>OY979703.1:84157820-84757820 GCA_963855925.1 Inga laurina
CAGTAGGGTCAAGCCGGGGTTCTAGGGCATTTTAGTAAATTTTCATCATAGACTAATATAACCACAAGAAACATTATGAAAGAGTCTAAAATGATACTTGGATAGGTTATGACCTATTTCTGGTACATTTAATATTTTAGGACCGATTCGAAAGCTGGAACAACACGCGTTACGAGACACCAAAAAAAGGGATTATAAAGCTTTAAGGTAGGGACATTATCCTTCATACATTATGCCATAGTTATATGATTGTGTGGATGTCATTGTTTGTAAATGTATTTTATTAATTAACATGAATTGCCTAGAGAGAGGCTGTTAGTGCCGGTGTGCACTTGCACTGGGAGTTGGTGAATGACTTGCCGGTGTAGATTGTGGGGCTGGGCCCTACTTATGTATACATGACGATGATATATTTATATTGTTTGTTAATTTGTGCATACCTTGGCGCATGTTATATTTACTTTTCGTATTCTTTATGAACGATATCATGTCTCTACGGGGATTCTTTGGAATCTCACCCTATTTTTAAATAAATAACTCAGCGGGTACCAGTGGGGCAAAGGTCAAAGACGTTGACACTGGAAAGTGAGCGGCACGTGTCTCGAGACGAGGTCAAGAACGTGGTTATAATTTAGTCTATGTTTTGGATATTCTGAAGAAATTTGTAAATATTAAGTTTCCGCTGAATTTTCTGTATTTTGTTGACAAATGATATTAGTATTGTAAACAAATATTCTTATCAGTATAATTATACTTTTCTGTATGCCCATTAAATTTCGTCTTTATTACTTTTGGAATATCGTAATGGAAATGGGTGTTGACAGTAAGCATCTACTAGGCATATTGATTACCTTCTCATCTTTATTTTACTTCCTACCCAAGCCATTTAAAACTTATCTCTTTCCTACTTGTTCTCCAAGGCTTATTTAGTCACTCTCTGATGTAGACTTTGTTAATGTTTATGGTTCAATGAATTCCTTTAGCAGAATAGCAGAGCCGAGAAAGGAAATTGCAGAGGAAGAGAGGGGGGGGGGGGAATAGTTGACAATTCCACACACCCCTCCTCAACTCTAATGTTCACTGTATACCATCTATGGTCTTCTTGGAAGGCCTAATTTCATTTTCTTTTTTTGCATGCAAAAAAGTTTAAATGAGTTGATTCACAAGACTCATCAGGGTCAGTTCATATATCTGAATTCAAAAAACGCTTACAAAAGTATTTATAAATCACCCACCAACAAAATCTTCATATCGGCGGGATTCGAACCTACAATCTTATGGTTATAAACTAACCTTTTTACCAACTAAACCAACCTATTGGAAGCAATCACATTCGAGACATTGTCGGACACAAAATATGAACACCTCTCCCCAAACGAGATTTGAACCTTATTTTATCACGTTGTAGGGACTAGCCTTTCCCACTTTACCCAACCCCTGGTAAAGTACTGGAGCTTAAATTTCATCTAGCCGCACCGCAGGATCCAGTGGATAAAATAGCTAGCTAATGGATCTCAAAAGTAATCAATTATCCAATACACAAAATACCAAAAGTCCTCACACTAAAAAAGGTAAAAGACGACAATCCAATAAAATGAAAAACCGATCCAAATATTTGACCAAAAAAAAAATCCGATCCAAACAAAAGCAAAGCTTGTCAGCTTGATTCCACCGCATGCTCGGGGACCCCCTTCGCTCGCACTTGAATCATATTTCTATCCATTCTCTTTTTCCTCACCAACCAGTTACACAGTACCTGCAAATCCCAAGTCCTGATTCCTGGGAATGGGATTCCTTAACAAGTGCTTTGGAGGCTGTGGTTCGACCTTTAAGAAACAACCTTCGGCAACAATAGAAGATCTATGCCATCGCTTTTATCTTTCCCAGCTTCGAAAATCCACCGACGGCTTTGACAAAAGCCGGATTATCGGTGAAGGAAGCCAAGGTCTGCTGTACAGGGCTTGCATTGAAACGGCTCTACCAACCTGTAGCGAGTATTTCCTCAGAGGAGGTTTCACCGTATGAAGACAATATCATACATAGGTGCCAGCTACAGCACCCGAATCTGGCGTCTCTTGTTGGATATTGCGATGACGGAAATGAATTCATTATCGTCCATGACTACGCTCCGAACGGATCACTCGATCATCAACTTTACGGAATAGCCAGCAATTCACCGACACTCTCGTGGAAGAGAAGGCTAGAGATCAGTATAGGGGTGGCGCGTGGATTACACTACCTTCACTTCGGAACAAAACGCACCATCATTCACCGCGATATAAGACCCGCTTCCATTCTTTTGGACGAGAATTGGGTTCCCAAACTCAAATTTAATTGGTACTCTGTAAAAGGACCAAAGTTTTCAGACAAGGATGTGCAGCCCGTGGAGGTGAAAGACGACATTCTAGGTACTTATGGATTCATGGCTCCACGTGAGGAACAAGAACACCTTATTATACATAGGTGTAAAAAAAAAAGAAAAAAAAAATCAAGAGGCCTTGCATGAGCATCAAGAAGAAATTTAAGTAAAAAGGTGTTTTATGGATAGCAATGAATTAAGAGCCATTGGGTATAAAGATGCCTCTTAAAAATTGTCATCTTCCAAATAAGATATTATAAAGGCTAACATAAAAATACTCACAATAAAAAAAAAATCTATGTTTGCAGTAATTACCTTTTAAATAATTAATATTTTCTAGTTAAATAAGAATGGTTTGATACCAAAAATGTAAACTCTCAATTTTAATATCATTATTACTCCCACAATAAATTTAAAGATATATTTGGTTTCTAATTCAACAAATAAAGGTGCTAGCAGAATTCAAAAAATAAAGGTGCTAGCAGAAAACATGCCGTAAAAAAATATTTTTTTTAATATCTATATTTATAATTTATTACAATGGAATAATTACTTTACAACATAAAGTTCTCAGATACATTAGTATCTCTTATAAGAAGTCTAAAAGAAAACATGTCTAAAGAAAACTAGGGAGGCTTCTTAACTGCTACTCTAGTTCATTTTCATATATGCTTGATTTTCAATTTCTGGGACATTATGACAAAATATAAGTGATACTAAATAGACAAGTTTTAACTAATAATGCCAAGTTGCTAATTTAGCATAAAACACTTTGAATCCCTGCAATATAATTATATGTGAATATGCATAGAAATAAATTCATAAGCATCCATAATACTCATAATTCCATCACTTCAACATACTCCGGCGTCTTCTAGAGTGGATCTATAGTAATTCACATAGAAATCTTACCCCATAAGATAGTTCACATAGCAATCCTTCTTGAGGAGATCATAATATTTATGGGTACAACAATATAGTCTTTCTTCCATATTCCCATACAATTCCAAATAATTTTCAAATATAAAAGATATTTAGATCAATCAAATAAATCACATAGAAAGTATTAGATAATAAAACATTTGAAATAATTTTTAAAAATATAAATAAGAGCAGGATGTTTCACTCAGTAAGAAAACCATTACATAATTTTATGAGTAGCAGCACCTCCTTCTCCTCCTTTTTCCTCCTACTTATTTCCTTCACTTTTCTTTTTCTCAACTCTACTTCATGCATTCCATTTGGAAACTAGGGGTATATATATAGAAGATTTCTTGCAAAAGGAGTTATTACTAGTAAGCATCTACTAGGCACATTGATTACCTTCTCATCTTTATTTTACTTCCTACCCAAGCCATTTAAAACTTATCTCTTTCCTACTTGTTCCCCAAGCCTTATTTAGTCACTCTCTGATGTAGACTTTGTTAATGTTTATGGTTCAATGAATTCCTTTAGCAGAATAGCAGAGCCGAGAAAGGAAATTGCAGAGGACAACACAAAGAGGGAGGGAGGGAGGGAGGGAATAGTTGACACACACGCCCCTCCTCAACTCTAATGTTCACTGTATACCATCTATGGTCTTCTTGGAAGGCCTAATTTCTCCTTTTTTTTGGATGCAAAAAAGTTTAAATGAGTTGAGTCACAGGACTCATCAAGGTCAGTTCATGTATTTGAGCTCAAAAAACGTTTATAAAAATATTTATAGATCACCCACCAACAAGATCTTCACATCGATGGGATTCGAACCTATAATCTTATAGTTATAAGCAAACCCCTTTACCAACTGAACCAACCTATTAGAAGCAATCATATTCAAAATATTGTCAAAAACTAAATATGGGTACCTCTCCTCACAACGATTTGAACCTTATTTTATCACATTGTAGGAACTAGCCTTTCCCACTTGACCCAACCCCTGGTAAAGTATTGGGAGCTTATATTTCATCTAGCCGCACCGCAGGACCTAGGGGATAAAATCAATGTTCATTAATCCGAACCGTCCGGTCCGGCCCGGAAACCGGTGAACCGGCCGGTAGACCGGTCTGGTCTGGGTTACTAATTTAAAAAAAAAAATTTTTTTGATTTTTCCTTTAGAATTTTATACTATATGCCTAAAATCTTCAATTTCTCATCAGTTTGGCCTCAATCTAACCCACTGACCCTTAACTCAGTACCCCGACCGGTTCAATACCCGGTCCGGGTTTTAATACCTTGGATAAAATAGCCTCACGCTAAAAAAGATAAAAGATGAGAATCCAATAAAATAAAAAACCGATCCAAATATTTGACCAAAAAAAAAAACTCCGATCCAAACAAAAGCAAAGCTTGTCAGCTTGATTCCACCGCATGCTCGGGGACCCCCTTCTCTCGCACTTGAATCATATTTCTATCCATTCTCTTTTTCCTCACCAACCAGTTACACAGTACCTGCAAATCCCAAGTCTTAATTCCTGGGAATGGGATTCCTTAACAAGTGCTTTGGAGGCTGTGGTTCGACCTCTAAGAAACAACCTTCGGCAACAATAGAAGATCTATGCCATCGCTTTTCTCTTTCCCAGCTTCGAAAATCCACCGACGGCTTTGACAAAAGCCGGATTATTGGTCAAGGAGGCAGCAGTGTGGTGTACAGGGCTTCCATCTCCATCAATGGCCGACTCAGAGATATTGCATTGGAACGGCTCTACCAACCTTTAAGTATTTCTTCAGATTCACCGTATAAAGACAATATCATATATAGGTGCCAGCTACAGCACCCGAATCTGGCGTCTCTTGTTGGATATTGCGATGACGGAAATGAATTAATTATCGTCCATGACTACGCTCCGAACGGATCACTCGATCATCAACTTCACGGAATAGCCAGCAATTCACCGACACTCTCGTGGAAGAGAAGGCTAGAAATCAGTATAGGGGTGGCGCGTGGATTACACTACCTTCACTCCGGAACAAAACGCACCATCATTCACCAAGATATAAAACCCGCTTCCATTCTTTTGGACGAGAATTGGGTTCCCAAACTCAAATTTAATTCGTACTCTGTAAAAGGACCAAAGTTTTCAGACAAGGATGTGCAGCCCGTGGAGGTGAAAGACAACATGTATGGTACTATCGGATTCATAGCTCCTGAGCTGCTGTTGCCTGGCCCTAATGTTACGGATAAATGTGACGTCTATTCTTTTGGAGTAGTTTTGTTAGAACTCATTTGTGGAAAGCACCCAGACCAGATTATGAGCGAGCAGGGTACGGATTTTCGCTCAAGTGATTGGGCTGAAATAAGAAATGTCGAGGGAATTATTGACAAGAGATTGGTGGGAGAAATAGCAAAAGAGTGTTGGGAATTGTATATGGACATTACAGAGAGTTGCCTGAGTGAAGATCCCAAGCAGAGGCCTCATATGGGAGAAGTTGAAGTCCTACTTGAACGTATATTGCAACTTCAACATGAAGCAGATACCAACCATGCTTCTCATGCTTTCTTCGTTTGATTTCTCTTCTTGTTTCAAACTCTTCGATATGGTTAATTAGGTTGATGCTTGTAAATGAGAAGCATAACTTCTTGTTCATAGTATATTACTCCCTCATGTCCTGTTTATTAAAAACTCTCTCTCTCTCAATATAAGCAACTATTTTCCTCAAAATTTAAACTATTTTGTTTTCTTTTACTCTACCCTTATGAAATACATATCTTTATATTAATCAACCACTAATTCTCTTCTGTTCAATCATTTATTATTTATTCTCTCTCACATTTTTTTACTCTTTTTCTCTCCTATGCGTTTTTAATAAGTAGGGGCATCTTTGAAAAAGACATGACATTGTTAACACATTTTTTATTTTTAACTAATCTTAACTCGTAGTTCATTTTGACAATTAAGAAAAAAATTACTTATAAAAAGGAGGGAGTATTATAGAAGATTTTACTCCCAAATCACCAAGTTACACAGCATGCCTGCTCATCTCAGAAGTAATTGCCCCTGGCATGGGAAACCAAACACCTAATACTGAATCCACCTTCACTCATCTCCTTAAACGGGGCATTAGTTCTCCTCAAGAACTAAATCCCAATGATAGCAACTCATCAACACTCTCGCGAAAGGAAAATAGCACCAGAGCGTTGTAGAGATGCCTCACTCTACTTAACTCAATTATAAACAATCCCTCGCTGACCCTACACAATTTGGCTTCTACATAGCTGCCCTAGGCTCCAAGCAGAAATGTCAAGAGTAGTACAACTCAACACTAATGAGATAATGGAAGATTGATGCTGAACAAACGCGTTATAGCACAACTGCACAAGCCATTCTGTCACCCAGGTACAGAGGTAACCACATATGGGATCTACAAGATATTAAATCGTTCACAGAAACAACTAATTACCTTTAAATACAAAAATTGCGAGCAACATCTGCAGTTCTTCACATGAAATGCTGGCGTTGTTTAAGACAGCAGCACCACAAGTATCAGTTCTAGATGTAATCATAACGGCGGATTTTAGCTAGCTGCTGGAAAAGAAATTTACTCAATAGCATACAGGCATGGGGTTTAACCTTACTACATGGAAGGACTGGTGGTAAATCTGTCCAAACAAAAAGTACATAGCTTGTTCGGGTTTTATAACTTCAAATCACAGCTCCTGCTGCACAAAGAATAAACATTTTTTTCTATTCTCAGTTAATACCAAATCTTTTTTTTTTCTGAGAAAAGAACATAGATCACCAATAATAGAAAACAACCTAACATGCAATATGGGATAACATCTCAACATCAAGAAACTATCTATTTATTTATTCTATAGGTTTTGGAGTGACAGTGAACTGCTATTGCCAAGTAGTTCAGCATACAAGTATCAACTACTAACTACATATTTACAAATAACAATGCGATATATCTACTTTCACAATAAGCTCAAGAACACGCTATTTCCCAGTATAGTTTTTGATATGTCTTGGTCCAAAAATGTATGAATTATTAAGTCTTACAGATTAGATAGTAGGATTTTACAATTGTCTAGAAGTCTTTTAGCTATCTCATAACATCATCTGCAGAAGTTTATGCTTAATCAGTCTCTGTTTTCAAAGTATTATATACAAAAGAAAGGAGGGGGCAGCCACCTGCACTGTATAGTGCGTGCGTGCAAGTCTTCTTATTCATTACGTTCAGTTTAAACCCTATATTTCAGCAATGTTAAGTCAATAGTTCATGCTATGTGCCCCCATCTAATATCAAGATACTTCATTACAAACGTAACATATGTTTCATCTAACCACAGCGCCCCGTGGGTAAACTGCTAATAGATCACAAATCTAATAACTTATCCAATGCACAAAAAATACCAAAAATCCTGACAGAAAAAACAAACAATCACGTTTCCTCTTTTGTAAATGTACACTAAGTTTTGTATTCATTCAATTTCTTTACACCCACTGGCCTCCTTCACTATAAATTGTCAAACATAATCTTGATTTCATAGCAAACAAATACCCCAAGCATATGGTTCATAATCTTCTATCAATCAGCAGTTGAACACAAAGTAAAAATAGCCGCACAAATCATGATAAACTAACTTAGATCTAACATGTACAGAATTATAGGCTTTGGAAGTGAAAATATTACATCTAAAATCAATGTCAAGTTTATAAAGATTCAATTATCAGTATGAATAACTTATAGCCTATGGGTATCAATTAACCAAAAGACCTAATCAGAACATATCTGTATTTTCAACTCAAGTGACTCTGGCTATGGGAAATTAGAGTCCTCCTATAGTCCAACCACCCAAGGTTGTTGGGAAGACTAAGACATAATAGTGACAACTGGTGAACCATTTACGATTTGTGGCTGAATTCCTAACTAACTACCGTAGTAAGGAAAAAAGAGTTTTTGCATTGATGCTGGATTCAGCTAATGTCTGATAGATTTATGCTTTTTGCAAAGGTCTAAGATGAGAGATGATATAATTAAAAGGACTTGCTGAAGACATGGAAGATTTTAGCCCTAGTGAAACCTCCCACTTTAGTAAGTATTGCACATTGAAAATAACTTCGAATAAAAGATATATATATATATATATATATGAAAACTTGTCCATTTCTCTAAGAGAATTATTCGCTGAAAACAATAGCAAACATTTTATGATCTTAACTTTTATATCTTCTAAAAGAAATTAGAAAAGAAAACATGAAAAACAGGCCAAGAATCATATATTTTTTAGGACACGAGCAAGTACCTGTGAATCATTCAGATTTTACTCCAACTCAGATACCTCTTCTGAATCAGTCAATGGCAAGAGGGTGCAGATGCCAACCACATGTCCATAAAGGCACACATAATACTCAATGCAATCTTCATAAGCACCCAACCTGCAGCTAGCACTTTGAGGAATCATTTTGGCCTGCAGCATGCTCCACAACTTTGCCTTACAATAAGGGCAAACTTCTGTAGGATGGAACTTTGCACCTTTTTTTATAAGCATCTTTCTGACCTTTGATGTAGAGAATGACTTAAAAATTCCACGGAAGAATCCTATATCACCTTCTTCCCCTTGGTCAAGATGCTCACAAGGATCAGACACGTATAAAACATCAGTTCTGTATTGTGGCAAAAGAAAGCTCTTGCCTGATGTTCTAGAAAATCGAGTCCGATAAACAAAGTGACCAGGGATATGAATGCTATTGAACAAACCACCTTTGTCACATCCTGAACAGTAAATTAGCAGCTTCCCTAGAGCCCTCCAGTTTCCATCAACAATGTGGCTCCCACTAGATTGTAGATCAAGCATCATTTTTGGAGCTCTGGTTCGGCAAAACTCCTTCCATAGTAATCTCTTAGCAAGATCATCAAACCACTTGCATACACATGACAGAGCAGCAATCAACTTGGGATTCCAATTCAGTTGTTGAAATACCAAGAATATCACATCTTCACTTAAATGCCCCTTAGTGCATTGACAGCTAGCTGAGTGTATGCAACGGTATTGCTTTGTAAGAATCATTTTACTCACCTGGTAAACAGGGAAGGGGAAAAAATCATTACCCATTTGAATACCTGTGAATGTCAGTACATTGCATTAGAGTGTCCGTATTAGTCAAGAAACATCAGTAAAACCAGGAGACAAAATACTGTTTCACCTAAATCATAGCTTAAAAGAAGGTAATGACTCAATTTAATGGATTCTATTAAACCAACAAGGCAGGTGAAGTTAATACAATATAATTCAAGGTGAACAAATAGAAAAATTTCTAATTTCTACTTTCTTGAAACTTTGGATGCAGTCAGAGGATCTATTAAGTACCAACTCTCTTTTCATATTCAAAAAGCTTCAATCCTATGAAAATGCAAGGCCAAACTCTCAGCAAACAATGATGCTAGGGTAGAATTGGAAAATGCCAGAAGAATTCCAAATATACAGGAGTTATAGATCGGGAATATAATTTATTAGGCCAGAATTCACAGTGATAGTCAATTAATTCCGATAAGCACGGGCCCCAATTAGTAGAGCGATATAAAACTAAGGGTTAAGGAGCAAATTTACCAACGAAATTTTGTCCGAGGAGCATCTAGCACAAATATGTTTTAGAAGGGGCAAAAATACAAATGAACAATTAAAAAGGGGCATCCAGCACAAAAACCATTGAATCCGTACTAATGCCGTTAGGGTTTTCTTCTCTTATAATTTAACACCGTTATTACGGATTTAATGGTTTTTGTGCTGAATGCCCCTTTTAAAACATATTTGTACCAGACGCTCCTCGGACAAAACTTCATTAGTAAATTTGCTCCTTAACCCTAAAACTAATGCTAAAGCACTCTAACCAAGGCTAAATTTAACAACTTCAAATGTCACGCATCTACGAGTTCCGATTATCACAATCCTCAACTCAACTACAAAGAAGCAACCTTCGAATCCCACCGACAGCCACAATATAAAGGACATTTTCATAGATATTAAAGAAGGCACGTCTGTCAAAGCAAATGGCAAATGACCACAAAATATCCAGACAGATTACTTTTTCTACCACATTCTCTTAATGCATGTCAACCATTGCCAAAATTTCAGGGATACAAGTTCCTCTAGAAAAAATTATAAGACATTCCCATGAACTGCCCGGTAAGTTAACACCATTCGTCAAAACAGAGTGTACCCCAATTGACCCTTCTAGATTTCACGGAATCGGCAACCAAAACGAAGAATTTACGATAACCCTAGACACAGACGAAGAAATTCAAGGAAAACAGAAGCAAAGAAACTGAAAGTAGACTGGATCACGCAAAAAGCCAAATCAGAAAACCCGATTGTACCCTCAACTCAGCTTACGGAACCCAGTTTCGGCGTAGCCTCCAAACTCTAGAAAATCCAATTCTGCATGTAATTGAAATCAACGTTAAGGGTTGCGCAAACGATAGAGAAAGCCAAATTAGTAAAACAGACAATATCAAAAATCGATGAAAACAAAGAAACAAGCAACTAGCTTACAAGCACCCGTCGGTGCTTTCAACTGTCTGGAGGAGTAATTCGATCCAGAAGAACATAAAATGCACTTGGAACAGCACTGGCGGAAAATGCAGAGAAGAGAAGAGGACAGAGAGAGAGAGAGATGGTAGGCTAGGCTCGGTGTTCCATCCATCCCATGGAGAAGAAGTAAGGGAAAATATTTTACCAGTAATTTATTTCGAAAGAAGCATAGAGTAACAGCGCTGATAAATGGAAAACATGAAGGACAAATAACATGTTGACACGTAGGACGTAATATCAAGGTGGTCTAGCTGGCAGGGTGATTAAGGTTCAGTGGGTCCACATTTACAGACGTGGCATTCTAAAAAAGAAGGCCATTTTCGTAATTCGAGACATTGCAAGTAGCATCTCAAATAATATCCTGTTTGGACGTCAACGGAGGATCAGCAAGGGGGCCTGTACTTTGCTTCAAATGATTCTTTTTCAGGCTATCGAATGCCACGTGGCAGGCCTAAAAAATTTCTCGGGTCTTTTTCGATACTCTTTTCTCGTAAAATTATTCGGCTTCAAAAATCGTTTTTATTTGTGTCCACGACTCTTCTGTGCTGCAACTTGCTGCTTTCTTTTCTACGGCTTTGTTTGATAGCTGATCCAAGTTGTTGCTTTATTTATTGTCCTTTGCTTATTCGGCCCAATTAAATTTTAGTTAAAAAGATAAATAAATACCTACCTCAACTTTTACAATCCTGAAAAATCCTTTAATACATGTAAAGAATAAAATGGGGATTGAGTGAGAATTTGGATATTTTTTATGTTTGGATGAAAAGACCAACAATCTTCCATTACTCAATTCTCAATTCTTTTACACATATTATCAGTATTAACTGATTTTGTCAAAATCATTACTTTTTTTAGTTAATTTCATTTTTCAATTAGCCACAATCTAAATTTTTTTATCAATCCTTTTATATATTTTCCACTACTTATTAATTTTGCTAAAACCATTACAGATTTCGTCAAGACCATTGTTCATTTCGTCAATCTCATACTTATTGATTTTTTCAAAACCATTTTTATCAAAATTATTACTCTTTTTAGTTAATCTCATTACTCAATTAGTCATAACTAAAAACTTTTTGTGAATCCTTTTACACATTTTGGTAGTATTCATTGATTTTGTCGAAACCGTTACGGATTTCATCAACACCACAATTCATTTCGTCAATCACATTACTCTATTGATCACAACCCAAAACCCTTTGTCAATCTTTTTACACATATCGTTAGTACTTATTAATTTTGTCAAAACCATTACTTTTATAGTCAATCCTATAAGAAGCAATTCAATTTCAAAACCAAATACCAAAAAAATATTTTTTTGCTTCCAGAGAACCAAATACCAAAACCAATTACGGAAATTCTATAGAACTAAATACTAAAACTAGTAGAGAAGGGAAGAACAATGAATCATTTTGCTTCTTGTATTTAAAAGACCATAAATTCACCAGTGAAGGTAACAAAGAAGTAGACCCAAAAGACAAGGTATGGGATTTCAAACAACAATTTAAACCATGGATCCCAACTTAAATATGGTTCACTAGCAAGAGAGGAGAAAGACGTTGTCAATAGTGAAAGTGGAGAAGAGTGCTGCATCACTAGTGGTGGTGCTCCGTCCAAAGGGGCCGCTGTCGCCGATGCTTAATTCGAAGATGCCACCGCTAGTAGTGCTCCCATAAACCCATATTTATATAGAAGAAAGAGAAAGAAGATGACGCCAATGAGGAAGAATCAAGCGGCAACTGATAAGAAAGAGGTGAGGAAGGAAGAATGATGAATAATAGGAAGAGGTGTGCTGGTAGTAATGATAGTGGGGAGTGGTAGCGGACAATGAGGAAGGAGGAAGAAAGGAGAGAAGAACGAAGAGGAAGAGGAGAGAGAAGAAGTGAGAAATAGGAGGGTATTTTAGTCTTGTTACTCAAACTTTTATATTCCAGATTCCAATAAGAGAACCTTCATGTTATTTGCAAATGTTTATAGATTTTTCTGAGTTTTAGAAGTTCAGATGATATTTATACATCTTTTTCCCTAAGTTTTATTATTTTGGTTTCATCTCTAATAAAATACAAGCTCAATACAAATTAACAAAACAACAACAAAAATGTCTTATACCACCTATATTACTATTAGATGAAGTAGACTACATGAATGAATTATACGCAACTGTTATAAATTTATAATCTATCAATAATTAAATATTTAGGTTTATTGTTAACCAAAAGATATAGTTCAATAATTTTAATAAATAAGCTCTTTGATGTTTTGCCTATCCTTTTTAAATGACTTCATAATAATTGATCAACTCTCATCATTGGTGCATCCAATGGTTTTTTTTAGCATGTCTAAATTGTCTCAAATGATTTTCTATCCTTTTTTCCTTAATAGATGTCTTTCCAACTCTGTTTACACATATATTTATTATGAATCTTATCTTTTTTTTTTTATAAGAATTGTAATAATTGCAAAAAATTCTGAAAATTACACTCTGTCAATCTTTTTTTGGTGTAGAAAAAAATAGAAACAAAAAGCTAACTTGAATGGAAACTTGAAAAAAATTGTTTGATCTTCCAAATTTGATCCTATATACCACCTTTATTCCTTAAACTATAGATTAGTTGTGTGTTTAGATTAGTTTTTAAGAATATCTTTTACAATTTACGAGATAGATGTGAGAGAGGAGTTTTATCTCGGGTTACACAAACCTAAGTTTGAAACCTAGATTTGGGATCTTCCCAAACACTCACTAGATCGTATATTGGGGTCAAAGTGTCAGTAGTGTATTTTATTTTGAGTCAAGCTTTGTGAGGAAAAAGAAAAACCGAAAAACTGACATGTCCTGTCTGGATTGTACAGAATGAGAAAATTGGAATTCAGGTAGAGCCGTGGAGGTACCAACAAAATATCCTTATCTTTTATAGAGGTAATGTTACAAGAGATCAACTATACATCATACAGCCAATAACATTTTTTGTTATTGGAAGAAAGAAATTTAAGTACCACTTGAATTTTAAAATTTTAAATCAGTGATGTTTTAAAAATCTAAGTTATTAATTGTTATATTCTTTTTGTCAATCTCATTACTCTTATTTTCAACAAAACCAATTTCAGATTTTAAAATTTAAGTTGTATCTAAGTGTCTTTTTCCCAAAATTTTATCAAGGTCAATTATAAAGATGAAGAGACACAATTACACAATGTCCAAGACTAATTCTTTCTATAAGTCATTAATCATGAGATCTCCATTAATAACTTCATTTAAGTATCTTTTTTAGTCTCCATCTACCTCTTTTAGGACTTGTTTGGTCTGAGGAGAGGGGAGGGAAAGTGGACGGAGGAAAAATTTTTTAAAGTTGAATTTAAAAAAATTAGAGAAGTGGGGTTAAAAATTTTTAATTAATTTTTCTTACTCTTTTATCTTATATATTCTCTTTATTAAAATTTTATTATCCCACTTTTTCAATATTTTAAAATTCAACTCATAAAAATTTTCCCTCCCCTCCCCTCCTCTCCAAATCCCTCACACCCTTAAGTGTCTTTTTGGTGTGAGTGATTTGGAGGGGAGCGGAGGGAAAATTTTTATGAGTTGAATTTTAAAATATTGAAGAAGTGGGGTAGTAAAATTTTGGGTTAATATAACTTTTGGCCCCTGAAGTTTGATCCAATTTTGGTTTTGGTCCCTCAAATTTGAAATCGATGGTTTTGGTCCTTGAAGTTTCACTCAATTTTTGTTTTGGTCCCTGAAGTTTGAAATTGGTGGTTTTGGTCCATGAAGTTTCACCCGATTTTGATTTTGGTCTCTCAAGTTTGAAAAGAACTTGGTGACCCAATTATGAAACCCGACCTGATCCCCAAAAAAACCAAGTCCTTTTCAAACTTGAGGGATCAAAACCAAAATCGGGTAAAACTTCAGGGACCAAAACTAAAATCGGGTAAAACTTCAGGGACCAAAACCAAAATCGAGTAAAACTTAAGGGACCAAAACCAAAATCGGGTAAAACTTCAAGGACCAAAACCATCGATTTCAAACTTGAGGGACCAAAACCAAAATTGGATCAAACTTCAGGGACCAACAGTTATATTAACCCTAAAATTTTAATAAAGAGAATATATAAGATAAAAGAATAAGAAAAATTAATTAAAAATTTTTAACCTCGTTTCTCTAATTTTTTAAAATTCAACTCAAAAAAATTTTCCCTCCACCCACTTTCCCTCCTCTCCCTCATACCAAACAAGCCCTTATAGTTTTAATGCTTATATGTTCACCCCTTCTTGCTGGTGCCTTTATTTAGGGGTGTCCAAAGTGTCCCGGTCCCGGTTGTCCGGTGCCGGTCCCGGAATTTTGATCCCGGGAATTTCCCATACCGGCCGGGACCGGGACCGGGAAAACCGGGACCGGGACCGGTCACATACCTTGTGATCCTGGTCCCGGTCCCGGTTTTTTTATTTTTTTCTTAAAAACTAAGTTATTGTTTTATTTTTGTATTTTTTATCCCATAATTTAAGTTATCATTTGATAAAATGTGTATCACATATTTAGTTGGAGTTAAACTATATATATTGTGATACTAATCCTACTATATAATGTATAAAAATAATAACAAAAATGATGAAGGTGATCATAATAATAATAATAAAATGTTATTTTTCAATTCTAGATCAATTTGTGTGATTATTATGGCCTTATTAAATGTTAAATAATTACTTTAAACACTAGATTATAAAAAATTTAACTAAAATAATAATATTTTTTAAATTTAATTTTTTTTTATAAAAAAACCGAGATTTCCGGGTTTGATCCCGGTCCCGCCCGGGATTACCGGGACCAAACAGGGACCAGGACCGGGATGCAATTTGCATCCCGGTTTTGAACACCCCTACCTTTATTGACCTTCTTTGCAACAAGCAAATTATCTTGAACAGTTTAAACATAAAAACTAAAATGGGTTAAGGAGCAATTTTATCCCGGAAGTTTTCACCGAAGGGCAATTTTGGCCTGAAGTTTTTCGGGAGGCAATTTTACCTTGGCTGTTAACCCAATTAATTTTAACCGTTAGTTAACCAAATATATTGATCTAATTGTCCACATGCATCATCGTCATTTTTATTAAGACGCAAATTTGTATCGAAAGTGCATGTGTCATCCATTTCATATTTTTTCAAAGTTCAATTTAAAACTTCTGAAGCAAATTTGAATCTTAATAAAAATGACGTTGATGTCATGTGGATTGCCAACTCAGTATATTTGGACGAAGCAAATTTACACTTTAATAAAAATGACGTAGATGACATATGGATTACCAACTCAACATATTTGAACAACTAATATTTAAAATTAACTGAGATAATGGCCAAGACAAAATTACTCCATTTTTTACATTTCTAAGACAAAATTACCCCTGAAAAACTTTCAAGATAAAATTATCCCTCGATGAAAACTTCCAAACGAAAGTATCCCTTAACCCAAACTAAAATTGTTAGAAAGGAGATGACTTCAAGACTCTTGACTTTTTAAATGAAGACAAAAGAAAAGGAGCTAACTCCCAAATGTTCCGTAAAGAAAATGTGTTAATTCAGGAACGATTTTTCCCTGATTAACAAATTTGAGCAGCGTATTTAAAAAGGTTTTCTTTTCTTATTTAAATAAAAGTATGGGAATCAATTATAGGAAGCTTGTCTTTCTCCAACTAGAAGAATTTCATTTTAAAAAAAAATCACATTATGCTTGGACTTCAAAAACAAAGCATATGACGTTTTAATGTTTAAAAAATGGACACGATGTCCCTTTCATCTCTAATCCAGATCTTACTTGAAAAATACTCAAGGCAGTTATTATTCTATCCACAAGCTTAGATTTATTTTTTCCACCAGTTCTTTACAAAAACATGCATAAAAACCAGAAACGGGGGGTCCTCAGATGATCAAATACCAGTGCTTGCAGAAAGTTTTCTCTCTTGGAGAGAGATGACAGTTTCAAAGGCACCAACCAATGCTTTGACCTTGCTCTTCCTAGTTTCAGCCAATTTAGTTGCTGTTTCTTCAATCACATTATTAAACAATCCTTGCTCATCTTTCTTTCCCTGCACATCTTGATGTCTCAAAACAACCTTCTCAGCACCAGTTGTAGCAACATTGCTTTCACCAACATCTCCATCTCTTCTTTTACAAATTCTTCTCTGAGCTTCACTCTTCAAATTTTCAGTCTCCCCCAATATTCTTCCCCTCCTAAATTTAAGCCTCCTCGGACTTGATTTCTCAGATTTAATTTCAACCCATTTTCCCCTTCTAAACTTCAATTTTGTTATTTGGCAGCGGTCCTTGTCTTCAAGATCTACGGCGCCATCTTTTTTAGGCTTGCCTTTCTGGTCCACTTCCACATTATCTCCATTTTCTATGTGCTCGCCTTCATCCTTTACTAAAATTGAATCCTCCTCAACTTCACTGGTTGTATATTCAGATTCCTCGTGGTCATCTTGGGATGAGGATTGAGAAGATGAAGAGCAGAAGAACTTGGGCTGAGGGGGGGACAATTCTGCATCATGACTTGCATTTTGATCGGATTGCAAAATTTTGTTTTCTTCAGCGATCTTGATGACATGCAGAGTCTTCTCCTCGACCTCAACATCACTATGTTGCTCAGGACTGTCTTTTCTGGTTTTCTGCTCAACCTCAACATCACTATGTTGCTCAGATCTGTCTTTTCTGGTCTTCTGCTCAACCTCAACACAATTGTGTTGCTTAGGGTTGTTTTTTCTAGTCTTCTGCTCAGCCTCAACATCGCTGTGTTGCTTAGGTTTGTCTTTGTTGTTCTCAGAATGATTCTTAAGATGGGGCACAATTTTCAGACCCTTGTGCTTTCTTGCATTAATACTTGCAGCTACTTTGGAGGTGGCTACTTTCTTTTCCATTCTGAGCTCACTATCTCTTTGGCCACTGAAACCTTCAGAAGGATTCTTAGAAAACATTGTCTTCTCAGTGACAGAGTTTGGTTTTGAAGATAACTTCATTTCTTTAGCCTTGAAAGTGGCCGTTGATTTTGATGAAGCTTCTACTTTCTTTGACGCCGATGAAATTTCTTGTCTCCCGGTTTTGGACGGATCAGATGCATGAGATTTCAGATAGTTCAATGGTTTGACCTTGACCAATGCTGTCTTCTTGTTTCCTGAAACTTCATTCTCTACTTGTTTTGAGTTTTCAATTGACTTTGTTAGCGTTTCGTGCTTATGCTCATGGTTGCCAAGTGACTGACAACTTTGAAGTGCAGAATCAACAGATGCAGTGAGCTTGGCTGAAGATATCTTCTTTGTTAACTTGGAACCAGTTGATGCACGGAGCTCATTCGATCTTTGATGAACTGGTTTTCTTGCAACTCTCTTTAGTATAGATCGATTTTCATTAGCTTCAAATGCTTGCTTCCCCCCATATTTACAAAAATCATGACAGGAACCAGTTGAAGCTCTGAGATAATGAGGAAGTACTTTTTCTTCACTATTTCCAGAACTTGTTTTTCCAGTGGAGTGCCTTCTCAATTCAACCCCACTTGACTTAGTTATTTCTGGGGTCACTGGTGAATCAACACGGTTGTCAGCCATCAGATGAGAGATGAGATATAAAGAACAGAACTCCAGACAAATAGACAACCCTGAAATTAGAAAAGAACAATGATTTTAATGAAGCAAAATGCAAAGTCTTAAATAAAACTTACAGTAGTAGTAACCTTAACCCTAACAATGATAACAATGACAGTTCACAATGACAACATGGAAGGAGATATTTAATGAACTTCTCTCAATTAGGGGAAGAATTTTTTGAAAAAAATAAAATAAAAATGATTTCATGCTCTTATCTGATGTGAATCTCAGAGTACAACTATAAGAAAAGCCTAAGCCATCAATTATAGTACAAAATAAGACAGCACCAAATAGGGCTGCCTTTACTTCCTTGTTTTACATATCATTCTTTTCCAATCAATCAAAATTAACAAAATATCTTGGTTGTTATGATAAATAAGATACCTGGCAGATTACTAAGTGACTTTAGTGAAGGATGAACCAGTAGTAAAGCCAAAAAGAAAGGAAAAGAAGTGAATCAAAGGAAAATGCAAGCCAAACATCATTTTCCCCAAACATTCTCGGTAAACAGCATTGTAATGTCTTGCAGACCTTGAATCGCTTACTGCTATTATAATAGTACTATATGTATCATAATCGTCCTCAGGCATTTCAAAACTTTAAATGTCCCTAATATAAAAAGGTATTTATCAAATGTGACAACTGAGTAAACCATCAACGGAGAAGAAAAGTGACAAATTCGATTTGGGATGTGGGAATGAAAAGCAGGACTCTCGGTTAGTACCGACTAAATTCATGGTTTTATCATGAAACTGCGATGTGCAAAACCTTCATTATAGTGGACTCGCCCGATAAAACTCATCATGCCAAAGGAAAATTAACTGAAAATTACCCGTTATTGATCGTTCAGCAAAAACCCACATCAAAAACCCATCGCAAGCGTAATGGTTAAGCTACCTTCGCCGACCACCGTATACAACTATGTCGGCAGACATTTAAATCAATGAACCAAAAGGAAACAAACCCAACCAAAACCAAACCAACACAAGAGAAATAGAACTAGGGAGAGTTCAAAAAACAACCCCAATCGGTAAAATCATAATTTCCCGAAAACCCATTTGGGTAAATGAAAGAGGAATGGAACCCAAATAAAAATTTCAGCAAAAGAAAGAAAGCTTTTAGGCTTTCATCTTGCTTAGCAACACGTACGATCAGCATACCTTTACATATGATTCAGGGCTCTGGTAAACGCTGCTAAGCCGGAAAGAGAAGAGAGCAACAGAATAGCACGCCGGCTCGAGGAGACGAGTACAGGGACCACCCTTTTCACTGTTATATTTGAATATTTCTGTGAGAGAGATTTGGCTTTATAGAACGTGCAAGCTATTTCGGTGTGCTTTGCTCTTCGCGTTGGTTTCAGAATCCAGAGAGAGAGAGGACGAAGGGGATGTGCAAAGCATGAGGCTTGGGCATTGAGTTGTGACTGACCAAGGAATTTATAAATTTTAATTTTGGATGAAAAGGTATAAATTGAGTAACTTTCTAATGCAGATTTGGGACAAAAATAAGAAAGTAATTATTGAAAATGATGATTAAGGTATTTGGAATTTTGGATTATTAGTTAGTCAAAAATATGAAATTTCGTTACCAAATTTGTTCCGATTAAGGGATTTGCATATGACTATGAATCTAATCTAATCTATTTTAATTTGGAAGACCATGTAGTTATATATTATAAATTTTCAAACTTTTCATTATCTTCATACTTAATAATATAATTTCAAATTTATAAACAAAATTTGATACATTTATATATATATATATATATATATATATATATATCTGATATTAAATTCTTTAAAATTAAAATATAAACCCTTTTTTTTTACTTAACATTAAAGTATTGACTTTTCTTTTTTGGCCAGTTTTTATAATCCTGAGCAAAATTTTGAGCTTAGCTTTTGGGGAAACAAAAAAAAAAAAAAAAAAGAGTAGGTATAGCTAGGCTTTGGTCTTAGATTCATAATATCGTAATTATTTTCTTAGATCCTATTGAATATTGATATAGATTACATTATCCCTTAATTTGAATATAACCAAAAAAAATCCAAAAATATAGTAGAATAACCATTTGCATGTGGTAATTTGCTAAATATATTAGGAGTATTAGAAGAAATTTAAATTTGCTGATATTAGAAGATGAGTCTTGAATATTCTAAAGATTCAAAGAATGATAACACAATTTGTTTCATTCCGAATATGATCCATGGAATCATTATTATGGGACAATTCAATTTTGAGATTCTATTTTATGTTCAAAATGTTATACACATTTTTTCAAAAAAAAGGTTTTCAGTATTTCCCAAACAATGTATTGAAAGTGCATCCTTTTTTCTAGTTTGCACATTCATTGAATCCTCAGTCCTCACATCATACCAATCTTCAAAAGCACATTTCTTAATTCCACATAATAATAATAATCATAATAATAATAACAACAACAACTTCTCTATTTTAAAAAATCATCACCTCATAATTGAAATATATGGTGGAGGGTTGGTTGAACACTAGAATGAATCATGTATATATGATGATAGTTTAATTATACTCCCTACTGGCTCTAAATATATAAACTAGTTAAAAGATTTGCTTTAATCATAAATATAAAATATCAATTCATTTTTTCACCCCAATTTATAATTTTTTAAAATTATTTTTATTGATTGTAAATATTAAAGGGATTTTTATTAAAAGATATTTTCAAGAAAAATGATTAAATAGGATATTTTAGAAAAATCAACAAATATTTTTAACAAATAATTAATTTTCTTAATATATGAAAATTATGTATTTTTTTGTATGAAACAAATTAGTTATCTAAACTTATATTAAAAAAAGAAAAAAGAAGCCCAGTAGTATTTAATGAAATGTCACTTGGTCATTATGTGCCGAAAAATGAGATGGTAAAATGTGCCTAACACAATTGAAAAAAGGAAACGAGAAAGGAATACATAATTAATTATATGTGCATGCATGTTGGCGTTGAGGTCGTATTCATTGTTTATTACTACCCCATCATTAATAAACAAATTATTGGTAAAGAATCACCAAAGTAAGATTGTGTGGGTCAGTTAAGTTCGCAATTTTTTATTAGATTAAGTTTGCCCCAAAAGTATAAAAGAGGGAGAAGTTTTGTCCTGGTCGTCATCCCAGTTAATTTTGATTGTTAGCTAATTAAATGTGCTGAACTGATAGTCTACGTATAATTTATATCATTTTTGTTAAGGGGTAAATTTGCCTAGAAGTTTTAAATATAACTTTGAAAAACAATGAAGGAGATGACACATGGACTTCCGGGATAAATTTGTACCTTAATAAAAATGACGTGGACAACATATAGACTGCTAGCTTAATAAATTAAGAAAGAAGGGTTAAAGGGTATTTTTGTTTTGGAAGTTGTTACTGGGAGACAATTTTATTTTATGAATGTACAGTTTTTTTGTCATCAAGGCCACGTTGTTGCTTCTCCCTCCCTCCCCTCAAGACAAAAACTAGCGTATGTTTGGAATACGTTAAAAATTAAGCCAAACAAGAACAAGAGCGTGATAAAAATTAAAAATGAATTTGGCCACGGTATATGTTGGGAATATTATCAATTATCAATGCATATATCGTAAATTGTGACCATATCGCCAGGTATAAACTCTCTTAAAATAATTTAAAATAAGATCCATTTTAATAAAAAATTAAATTATAAAGTAGATATTATAAGAAGCAAGGGAGGGAGTATATACATATATATAGGAATGGAAAGAATTTAAAGCTATGTAATCAATACTTTTTTAATAGCAATGCGTGCTCACCCCTGAAAGTATGCGTAACATTGAAGAAATTAATGGGATTTTATTTTATAAAAAGTTGGCTCCTTTCAATTTTATTTTATTTTGAAAATGGTGTTCTAAAGAGTTGCTTACTTGCTTCACAGGTTTTGTTCTATTTTTCATCTTTTCTTGAAAGAAGGCATTTGTAAGTAGAGCAGGTAATACGGACCCAACTCGCGGGTTCAACCCGCGAGCCTGTGGGTTTTGACTGGTTAGGGTTGGGAAAGTCTCAACCCGCAAAAATGCGGGCCTGTAGAGCGCGGGTTGGCTTGCAAATTTTTTTTTTTTACATATAATAATTTTATAAAACTTATAAGTTTTTCACTCTTATCTTGGTACCTCCCAATCTAAAGAAAAAAAATCTTAGCCTCTTCTCTTATTCTTTAAACAAAATTATTATATCTTGGTTGCTTGAGGATGAGTTTGTGTTTTGTTTATAAACTTTGACAAATTTGATAATTTTATCTCTTGAATTGTGGATTATGTTTTTAAATTTTTATAAGAGAAATGATTGATGCTAGGAAAGTAAATTTAATAACTCATATATATGTGTCTCATATTTTCGATCTTATTTAAAAAAGTAAGATTTTTTTTTTAAAAAAAATGCTGGCCCGCGGGCTAGCCTGCAACCCACACACTGCGGGTTAGGGTTGAGATTTTGCCAACCCGCAGAAGTGCAGGCCGCACAGGTCCGCACCGCATGGCCTGCAGGTTGGTGCGGGCCAACCCGCAACCCATGGATTGACCCACATTCCCAGCTCTATCTGTAAGTTTTACAATATTGACGTGCCTGTTTTTAAAGCTTTTCAATGTAAATTTATTAATAGGATGCAATTTTCAAAAGCTTGGAAATGTGATATTACTCTCGCTCAAATCATTAAAATCATACACAAATAGTTGAGTTTGAAGTTTTAATATTTTCTTATAGAAACTTTAACGAGAATGAACCTCAACTATTGGCACCAATACATTGTCGAAGCCATTAACAAGACCTCGGTAAAACTTTTCTTTTTCAAAGGGATATAGTTTAACTAGAAAGTAAAAAGACAATTCAAAGAGACCAGTGAAAGGATAAAGCTAAGGTCAAACACAAAAGGGTTAATACTCCTTGAATGTATTATAAGTCACTTTTAAATACCTCAACGTAATTAAAGAAAAGTGATTAACTCATTAACTTTGTTTAAGAATAAAACATTTTTTCAACTTTTCCCATATTTAAAACTATAAAGAAACAACCAATATAGAGTTGATTTAGTGATGTAAAACCCCATCAGATCCCTTTGGGTTTCAATTTCGAATCCTAGATGAGATACGTGTGTTAAAAGGGACAACCACAAATCTCCAACTGGATATTGGATAATAATATCATTAAAAAAAAACTATAAAGAAACATTACATTAGACTTCAAGTCTTCTCCGATCTCTATGTAAACGATAATATTTAGGATCAAAGTGAGTGGGGTAAAATATAGAAAGAAAAAGGAGAAAAGAGAAATAAGAAAGGTGTAAAAGCTGGTTGCGGCAAGCGAAGAGAGGGGCCATTTGAAAGGAATCATTCAGTGCAAGAGGGAAATTAAAGAGGGAGAGGGTCCCATCTCAACCACTTTGTGAACCTAAATTTTGCCTCCACCATTTACAACCCCACCACAAAATGTGCCCTATTGTGTGTGTGTGTGTGTGTGTGTCCAATCAAAATTAGAGGATGCCAAGTGTTAGAGTTGCTTGACTAATTTGTGGTCACAGAGGAAAGGGGAAAAAAGTTGGATGGATGCATCAATGTAGGGAAGCATGTATGCATACACCTTTAACCATTAACAAAGCTGCTCTTCACACAAGAACCTCACACATAAGCAACAGAAGGACATCAATTCAAAAAGAAAAAGAAAAGAAAGACATAATGCCATAATTCATCAAATCTCCTTGGATTTCTCGTCTCAGTTTAGAATGATGAATGAGCTTTATCTACAAATATGAGTGCAAAGTGTATTCTCTCTGTTTTTCTGTTTTTTTAAAAAAATTAATGTAGATTATGCACTTGCTGGTTAAAATAATTATTAGTGATAATTGAACATTATAGAACAAGCTATATATATATATATAGAGAGAGAGAGAGAGTGTGTGTGTGGTTTGATATGACATGTGTGAATATAAGTAGGTAGCAGAACTTAGTCAAGTAGGGTGACCCTCCAACAAGGAAGTTTCCAGTCTATCTCTTGATGATCAACAAAATAACACTCTATCCTTCTCTTCCTTTTTGGCGTCGAAAAGGTCAAATTGGGTATGCAAAATTTGATGAACCTTTGTTAGGTTGAGCATATCCAATAACACTCATTTTAACCAAATAAATTTGACCAAAATCAATCAGTTTGATGGATTGATATGAACTTTAATTGAGTTAATTTTCTGGTTAAAACAGCTGGTGATAATTAAATCTTATTGACACAAAATAAGGCTAAATCAGATAGGCTCTTCTTAATTTGATTAGAATTTTCAGCCACATTATTAGATGAATTCATTTATTCCAGATAACCACACCAAAATTCATTGTTAGATAAGCAGAACAAAGAAATTACAGTAAAAACCTGTCTATGCAAAAGCAAGCTAACTGCCAACCATCTTATCCATATTCTATAGTTAGGGGCCAAGTTAGCTGAGAATTAAATTAAAACTAATTCTACTAGAGATCTTGCTTTAAAACAACACTGAAGAAACTTCATGCTTAAGTTTTGTCCTATTTGAAAATCACAGATCACACATATCTTGGAATCATTCTTTCCTGGATTTTATAACATTTGCCTAGTCAAATTGAAGACATCAAAATCTTGCTAGAAAGCTCCTACTTTAACAAATATGTACATATTTTAAAGTGTGAAGAGGACAAGTGGCTATATTCTGTCTCACCTCTTCCTGCCTGAGACAGTTTTCTTTACAACTCCGACTGAAACTAAGAACTGGTCTAGAGATGATAAGGTCCTCATGTCATCTGGAGGAAAATAGCTTGCAGCCTTTCCCATGATTGATGAGAATAAAAGAGAGAGTGAAAGCTCACTAACATATCGCTCGCCCAGAAGCTCATCCAGAAATGCGAATGACACCCGGAAATCAGAGCTGCTCGCATTTATTGGAGCAGCAAAATGGGCAGGGATTATTCTCTTGAACCTCCAATCCCGAGAAATGCTATAAACCCATTCTCTTACCTGCATGGAAAATTCATATTTCCTAATAAGATCACCAAACTGAGGCTCAAGAAAATTACTACTCCTGTCTTTAATATAAGACATATTTACCTAATTTGATTAGATTAAGGAAGTTGTTAAGTTAGCTAATATAACATCTACTTTCTAAAACATCCTAGTCACCTTCCTTAATTCTCTCATTCCCTCTCCTCCTTGATTATTGTTAAAGGAGCATTAATAGGGGTAAATTAGAAAAAGATTGACAAATATAAAAATTCTGTTTTATATTTAGGACCGAGATCAATTCCTTAAATATGTGTTATATTAAGAACCGAAGGAAGTACTATTAATCTAGTTGCACAGATACAAGCAACCTTCCAATTATTTGTTGTCTGAATTTTTGAACATCTCAGTAAGTACTGTCAAAACAGATCAAGGCATGTAAGCCAGCTTGTTTAACCTGTCCATTGGATACGTTTGGGCAACTTTTAGGCCCAATTATCTGATCCAGCCAGTTAATGCGCTCGCTTGTTTAACAGTTTACTGTTTGCATCCATAATCCCAGAGCTTTCCTTTATTATTTTTTACTCGTATTTTTTAATGGATGAAGCATGAACATTTTGCATATATGTAATTATGGCCAGCACAAATATAGAGTAAAGAAATACAAATAAGAATAGTTGCTTGGTGAGTAACTAACAATCAGCATCTGCTTGGTCAAAATCTCAGAACATAAAAGAAATTACAGAAAATTATCCATAGATTCCAGCGAGAAAGTTACATACAAATAGGCCCCGCAAATTTCATTTAATACTAATAGATCCTAATAAGTTTAATATTTACAAGTCGAATTGTGTCATTTACAAGTCAAACTTTCATATTCACAAGTCAAGTCACGTCATGTACAATTCAAATTTGCAAATATTACATTACTTGAGACCTCTTAGTGTTAAATGAACTTTAGGAGATCTATCTGAATTTAATTATTAATCTAAGCCCCCCCTATGGGTAATTTTCCCAAGAAATTATGGAACAGAAAAGGGATTACCTTTTCAGGAACTTTACTGAAGACCAGCGTCTTCACAATAGGTGAAACAATCAACTTCTGTGACATCTGTTCAAAGCTAGCATTTGGTTCCAAGAGATTTGATGGACCAAGAAACAAGATTTGCAGAACCATTCTTTCCCATCCTAAATAAAATTGTATAGAACAATCAAGCTAAATTAGACCACAAATGGAAAGCAATATCATTTGTGACTATACTTTAAAAATTAAAAAACAAACCTTTTTGGCGGTTGCTTTTGTTGTCAACAACTGGTTCATCAGGAACTTCCTTTCCTTTGCTAAGAAGTTTTACTGCCAAACCATTTTTTGCAGATGCTAACAGCGATTCCTTGCTGATACATTCTGGTGGCTGTCTGGGAACAAAAATAACAGCATCCGTCACCAAGAGTGTTCTTGAACGCTTATGGTGGAAAGCTACCTCCACATATGGTCCAATTCCTGATACAATTTACAAGCAAATGAGATCTTTAAAGCATAATGATACTGCATTTTTTTTCTTTTCTTGTAACAGGAAATGCAGCAATTATTACCAACTTCTGGGGCGCTTAGAATTTTATGCCCTATTTCATCAGCCCAGGGAGTAGATGAATCCTCATCTTTCAATGTCTTAGAACGAAAAATCCCAAAAAATTCCAGGGGCAAGTTCAATGGCCAACTCCATTGCCTTGGTGCTACCCATACTTGAGCTCGTGGAAACTTTCTAGAAAATGGACCCACAAATATTTTATGCTCATAAGCAAAAGTAGGAAGAACAATATATTCCACTGGAGCCCCCAACTCTTTCAGAAGCTGCCAGAAATAAAACATTCAAATGTTAAATTTTTGTCAACAAGGACACTCAGATTAAAGATCTCTCCCTGCAATGAAAGTTATTAATCAAATTATTAAAGGTCATTCAGATTACACTTATTCTACCATGTGTTTTGGGCTGTGAAAAAGATCAGCTATAAGTAAAATATAAGAGAGAATATAGAACCAACCTCTGAAGCCCTTATGAACAAGTTAGTTCCAGTTCCAAATAAAGCAATACTCCAAGGTTCAGAAAAACGTGAACTTCTCTATATAAGGGGACATTTTCCACTTTATACAGCAAACTTAAGGGCAGAATTGGCATGTGCATGCATTATTGCAGCCACAAAAGCTATTATATATTTTCACATCCAAAGTAAGGAGAGTTGGTGAAGAAAATGGAACCTTAATGCATTCATCAGTTGGAGCAATCGGTGCATGCACCCATAGGCCTCCAGATTTGAGTTTGATAACAGTCATCCTAATGTTTGTTGAAACACTGCTGAAGCCTAAGGCTTGCTCTTGCTCAAACAGCCATATACATCCCTTCACGGCCTAAAACAGGATAGCAATAAAAGGAAGTTTAAGTGGTTTTAAAACAGAATTTCTAGCTAATATATATAGTAAATGTGGTATGAATGAACTATATTATTATTGGCTTTACAATATACATACCATGCCATAGCACAACAAATGTCATTGTCCTTAAACCCAGATGAAATTAAAATATGCTCTCTATTTCGTTTCAATAGATTCCCAACATTTAAAATGTATTCCTAGTTCAATATTCAGAACCCAACAATTGAAAATTAAAAAAAAAAAAAAAGAGTTGTTATTCTTTTTAGTCAAGAAAAAATAAGATTCAAGAGAGAGCTTCAGTAAACTATAAAATGTATTCTTTCTCCCATAAAATGATCTTCTAAGATGCAAACTGCACTTCAAAGAGTAAACTGCAGAATAAAGAAGAATAATCATATATACACAAATAGTCCAATTCAAAATACAAATTCCCTGAGAATTAAAAAATGAAAGAGATCATAACCATAAATTCACCAGTACAATGTAGAATAGCTTACCTCCTTCCTGATAGTACGCCTATTGAGGAAAGGACCCAGAGGGAAAGGAAACCCAGTGAAATTGAAGTAAAACCTGCCACTTGGGTTGCCGCTATTTTGTGTTGTGACGGTGGTGCTGGTGCCAGCTGAAGCCACAATCAAATTTGTGAAATTCCTTCGTTGTTGTGTTGGTTTTAGATGTAAACAGAGACCCTTCAAAGAACCACCAAGAAAATTCGAACTTGATTCATTGAAATTGATGGGGTTTTGTAAAACTGAAGATTTAGTCGAAGCAATGGCAATGGCTACCATCTTTCAGAGGCTTGCAATTTCGTCGCCACTCGCCAGAAAGGATGGTTGAGTGGGCATAGACGAAGGACCCAAATGGGAGAGCCATTACAGGTTGTACTTGTGACACGTGGACCTCATTTTGGACTTGGATTGTCCTACATGGATCTTCTGAGTTATGATAGCCTCAAGATTAATTGTGGAAGCTGGTAAGTTGAAAAATGATGGAAAACAATGAAGAAAGTAGAGAAGGAGAGAGGTTTATTGAACAGCGCCTCCATTGTTACTTAATCCATAGACAATGGCAACCAACTAAAATCCATACATTAATTTTCATTAAAAATATGCTTAATTTACATGCAGCATTCTGAACTATATTTTTGAGTATATTCAATATCTTAGAGTATTTTGTGATATACCTAATATTCTGAAGTATTTTTTTTTATACAACTAACACATTAAAGTGTCCTTTTCACTTATGTTTAGTATCATAAACCTTTTTTTTTTTTTTTTTGTATTCAACCCTCTAAACTATTTTTTAGATGTATCCAACCTAAACTATCCAAATTATTAAATGCAAAATTGTACCCAAAAAAAAGTACATTAGGGTGATCAACTCCTCTAAAAATATAGGGAGAATTATATTGATGTCCCAAAAAAGAAGAAAAATGAAGAAATGGCCTTTGAAAATTGCAAAATGAAAAAATGGCCCAATGAATTTGTCAATACAAATTTCGGGAGTTGTTAATGATACCATTTTTTCATTTTGCAACCTTCAAGAACCATTTCTTTATTTATTTTTTATTTCTTGGGACCTAAATATAATTCTCCCAAAAAAACACTCCATGATGTTAGATGTACCACAAAATATTTTACAAGAATAGATGCACCTTTGAAGAATATTTCCTGTGTTAGGTACATCTCTCTGTTTTTTTTTTTTTGGCCAATACTGTGTTAGGTACATCTTCACCATTGAAATTATATGGATTTCTGGAGACTGGGCCTCAAGCAAGCATGCTATAATTTGTTATCCAAGTTACTCGAATATTATTTGGCCAAAAAAAGAACAAAAAAACAAGTTACTCGAATATTTTGGCAAGAAAAAAAGTTAGTCGAGTTTAGGGGCTAAGGAAAATACAAGTTACCCGAATTTCGCTTACGATAAAAAAAATTAAGTTCAGCTTAAAATTAAAAGAACGGAAAAATCTCACAAAAAGAATTTTAAAAATAAGAAATAAAAAATGATATTTTGAATATTCGTAATATTAGAGAGATGTTGGTACCTGATTTATCTTTTTAAAATATAAAGAAAATAACACAAATGCCCTTATATATATTTTTAAAAAAATTAATCCACTGACCACCTCCGCCGGAGCTTCGGTGGTCATCCGGCCAACAACCACCCCCTGTCGCACAGGCAAAGTTACAGTGATCGGCCGACCGCCACTGGAGGTCCAACGGGAATATCCCGGTGAGAAGGAATATTCCATCGGGAATAAATACTCCCAAAGTGGTGCGGGTAGGGTTTGAATCCCCGCCACTTGGTTTGACCACCAATAGCTTTAACCCAAACCCATTCACAAGTTTTGTTTAGGAATTCATTATATTTCATTATGTTTTAACAACTTTTGTTTATCAAGTGAAAAATTCACACTATCAGGTCATTCACAAGTTTTGTCAAGAAATTCACGATGTTTCATTAGATTTTAACGACTTTTGTTTTCCAAGTAAAAAATCCACACTATCATGTTATTTATAAGTTTTGTTAAGAAATTCACGATATTTCATTAGGTTTTAACAATATTCGTTTGCCAAGTAAAAAATCTACACATCATATCATTCACAAATTTTGTTAAGAAATTCATGACATTTGATTAGGTTTTAACAACATTTTTTTACCAAATAAAAAATTCATATTATCAAGTTATTCACAAATTTTGTTAAGAAATTTACCATATTTAATTAGGTTTTAACAATTTTCATTTTCCCATAAAAAAATTCACAAATTATTAAAACTTGATAGTGTGACTTTTTTAGTAAAAGTTGTTAAAATCTAATCGACTGTCGTGAATTCATTAACAAAAATTGTAAATGACATAATTGTATGACTTTTTTACTTTGCAAACAAAAATTGTTAAAAACTAATGAAATGTCGTTAATTTCTTAACAAAACTTTGTAAATGACATGATAGTGTAATTTTTTTACTTGATAAACGAAAGTTGTTAAAATTTAATAGAATTTTGTGAATTTCTTAATAAAATTTGTGAATGACTTCATTGTGTGAATTTTTTACTAGGTGAACGAAATTTGTTAAAACCTAATAAAATAATATGAATTTCTTAACAAAATTTGTGAATGAGTTGGTAGTGTAAACTTGTTTACTTGATAAGTAAAAATTGTTAAAACCTAATAAAATATTGTAAATTCCTTAACAAAATTTGTGAATGAACTTGAGTCAAAGTTAAAGAATTAGCTTATATATATTTATTTGCACAATATATATTGAAAGTAATTGATCGCCATTGCTTTTGGCAAAACAAGTGGTGGGGTTGGGGATATTTATTCCCACAGGTGGCAAAGGGCGGCCGACGACCACAATAGTGGGGGGTTTTTGCTTTTTTTTTTCTTTTTTTTTTAAAAATACATGTGTAAGGATATTTTTGTCATTTTTTATATTTAAAAAGGACAAATTGGATCTAGCACTTCTATGAAATTATAAATATTTGAAATTTTTTTTTTTATCTTTTAGCATTTTTAAAATTCTTTTACTAAAATTTTCCCTAAAAGAAATTTGTCCCGATTGGCATAAATTCGGTATAAGATTGTATGTATAAATAAACTTAAACAATCAAGTGATTTTCATGATATTTTTATAAAAAATATATTATTTATCAATTTTTGAAGCTTGAATCATTTAATTAAGTGTGATTAATATTATATCTAAAATAATTTATTTGATAAATAATTCAAAATAAAATAAGCCTTTATCCTAGTCAAAGGCAAATTAATGAATTAAAAAAACTTATTGTTGTCAAATAAAATAACTTGAAATGTAATAGAAGTACGAAGGAAAGATATTACAAAAAAAAAAAAAAAAGACAAAATAAAAAATTTGTCATATTATTCAATATCTCAATATATAAATAAGATATCTTATTTATAGATACAACCTTACATGTCAAAAGCCTCATCCATGTTAAATGATAAATAGTAGTAGATAATAATAGATAAATGAGAATAAATCACAGGAGCAGTGAAATAGTAAGAATTACTTGAGAAACTTAAAATGATAAAAAAGGAATGGACATCACAACTCTCCATATTGGCAACAACTTGCAAAATTTCTGACTCAAAGTTTGTTTCGGGTTATTAACTTTGGACTGCACCACCGAAAGAAACTTATCGGGAAAAATGTTACAATTCTTGCTGCATTTCCCACCAAAAAATAATTAATAAAGTTGCGCTGTGAATGGAAAATGTGTACAGTGTATGTGTTGAGAAAGTTACTATTCCATCTAAAACCGATCAAGCTTCGGTTCCAAATGTATCCCAAAAGACAACACAATCAATGGTAAATACAAAGCAATTTACAAAACTACCAAATATTACAACTGTAAGTTATGCTCATTAGTGTCCATAGAATTGGACAAGAGCTTTTTAAATATCATCCTATAGGATAACTATATATCAAGATTTCACTTCCGCATGTCAACCTTTTGCTGCCAGGAATAAGGCTAGTATACAATCATTTTCGAACAACATCATAATCATCACCAGGCACTGACATTACAATCTTCATCCACAATCCAAGCAAAGCAAAAGCTATAAATCAAGACTCAAAAAAACTGAGATTGGGCAGGGGCTGTACAAGAGAATAGAAATGATGAAGCTGTAAAAGGGGAAGTCGGCTAAGTACAAATTGACAAAGCCCAAGTCGCTGAATAGAGCCACTAAGTGAAGCACACACGCATACACAGAGCCTCGTGATCTCAAGTGGTAATTTCCCTGACAAGCCAATCCAAACTAGGATATGCGAAGTACAACATGAGAAATGACGGGAAAGCAAACAGAACGGTGACAAGTATGTACAAGGCCAAAACAGCTGCACTTGCTGGGACTGCATACAAGATAATGAGGAGAAATATGAGCACAAGTGGGAACTTAGCTGTCAAGTGGACAACAAAAACCAGAGACTTCACAACAGAAGTATGCAGCCTTTCCATAGTGAGATGATTATCAGCGTAATCATTATATTCACCAGAAACCGATGCCTCTGGATGGGATCGAGGAACATGTTGTTGTCCCCTCCGTTGGATGCCATGGCGTGCTTGGCTTCCCATTGTTAGATTGTCTTTGATTGGCCATAGAGGTTGCTGATGAAGATGATCCCCACAAGAAGCTGAGTGAGTCTTCACTCTATCACCATTTATGCTCTCAACCATCCAAAGAAGAAAGTAATTCTTGCGAGGGAATTTGACATTTCCTTTATAAACCAAACGGAAAGAGAGAAGATTGCACCAGGGACAGGAGATAAAATGTGGAAGCTGAATGGGAAGAGTTGGAACTTTGACAACAGCCCATTGCAGCCCCAGGATGCAGTTTTTACAAAGGGTATGGCCACACCATAAGACATAGGGCACATTTTCAACCATGTTGAAAGATTCCCAACAAATTGGACATTCAAGCCCTTCCCCTCTGCCCACAACAGAAGATGTCTCATCATCAGAGCATTCTGAAGTTGTGTGAGGTTGCTTTACACTTGCAGAATCATTCTTCAGCCTCACACATCCAGCAAAGCAGCTTGATGCAAAATTCCACATTCTGCATCACATTAACATAACCAGGCAAAAGAGCATCATCTGGACCTGAATGTGATTTTCATATGATCAAAAGCTTCAAGTTTGAAACATTTTCATTATTAGGGGCAGAGGATTAGTAAGGTCAAACCAGAAACCAAAAAGGTCAGCAGCTTCAGATGGTAATGTAATGAGAAAAATATCTATAAGCATCCATCCCATGAGCTATCTTCAGACGAAGGGGGCAAGAAATATTGTCAAATTTATACTACATTCACTTCATAAATAACTACAGCAGAATTATCACAATCAAACTACTGAGAATAATCTACTTGTGAGACTCTATTGGCATCAGAACAGTTTGGTTCATCTTTTCTTTGGGTTTAAACATTTATGATCAGTCAGAAAAATGTCATAATCTTGATTAAGAATTGAAGGTCGTGTCTACATGTGCTAGACAATTGTTTTCACCTTTATTTTGCAGATTGGACAAGGATCGAAAAACGCAACCCAGAGAACAAATAAATCATAATCAACTGATATGTATTTCTTTGAGGTTGGCATAGTAACTAGAGAAAACTTTCAGTATTTTATCAAATATCAATGGACTTGCATTTGATGCACTTCTTTAGAAAAGTGCACCACGTGCAGCATATCTTATTTCATTATTGATTAGCACACCATAGTCCATAGAGATTTTTTTCACATTTTCTACATCTCCTCTTTATAAATAAAAAAGAAATACACACAGTACCCTTCTGTAAAGATGTGCACCAGATCCATTTCCCTATACATACCTCACATAAAACATATGTTCAGAATGTCTGTATTGGATTCTCAGTTCTGCTCTTATTCTATCATTAAGGCAATCATTCTGAGGTTAGAGAGTAAGACAAATTTAACTAACTTTACATCGTAACGTGCTTCATCAGTAGCCACAAGCATATAATCTGACTAAACTATAGGAACTAGAGAGATAGAGTGGCCCATCTCAGTAAACCCACAGCATCATAAACATAGATGCAGGATTATAGTTCCACACATATCAGTCACCGATAACATGATATCCGATAAAGAATTTGACGAAGAAAGTACAGAACTATCAAATGAACTGGGGAAAGATGAATGTTTACTGGTATAAGGTGCAGCAATTTGCCAGATTTTGTCAAACTTAGCTTATTCAACAAGCCAAACGTCAAAGAACCATACCATCTGACACGATCCAATCTGAAATATGCATCTATATGATTTCTAAAAGTAAAATAACACGAAATCAGAAGAAATCCAGGGGTGACTTACAGTCTATTTGTGAGCTGAATCAAAACTCGATCCTGAGGATAAAATAACGAAAGTGGGGGAAGTAAGGATGAATTATGGAAGATCAAGTCAGGGAAGAAGACGATTCATACCGATTGGTGATGCGGAAGGCTTAACTTTAGAGAGAGTCCAATGGAGGACTAATCAAACCTATCAAGACCTCACTCAGACACGGTCTCCGCGCAAGAAAACCTGCAAGCACCTTTGTCTCGGTCAATCACTCAAACCCCGTTTCACGCGTCACCCGTTTCTCTTTAAACAAATATTGTGGGCCTACTATTTATAATACTATTAAATTAATACTGTATTATTATTATGGCAAAAAAAAAAAAAAATACTGTATTATTATTATTATTATTATTATTATTATTATTATTATTATTAGGGTTAATATAACTTTTGGTCATTGAAGTTTGAAATCGATGGTTTTGGTCCCTGAAGTTTCACCCGATTTTGGTTTTGGTCCCTCAAATTTGAAAAGGACTTGGCGACCCAATTACCAAATCCTTTTCAAACTTGAGAGATCAAAACAAAAATCAGATGAAACTTCAGGGATCAAAACCACCGATTTCAAATTTCAGGGACCAAAACCATCGATTTCAAATTTGAGGGACCAAAACCAAAATTGGATCAAACTTCAGGAACCAAAAGTTATATTAACCCTTATTATTATTATTTATTTCTTTTAGATGAATTTTGTTTGTGTTTCATGGTTCCATTTATTAGGGTTCGTTTGGTCCAATCTCATTGCCAACTGCAATGCAATACAATATAATGGGGATGTAATGTAATTAGAATTACTGGGATAATATTTGATAAGTTTAATATAATGGAGATGTAATATCATTAGAATTATCGGGATAATATTTGATAAGTTTTAGAATGATGTGCAATGTGTTATTTTTTTAATAATATTTTAAAATTAATATATATTTAGAAGGCCAATATTCCCTTAATTCATAACCTTATGCCCTGCTTCTTCTTTGACGACCTGATAAATCATAATTTTAATATATTTTATCCCACCTTATTCATTTATTTTGGAGATTATTTTAGGCTAATTTGGATTTATTAGATAATATTTGGATTATTAACCAATTATAGGAAATAATATAAATTTGAATGGATTATGATGTTTTTGGGCTTAAATTGATAATATTTTAATTGTTATATTATGATTGGAAAAATATTTCTAATTATATGATAAATCACGATTTTATTAGATTCTTGCAGGATAAGGAAAAGCATATTAGAAGATCCTACGATGCAAAATTTTTCTGGAAGGCTAAAATAGAATCTGATGATTAAATATTATTGGGCTTATTAAATTTTAATGGGCTTAAGTTGATACCCAAAAAATTCTCTTCTCCTCCTTTTTAATTACCCTAGCCGTCACAACATAGAGGGGAGAAGGCGGGGGCGCTCACAGGCTGAGACGCACTTGCAGAGAGGCTGAGGCACACGCATGGACGAGAGGAGGATTGAAGGACGCTGAACGGAGGCTGAATCATCACGCCACGGACACGTTTCTTCTCATAGTTACCACCTCCACAACCCCTTTGACAATTCAACGAATTGTCAGCAATTCTCAAGCACAGTGACGGAGTAATTGCATTAATCAATTCTTCTCACTATTTCTTCATGGCCGTGACTTTTATGAAGGAGTTTGAGGAGGAAATATTCATGGAAGCTTAACTCTCTTGGGAGGCAACTTGGGAGGAGTATGGAGGAAGCTGGAGCCTAGGAGCTTACATTTAAAGATCATAAGGGAGTATCTTTCTTTTTATCAATTTATTTCAAAACTTGAGATTATTTAGTTTTAAATGATTTTGGGTTGTAATAATTGAGAACAATCTAGTTTTAGATTGTAAACTTATTTTGATTTGGATTGAATTGATATTTTGGATTTACTTTATTCTTAATTGATCATTGGGATTTTTGTTTGCAAACCTTTGATTGTCAATTAAATTATTAATTGAGTTTTCATTATCAATTTAATTGTCAATTTGGGTTTAATCTCTTGATTGTTTAATTAAGGTGATTAATTGTCGAATTGTTTAATTAGGCAATTGTGAACATAATTTCCAAAATATCTTAAGCAATTGTGATTGGTTTTTAATGGATTTAATTAACCACCATTTTTTCCATTATGAGTTTTCTAGTGGATTAGATGTTATCGAGCTTGAGGGTTTCCCATGTCTTGATTAGGTGGTTAAGTTTATTAATTCCAACTTTTCATGAACCTCCCTTTGGTCTAATAAATTAAATGGCTAAAAAAGCTAAATCCATGTGAATCCTGAGTTGTCCCCTTCACCATCATAACTGAACTAACCTTTGTTGATTTTCTTAGATATTAGTTTATTTCTTTTCCTCAGGATTTTAATTTCCCTCTCATAAGAAAAACCCCAAAAATTGCATGTTCATTATTTAGGTTAGTTTCTTTCTCATATAGGTTTTAGAGTCTTTTACATTTTGCATTTAGGTAGTGGAGTCTTGCATTTTAGTTTAGGTTCATTCCATTGCATTCTTTTTATCACCTAAATTCAATTCTAGAGAAAACTCACATATTGCTCCTTGGGAGAATGACCTAGGTTGCCACTATATTGCATTAGTAGGTTGTCCTAGTTATTAATTGATTGCTTTAGCAACAGAAGCACGCATCACGACCCTATTAATTAGTGTGTTTGGTTGGGCTTAAATTGCCCCAATAAGCCCGTTTTATCCTAATAAGCCCGTTAAATATCTGTGATAAAATTTTGAGTTTTTGGTTTGTATTATTGGAATTGGGTTTTGGGTTAAAATAAGCCCAAATTCAAAAAGCTTGAAGACCCTCCTTATTGCAAACACGTTTTGACCGTTAGCTCATTTATTGTCACCAATTAATTGCCCCAATATCTCTGCTTCGGTCTCTTTTTTTCCCTGCACCAAACCTGCTAGCGTCTGGCTCAAAAAGAAAAAGGAATCTTCGCACATGGTCTCTGCATTCGTCCCTGTCGCAGCTCCGATCACTCTTCCTGTGTCGACGGCCACGGAGGTTGGCCGTTCAATCTACGTCGTGTGTCTTCCCTCTCTAGGTGTCTCCGCCGTGTAGATCTCTTGTCTCCGTCTTCCGTCTCACAGATCCCATTCGCAGCTTCGTCCGTGTCGTCGAGTTAGTGGCAGTCTCGGCGAACATTCCCAGTCGGCGAAGGGCGTCTCCAACTTCATTCCACCTGATCCGTCTCCGATCTGTTCTGCAACCGACGCGTGCTCGGCCAACTCCGATCTGTGCTTCAACCGATGTCAGGTCTGCCGTTTCCGAGAAGGCCTACAAGCTGAACAGTCCCTTATTCCTCGTCTGAGATCTAGCTTCAACCACCAGCTGAGCTTCAACCGTCGCCGGCGCCTTCTTCTTCATCTGGGATCTAGCTGCATTGGCGAGCTGTGCTTCAACTGAAACAGGGCCCTCATCTTCATCTGCGATTTACAGGGCATTACGGAACTGAGCTTCAACCTGAACATGCCTTCATCTTCATCGGTGGTAAGCTTTATTTTGGCTTCTGAAAGATTTGTGGTTCACCTCCCTGATTGTCTGTTGTTGTATGTTTGATTAGAGGCTTTGGGTTATGTTGTGTGCTCGCTGTCTTCGTTGTCCATTTTCTCATCCCTGGATTATAAGTTCATGTTCGACAAGAACCATTTCAAACTTACTAGAGTAAAATGAAGGCAATACAGTTTGATCAGGAGGGATCCGAACATGTTGCGAGATGAGTGATTTTTGAACTTTTCATGTAGATGCGAAGGAGCTATTATGAGGCTGGTCTACAGGATTGAGTTGGAAAGTTTTCTTTGTTATTTTGTTCTGTCATCTGTGCCGTTTTCCAATCTGAAAACATCAACTTTCATGACTCTGTAGGCATTTGGTTTTCAAAATTTGGTCATATGTCAAATGACAGTTTGTTGTAAATTGGAGGTTGTTCAAAGATTTAGAAAGACGCTGCCTCTCACATTTGTTCCATCCCGTTACAACTCGATAAGAACGTCATCCAGATGAATAATTGTTTTGGTTTAAAAACAAAACCATTTATAATGGATTTTTGTTTTATCATATAATAAATAAATTATTATGGTGATCATGATGAAATCTATATTCACTAGTTACATCTTTGAAGGACATACCAATATCACTGATGAAAGTAGCTTTATTATGTCAACAAAGTTCGTGTGAAGATTCGAATAGATGGGGATACTATTAGAGAAAACCTGAATCTTATGTGGAATAATAATATGATGGGGTCCTATTCTAATTCAAAGTAAATGTTGTTGTATGTTTGATCCGAACATGTTTATTGTTTTTTGTTAATCTGGTTGCTTCATGAGAAGGTAATAACTAACATGTTTATAGTCCACACTTGTTAAGTGAAACATTTCCATAGAAAAATGAATGACAGAGCACTGTAGGATGACGAGTCAACAGAAATATTTGTCCATGCAATGATAGAACAAATTTTAAAAAAAGAACGTCGAGGGTTGTCTTTCTCGAAGGATGGATGGGACAATATTGTTGCTACATTCAATGAGAAGATAGGGAAAGCATACGAGAGGAAGCAATTGAAGAATAAGTTTGATATGTTACGGAAGGACTTAAGGACTTGGGATGCCTTAACAAAAGAGATTGGTGTTGGTCGAGACCCAATAACTGGAAATGTCGAAGCGGATCCCGAGTGGTGGCGGCGGAAATGCCAGGTTAGTAATGCCTACAATTACTTATAACGTTGCATAATAATAATTCAGTTGCCTCAATCAGCTTGCTTTGTAATATAGCTAATGATTTTGTTACTTGTCTGTATGTAGGAGAATTCGGCGTATAGAAAGTTTCGCTATTCATGCCTCAAGAATGAAAGAGAATTGAGGTTTATATTCAAGGATGTCATGGCAACAGGCGAGGATGGTATAAATCCAGCTTTCATAGAGACACAGACACAGGATGCAGAGGAAGAAGATGTGTACCGACCTACTATGGATGAGGAGGAAGGTTCAGGGGACAGCGAGGATGAGAATTTTGGAGTTATCCCAGTAGTTAGCACAGGAGTGACAAATGAGCTAGCGAGCGTTGGGTTATCAACTCAAACCCCTCCCTCTGATCCAGGCGCATCCTCTGTTCCAACTAATTCCGGAAGTCAGGGAAAGCAGAGACGAGTTGATAACTTCGGGAAGAAAAAGAAGCAGAAGATGCCAGCGTCAAAGCAAATTGCGGATGCAGTTAGTGTCATGGCAGAAGCATCGAAGAATAGAGCTACAACCATCAGTGAGATTCAAGGAAGGAGTGTTGATGCTGCTATTCAAGACCTGCTTGAGCTTCCATAAGTGCAAGAAGATGAGAACTTTAAAGTCCGATGTGTCAGGCTGATTATGGACAAGACTAGTCGGGACACGTTTTTGTCACTTGTTAAGCGGGACAAGGATTGCTTGATTGCGTGGCTGCGTTATATGGTTACGACCCTTGATTGAGTCGCTACGGATTATGTTCTTGACTATCGATGCTGATATGAACTTTATGCCTACAATTAGTTTAGTGTTTATTGTATGCATGATTGTTCTTTTGTTTTTAGTAGACCAACAATGCAAATTTCGCATATATATTATGTATGTTTTAATCCAACGTTCCTTTTATGACATATATTATAGCTTTGACTGAAATGTCATATGATGTTAAATACGTTTGAATCCAATGCACAGGTTACATCTGCAATGGAAAATTGGATGGAGGAAGAAGACGATGACTCTCGGATACTATCTCTTATTGATGAAGAGATAACAGAATATGAACAAATAACTGCTTTGGTGTGTCAATATTGGGTTCCTTTCATGTGCAAAGAACCTCGTAAAACAAGTAAACGATCTGGTCATTTATTTGTCCAAGAAATATTGGCAGAGCATGAAACACAATGTCATGACATGTTTAGAGTTGAAAAACATGTGTTCTACCGGTTGTGCAGTAAATTGGTCGAACATGGGTTACGAGATTCTAGAAATGTCGGAGTTGAAGAAATTGTTGCGATGTTTTTGCTCACAGTTGGCCACGGTGTCAGTAACAGGATGGTCCAACATTTGTTTCAGCATTCAGGGGAAACTGTCAGTCGGCTATTGCACATGGTGCTACAGGCTTGTTTTAGCCTAGCTCGAGAAAATATCAAACCCTCTGATCCTGAATTCAAAGGATGCCACCCAAAAATACTCGAAGATCCTCGCTATTATCCCTACTTTAAGGATGCCATTGGAGCAATAGATGGAACTCACATCAAGTGTGTGATCACTGGTCCCAACCGGAAAAGATATATCGGGAGAAAAGGATATACAACATAGAATGTAATGGCTGTATGCGATTGGGATATGTGTTTTACGTTTGTGTTGGCGGGTTGGGAAGGTTCTGCACATGACGCTCGTATGTTTCAAGCTACTGTCTCAAATCCAGCTTAGAATTTCCCTCATCCACCTGCAGGTATATTTTCGTCCCATTCAGTTTTAATTACTTTCAATGCGCACTTTGCTTAATCTCACACTTTCAAAATGATTTGAGACATTTATTAGGCAAATACTACTGGGTCGACGCTGGCTATCCCACACCAATTGGGTATCTTGGTCTCTACAGATGTCAGCGTTATCACCTGCCAGAATTTCAACGTCAACCTGGTTTTGCAAATGCTCAAGAGACCTTCAATTACTATCATTCCAGTTTGAGGTCAACTATTGAAAGGACTTTTGGCGTGTGGAAGAATATATTCGAATTATTGCAAAAAATGCGCAAATACAGCTACCAAACGCAAGTCCGCTTAGTTGTGGCAACTATGGCCATTCATAACTTTATTAGGAGAAATTCTCTGAGTGATGTTAATTTCGGCACAGCAGAAACTGGCGATGTAGCTCAGGAAGATGATAATACTGTAGACGATGTGGTTTCCTCGTCCAATGTTGCTGCGACATCTTCAACCAGAATGAATCGCATTCGTGACAGGATTAGAGATCAACTTGTACGGAATTTATGATCCCAATTAGTTATGTATTATTTTAATCGCATTCGATTTGGGAATTATTTGCTCTTGTGGCATACTAGACTGAAACACAATGTGTTTATGCTGTTATAATTTCTAAAATTCCATTCTTAGTTTGGGCTTCATCTCGGGAGTTACAAGTTTGCATTTTCAGATATCTTCCTGAGCCAAATGATATGTTACTGTTGGATATCACATATATGATCTATCTAAAATTTGAAGAATATACAAATACCCTTCAAATTTTTACTGTTAAAAACGCACTTATTCAATCGCTAATCCAAACACATTTTCACTTATGAAAAATCACTTATTCAACCGCTCATCCAAACATAAATCACATTACAAATATTGACTTATTTTTAGATAAGTCATTTTTCCTACCTCTATCCCAAACACACCCAATATCGTGTTTTTTTGGAATAGTTTATTTTTAAGTAATAAATGCTTATAAATCGTAATTTATAATATACGTGTGTGATAAGGACTTATCTTTTAAAAAAACACTGAACCAAACAAGCCTATCAACAATTTCTCTCACATAAGCAGAGGAGGACGAACACAGCGGTGGGGATGAGCACAGCAGAGGGGAAGATGACAACAGAGGGGACGACGGCGGAGGGGAATAAAATTGCACCTTAACCCCAAAAATTAATAGGTTTCGGACAATAGGAGAAAACTGAAATTTACTGCTGTTGATGTGAATCTCAACGAAAATCCGCAATCTCTATTGCTCTTCATTGTCCTTCTTCCTCCTCGGATTTTCTTGGTTCCTGTTAACACCCAATGATGAAGGAAATGAGGTCTGTTTCGAACCCATTTTTGCTTCAAAAACAAAAATGACAAAACAGAGTCCCTGTTCTTTCTCCTCCTCCTCAAGTTCTTGATTTTGTTGATTTTCCGGCAAACTAGAGCCAAACGTCTTAGAAAGGTGAGAAATTTTTCTGGCTTCCCCCCTCTAGTTTATTGTTCGTCTTGATTATGGAGGCAAGACATGCATCAAGTGGAACATATCTCATTCGTGTCCGAAGCACCAAGACATTGTATATTCTGTTGTATTTGTAGAGTCTGTTATTGTTCATTGTCTTTATGTTTCAATTCCTGGAAATGCAACGAATATGAGGTTTTTTTATTAACTAGGCAAGATAAAGCTTTGTGTTTTTAATTACTGATGTCTTGGAACCTCTCGTCTCGTCAGCAAACCCGCCCCAGTAACTGTGTTTCTGCAGATATTGCGATTAGGGATTGTGATCTTGTAGACGTATAATTTTTGGAGGTAAGTAATGTCTTTTCATATGTGATATTTGTGGGCAAAATTGATATTTTAAAATGGGTTGTAGGTTGTAATGAGAATTCATAGGGTCCCCTGTGAACGAAGATTACTAAAAAATGTGTAATCCCTTTTTACATGTGCAATCTCTTTTATTATTATTAAACTCAACCAAACAGTCCATTTGTGATAATGTAATGATAATTACTATTACATACCTATATAACGGGGTTGAACCATTGGACACATACCTTTAGATAGATTCTCTTATTTATTTCTGTAAAAGAAATATTTCTAATATTGTTGTTACTATTTACGTGTGTATATAAAAATAAAAGGGCAAAATTGTAATGTAAAAATTAATAGAAAATCTTCCAACTATTAGCATTAACATTTAAGAATTTCAGTTGATTGTTGTTGAAGGAATTAATGAGTGAAGTGTGTGTGTGGCGGGAGCAAAAGCCAGCAGCACTTTAGCAGCATCACGGAGGAGAGGAGAGTTGCACCTGAATAAACGCCCTTGATAACGACTTCGTGTCGGCAACACTTAAATTCTAACCTATCCCCAAAATTACACTATGCACGCCAACAATAAAGCCTTATTATACTATGTGATGTGGGTTACTTGAATTTAACGATGTTATTAAACTCAATCAAAAATTAAGTTTTAAGATAAATTGATAATTAAGAGATCTCGCCTAATAACTCTTATACGTGTTCTGTTCGGTTTTTCCTTTATCTCTCTTAATTGAGTTCCAAACAACTTCATCTTCCTTTCTTACTAGCACATCCAATGACCTTCTTCACTCGAGATATATCTTGCTCAATAACCCTTTTAAGAGTTCTTTTCGGTTTTTCCTCTATCCCTCTTATTTGGGCCTTAAACAACTTGATCACTTTTTCTTATTGGGGCATCTAATGGCCTTCTTCGCCCAACACACGGTGCTTCCTCGCGTCATTTGGACACTTCTCCATTACTCTCTCTGCCTTCCATCCCTTTTTGGTGTTTTCTAACACTTTGCTGTTTGTCCTCACCATTTTTTCTGTCCTCTGTTGCTTTTCTTTAGTTGCATTGCCTTCCTCCTCTGCCTTTTGTTGCAGGCCAATTCCATCGACTTTTCGCCATCTCCCTTCTAACTGACTTGTTCCTTCTTCACTGCCTTTTCTTCATCACCTCATCTCCTCCTCACCACCTTTCCATCTTCACTATCTTCCTCGCCTTCTTTTCATGGTTTCCTTTCTTTGGGTTTCTTGTCTCCTTATTCCTGTTCTGAGCAGGGGATTTTAGAGTCGATATGTTGGGTTCGGATCATGCATTCAAACTTGGGTTTTCAAGCTTTCTTAAATCCTCTGTTACCTTTATTGATCATATTCCCTCATTGTCTCTATATAATCATGGAATGGGTAGTGTCATGGTTATTCTTTTGTTTGCTAGGCTACACGTTGATTTCTTTCATGTTGCTCTATGGTTTTTGCTTGTGTGGTACAGCAAGTTTGTAGCTTTTGCCATCAACCTCTCCTATTATGTTGGCTAGAGCACATGCTTGTTTGATTATCTTTGTTTCTGGCATCTGGATGTGTTTGTTTGCCTATTTTCTCTTCCTACGAGAAGCTTCGAACCTTATTGGTTTACTTGGGTGGTCCGTGTCCTCTAGGAGACGTGCTACAATACCCCTCTGTTTTCTTCTGCTCGACCTATCCTGGCTCCATCTACATTTTCGGTAGATCTTGGTGACTCTCTTTTGGCGGCTATGAACCTTCTTGTCTGAAAAAGCATTTTGCTGTTTTGTTTTTTATGTGCTTTCATGTGTGTTGCTTTTAGTTTTTGTTTGTGCCCTTTTGTTTTTTGTTTTTTTTTGTTTTTTTGCCTTGTTACTTTGTTGTCTTAGGCTACTTGGTTTTGATTTTGCTGCCAATGTAATGTAGCCCAAGTTTGCTTTTACTGTGTTTTAATGAAGCTTGTCTTTATATAAAAAAAAAGGGAAGAAGAAGACAAATTTCATAATATACTTTTTTCCCATTTTATTTTTAATTGAAACTGAAACTAGTTAGGCCCATTAGTTTCACTAGGACATTGGGTTATGAATGAAGCCCAACAAGAATAAAGCAGGCCTTATTTGAAGAAGAAAAGAAAATGTATCTCATGAGGTTCCTCTCTCTAATCTGTGTAACCACATATGAAGCAAAATTAAAATTAACAACCTTACTAATGAGGTTGAGTATAGTGAAATGGGTTAATCTCTCAAAACGTGGTAAATCAATGATCAAATTCCCACTAAGAGAAATGCTGATATTTAATATCTGACAGTACCTCGAAGAAAATTGCTTTTAATTGGAGAGTGCTCATGCCTATCCAAAAAAGAAAAACATCTAAAATTTTGGGGTTATTTCTATTTATCTGGTTTTTGCTGCAAATTGGGAGATTTCCCCCCAGCCATAGCAGAAATGTATGGGATTTATGAGAGGACTAGAACTTTATTGGTTTAATGGATTTAAAAATATCGATGTATTTAGCGATTGGGCAGAGGCTATAAACATAATCACAAAAGAGCAAGGGACTAATTATCCTTATCAAGACATCATTGAAGAAGCTATTAATATGATCCACAGGAATTGGAATGTGTCTGTTCATTACATGTATATCTAATAATATTGCCAATAGTTAGCCCGGAAAAGTTATCAGTTAGATATTGTTCTGAATATCTTGATAAAAAAATCACTTTTTGTTAAAGGTGGTGGTTGATGAAATAGTTTTTTGTTGTTACATTTTTTTTGGTATTTGATATTTATATCTTAATGATAGTTTCGACTTTATATTCTCGAAGCTAAATAAATGCATGGTTTTGAAGTTTAAGGTGAGAAAAATATACCAAAAAATATTATATAGAACATGTCTATTATAAAGGGACTTTGTATTATTTAGAAGCCTTTGACGGTTAAACTAAAATTTTAAATTCAGAAAAAAATGAAAAAAAAATTAATTATAATTAGATATATATTTATATTCATTGCACATGAAATATAAGATATTTATATGATTTGCGAATAGTATGATTTATTATAAATTTTATATTTTAAATTATTTATCAAATCTTTATTTAGTTGGAAGTATGAAAATATAAAAAAAGAAATAAAAAAGTTTAATAAAGTGAAAAAATATTACTTTATGGATATACTTGAAATAAAAAGAGATAGATACTCACCCAACTAGAACTAGAAGGTGGATATAAAAAAGGTGAGAAGAAATATGAATCATGTTAATTACCTTTTTTCTTGGTCTGTTCATCTTTAACAACTGGAATCTAGCTTGCTGGGAAACTCAATTTGGGACATTGTTAATGAAGTTCATCAATTGCCTCTTTGTTTAACTTAAACTTGTCGAATGTGTTTGTTACTTTTTGTGGTTTCTTCAAGTCAATTAAAGAAGCTAATTTACATTGATCCTTAGCTTCTTTGTCATATATACCAGTATCTGATACGTGCCCGTTAACTACCTCATAAAGGTATGATGTCAAGGCACCTTTTGTTTTTGTGGAGTTGATATTAGTTTGGGCGTCATGAAGACGTGATTATGTGGAGAATCTGCTTATGCATAGAGTGGTATTATCTTGCCCTAGCTTGTCTAATAGTTTATTGTTTTCTTTTCATTTCAAGTTCTCTGTTGTTGCTAATCTTCATGTATGTTTACATGTAGTAGTTTTATTTTATCCTTTATATTATATTTTTTGTTATGCTTGTTTTGGATTTCTTGTATTTCTTCTTGTTGTTGAATGTATTTATTGAAAAAAAGAAAGAAAGAAGATTGATAATCATATTCATTAGCTAACATATTCAGATATGGTATAAGGGGTGATGAACCAATATAATTAAAAACTCTCTACATACCTAGAGTAACTCTCAAGCTAAAACCTTCCAGTCACTAACTAAATTATTAACACAACCAATAATTAACTAACAAAAGTAATCACTCTGGATTAATTCAACATTCCGACAATTACACTCTTGAAGGGACCATGATAAGAACATAACTATAACTATATATATATACATATTCTATCACTTATGTCAATTTTTTTTTGGTATTGATAGAACAAAGTCGTCCCACAAGAATAAAAAGGTAAAAAAGAGTAATGGTTCCAACCATCGATCATCATGCATGATCATCATTATTAATTAGGGATGCGACCATTACTCCAATTCAAATTTAAAGATGCAGGGGCCAACATGAATGAAATTAAAAAGAGAAGATAATAATTGATAACTAATGGAGTATGAGTGAAACAGATAATATAATAAAATACTCGTAATAATGATTAATGGGGAGTCACTAATTAAGAACGGACCTCCAATGTTTTTTTAATCAATTTAAAGCAACGTAGGCCTCCCTCCTCATTTCTATCCTCTCCAACTTGTCTCTTACCCTAACTTCCGAATCCTATGGGATACTCACCCTATGATTAATTACATCGATCGATCCTACCCCAAAAGTGCATATATATATACACCATAGCTTATGCAGACCTGGGCAACATGCAATTTTCATGCGGAATTTAAATTAAGGATATAAACAAGGACACACTTGCAAAATCAAAATCTGTACAGATATTTACTAAGAGGATCTAATAAATAAAATCAGGATAAATTTTGACCGACAATGATCCGGGTTATAGAAGGAACCATGTCCTCTTTCATACATGGACCATTTACAGAGAATTCCTTTCGAATCTCACACAGAGTATTCATTCATTTGGAATCTCAACCTTCTCCCTTCAGACCATAGCAGCACAGCCTTCCTTCGTTTCCTACCAGAGGCGTAATCATCCTTTCTTTTATTTATCTAATCCTAAATTAAAAAAGACTTCTTTTTTTTTTACATATTGCCCAGTAACATAATCTATAATACTTCCCTTATGATCGAATAAAATTTCCCTCTTAGATCCCTAAAAGAAGTTTAGCCCCTCATACCTGGTTATGCTTCAGCAATAGTTGGTTAAATATGATGTTGGTAGCAACAACTGAGGAGAACTGCTCGCAAAGATCGGAGAGACAAGAGAGAGAATTTAGTAATTCTGTATATTGCATTCAAAGATTGCTTACATGAGTGGTGGTTTACAAATGAGTTTACAAAGGTTTATATAGGACTGAGAACTTGACTGGAGTTACATAACTCTGGTTATAATTGACTCAAGTAACTACAACTCTAGTTATTTTTACAAAACATTACAAGACATTTGTCCTAACAAAGGACGATTACAGATAAGATTCTTTAAAGAAAGATTACACGACTCAACTCTGTCGGCCACCATATGCTTTTGCTTCTTGTCCACTCCTGCCGACACTTATACTTGTCTTCTTATGCCGACACTTCTTTACAGTAAACTTGGATCCAAGGTGATAGAAGAACTCTTATCATTTCCTCGGATTTCATGGCAATATTCGCATTCATGGTTCGGATAATCACTGATTATTTGACATATTTTTCTCTTAGTATCTGGGGTATTCTCCATCTTATTCTTTTTTATATTGTCATACCAGAGGCCAAATTGCTTTTCATTAGTCGACTTTTTCTTTCCCAAGGAATATACACATGTTTTATTAGTAGAATAATACACCCAAGGATATTCTTCTCTTCCAGGTGTCATATTTGCCACTTTTATACGGTTCATCTCTTGAAAGATTACATGGTAGTCTTGTGCTCTTATATTGGATACTCTAAATTGGAAGTCTTCATCATCTGTTATATCTTCTTTAATCTCTGGTTCATACTCCAATGGCTTTTTTGTTGTTCCAAGCCTAATAAGATTTATAGGCATATAAAATTTTTCTGAAGTGATCTCAGCTACAGTTGAATAACATCTAATGAATACTTGATTTTGGGTTACTATATCGAAATATTCTCCTACAGCTTTTACTAATTTCTGGGGTAATTCTGAAATTTCTGTTAACGATCTAGATGGGTATATACTTTGGATTAGACCATATTGGTACAAGGTCTTTATAATTCCTGAAGGAGTTCCTGGATATATGATGGCTTTATTGAAGGCATAATGGGATACGTACTTAATGGTTTTATGAGATAAAGAAAGATGGTTCAGCTTTTTGATGATGACTTTATAGAAATTATATTGTTTGGGTATTTCAAAGAGATCATTATTGGATTCTTTTTGTGGATGGTTATTTTTCTTGGACTGTTCTTTTTCTTTTTCTTGGAAAGACATTATTTGGGAAAAAGATAAAGTTTCTGGTACAGGTTGGCTTATAGGAGTTGAGGTTACAAATGAATTTGAGGTTAAAAGTGATTCAAGTCCAAAGGACTCAATTAAACTCTGGGTATTGTGAGTAGATGACTCGCCTGGAGTGAAAGACTCCATTATAGGTAGTTTTGGAGAAGAAGTATTAACTTCTTTTCCTTTACAGTTATTACTGATCATCTGTTGGACATCCGCCCTTATAAGTGGACTGGCATCAGCCTTATAGTTCTCATTTTGGACTTCTGTCCTTATAAGTGGATTGGCATCAGCCTTACAGAGTTTCAGATTCTCAATTTGAATATACATTTCATTAAGTGAATCATTAATACCAGATATAGAGCTTGTAATCCCTTGTATACTGGTACTAACTTGATTACTTAATAAACTCATATTCATTTCAAGAATGTTCATCTTTATTATAAGTTGATTCATCATTGGGGAAGAATCATCTTCCTTATTCGTCTGACTTACAGGACTTTTTCTTCCAAACCTGCTTACTGGCTCCATCTGCTTAGATAATCAGCAATCAAATTATTCTTTCCTTTTATATATTCAACATCATAATCGTAATAAGATAAATCAGTTTGCCATTTAATCAACATTTTACTACTTAACTTATTTTGTCTTATTCCTCTAGACGACCAATGTTTTACTTGTGTATTATCTATTCTTATTATAAATCTATTATTCACAATAAATAATTCCAATTTCTCTATAGCTTTTACAACAGCTAATAATTCTTTCCAGTTCGAATGATATCTACTCTGAGAATCATTAAACTTTCCACTAGTATATCTAGTTATTTTTTTAGTTCCATCTTCATCTTCATAATACAAAGCTGCACCTCAATAATTATCAGATGCATCGGTGTATATAATCCATTTTATATTTTCTTTTAAAGGTATGGTTAACTTTGGCAAATCTTTACACAAAGTTTTTATATTTTCTACAATTTTTTCTATATTATTATCCCATTTCCATACAGTTTTTTCTCCTGCTAACTTAGATATTTTAGAAGTTAATTTTGACAAGTTGGGTATATAATTTCTTGCTTGATTCACTAATCCTAGGAAGGATTGTAAATCCTTCTTATTGTTTATCTTTTTAAATTGTAATATTTTTTGACTTATATGATCTTGTAATTCTATTCCATTTTTTGTCAAAATTTGTCATAAGAAATTTACTTTTTCTTTTCTTAATTCCATTTTTGAGGGTGATATATTTAATCCTTTTTCTTCTATAATTTTTACAAATTGTTCTAAATGTTTTTCATGTTCTTGTTCATCTTTTGAAAATATTAATATATCATCTATATAAATTACAGCAAAGTCTCTTATAGGTAATAACATTTTTGATACATATTCTTGAAATATACTAGGGCTATTATGAAATCCCATAGGTAACACATTCCATTCATATAATCCTTCTGAGGTACTAAAAGCCGTATACTTCTTACTATCTTCTTCAAGTTTATTTGGAAGAATCTTGATTTACAGTCAAATTTACTAAATATAGTTTTTCCTCTTATTAAGTTAAATAACAAATCCATCTTAGGTATAGGATATCTATTTCTTATGGCTAATTCATTTAATTTTTGATAATTTATAACCATTCTAGTTTTTCCTCTTTTTTCTTCACTATGTTTAGATACAATTATAGCTGGTAATGAATATTCTGATCTACTTTCCCTTATAAGATTATATTTTTTCATTTCTTCTATATGCATTATAAACTCTTTTCTATCTTCTTTTGTCCATGCATAAGGTTTACAATTTATCTCTTTACTATAATCTTTAAATTCTATTTTAGCCATAGGCTTAGATTTCTCCCAATGTACTAGAGGATTTTCACTATAATTTTCTATAATTCTTTGTTCTATAGTTTTTATTTCTATAATATTCAAAGTTGCTAACATATGTTGAATTTCTACTGGATTATTATTTTGTAAGAATTGGACCTCATGTTCATTATTCTTTTTCTGAAATTTTTCATCTTTTCTTCTATATGGTCTAGTTATTATTATACCCCAAGCTTCATGTTTACATGATGTTGTTAATATTAAGGCTTTACTAATCATATGTATAGGGAAATATTGTTCTGGAAAATCTAATCCTAAAATTACATCACAAGAGGGTTCATTATATTGATTTAATTCTTTTATTACTAATTCATAATTTACTATTTGAACTTTTACATCTTTTGCTTCTAATTCTAACATGTGGATTTCCTTTCCTGCACTTTCCATTCTTAACATTTTATTTTTTCTTTTCCATAATTCTGGTGGTAATACATTATATTTTGCTACAGTTAGATTAGCTCCGGTGTCAACCAAAGCATGGTATTTTCTAGATCTATATTTTGTATATATAAACTTAATAAGTATGTAGTATAATGGTCTACTCATATCCTAGACAAAACTTCTAATTGTCCTTTCAATGTTTGTTTTATTTCTTTTCTATCTTTTCTTTCTCTCATTACTCTAGCATATTCTTCTTCATATATTAAAAGATGATTATCATAAATAAAATTTAATCTTCTATTTTCCCATTTATAAGTTTTACTTAGTCTCTTAATTACCATTCTCAAAAAACTTTTATTATTTTTTGGTATTTTAGTTATATATTCTCGTTTTTTATATGCCCAAAATTCTCCATCTATTATTAGTCTACTTTTGTTTCTTAATTCTTCATTTAACATATGAATGTCTCCCATATTAAACTCTAGATAATAAATCTAATTGTTTCTTTAATTCTTTTTTAACTTCTCTTCTTCCTCTTTTTCTTATTATTACTTGATTTACTATTTGCATATATAATAGTGTATTATACTGAGTTTCTTCTAATATTTGTTTTATTACTACATGTTCAATTCTGTCTGTTTTTGTTATTCTTTTACTTAAACTTCTTAATAATCCTATGTCTGTTCTAGGAATCCTTATATCTATTCCGTCTTTATTATAATACCAATTATTCTTATTGTAAAGTGTAACTTTTCAATCCATTAAGCCCTTGATAATACTTTTAATCTTTCTTTTAATACTTTTTTAATATCATTCCTATTCATTATATTATTTACTACTGCATTATAAGCTTCGGCAAAATCTTGTGGTTGGGTATGATATACTAATCTTAATTGTCTTTTCTCTTTTTCATTACATTTATTTATCTTATGTACTATATGATTCATCATTGCTTTATCAGCTTTTGGTATTATTATTTTTTCATCATCTATGTAATAATAGTCTTTATTTTCTTCTGATAATATTACTCGCATTATTCTTGCTGTTTGGTGTACATTTATCATCATTTTACCTTTTGGATTATAATTGTCTGATGGTTTATGTTAAAGATTATCCTATCCTTTTGATTCCTATAAGGCCTTACTCTTTCTAGAAAGTCTTTTCCTAAGGTTACTTTATATGACTTATCCGAATTTTGTTCTACCCATAAAGTTAATTGTATTACATCTCTTTTATTGAATCTTAATATTATATTTGTTTTTATACCTTCATCTGTTTCTTCATACTCGTTTTCTATATATCCTATTTCTATCTTACTCTTTTCTTCATATTCATCTACTAATGTTATTATTTCTTGCCATATTCCATTCTTTTTTATTTCCATTATAATTTTATTTTGTTCATTCTCTTTAGTTATATCTAGACTTGTTATTTTTTGGTTTATTTCAACTAGTTTTGTATTTATAGGGTTTATTAGGGACATTTCAGCTAATCGGCTACTACTTGCTATATCAATACTTTTCCTTGGATTCATTATATTTATTTGTAAAGGTTCATTTAATGTGTTTATCTTTAATGATCTATTGCCTAAATTATTGTTTGCTATTAGTCTTTTTCCTTTATTATCATGAATACTTTCAGTCTTGTCTAATTCTATTTCTAATATTTCTGGTAAAGTTATATTTATAGGATCTATTTTTACTTCTTTTAATATAGGCATAAATTGTTTTTCTATACTTACTCTTCCTACTGATTTATTATATATTTTATGTTCATTTGTAAATACTAATCCTACCATTGCTGTTATACTTATAGTTTTAGCACCTTTTAATAATTTGATTCCTTTTAACTTATGATATATCATTATTGATTGATCTATATGTTCATCATTTCTAGATATCGCAAAATTAGTATTTAAAGTGAATTTTAATTTTTGATATATTAAATTTCCTGTTAACATTCCTAATACACTATCTTGTACACTACTTATTATTCTTCCATCTGTTATTAATAATTCTATAGGTGAATCTATTCCTTCTTTAAAATAAGCTTTAACTAATAATTGTACTCCTGCAATATAAATTTCAGTGACTTCTTGTTTAAAAGGTAATTTAGATATTTCATTTTCTATTAGTCCCTTACTTATTAATGGTATCCTTAATATTCCTTCTGTTAAAGTTGATTCTATAAGATGTTTCTTTTGTAATATTACACATTGGCTTTTAATATCCTTTTTTGATTTTAATATTCTATTAACTCTACTCATAAAATTTTTATTAACTATTTGGTCGGGTTTTAAATTTAATTTCATATCTTTTATTTTTTCATATTGTTTTGCATTAAATGTTAATATTTTTTCTACACTTCCTTCTGATGTATTTCTATATTCTTCATAAGTTTCATATTCGTCTCCTTCTTTTACTTCTTCTATTTCTTTACCTTTCATCATATATAATTTAAATTCTTCTTCTGAGCTTTCTAAATATCCTATTTCTGATTCTGATTCTTCTTCTGTTTCACTTGACTCACTTAATACTTTTATTTTATATATTTCTATATCAGGGTTTTCTATATCACTATATATTTCTTCATCAAATTCTAAAGGTTCTAATTCATATTCTTGAGCTTGCTCTAATATATTCATAAACTTCTTATCTTTTGGTTCTTTACATTCTGTTGATATATGACCTATTTTTCCACAATTATAACATCTACATTTTCTAGGGTTCTTACTATAATCTATTTTATTTCCTTTCTTAAAATATTTTCTAAAATATTTCTTAGGCTTATATTTCTTATAAAACTTCTCTTTCGAATATTTTTTAAATTTATACCTATATTTATTATATCTTTTCATTGGTTTCCATTTTTTATTCTTATATTTTCCTTTACTATATTTTCTTCTCACCTTTTTATTTTCATCTTTACATCCCCATCTATGTGGTCTTTCATATTCTGCACATCTTAATATTAATTTATTTTGTTTATAATATTTCATATTCCTCCAAGCTTGCTTACATTTTTCAGATAAATAATTCCTTAAATAATCTATTCTTCTTCCTAAAGAATCTATATATGGTATTAATTTTGGAGTTTCTTTAAATGTTTTCATATAATCATCTATTATTTCATCTCTTATTAGTTTTGGTAGTTTTCTATAAAAAAGATCTAAATATTTTATTCTTTTCATTTCTGGATTTTCCTTTATTTCATAATAATATTTCTGAAATTCACATATATAAGGATTTAAGTATTTTGGTTCTAGTGAGCATATTTCTATCTGATATAATCTTTTTATTGCTTCATTACTCGTTATATGTTCTTCTAATGTATTACTTCGTCCAACAAATTCTGTTCTAAGCACATATTCATATCTTTTTACTAATTTAACATAATATTCTTTTCTACTATTATATTCTTCTTTTGCTATTTGCCTTATTTGATTTCTCCAACTTTCTTCTTGACTTCTCCACCAATAATATACATTTCCTAAAAAGCTTGATTCTATAAGTAAATTAGTTGATTGAAAGTCCAAATTATTCCTTCCTATTAACGCTATTATTGTTGCTCTTGACCATTCTTCAATTATTTTTTCAGGGTCTAATACACAATCTAAATTTAACCATATTCCAGATACAGGTATACTTTTACTTTCATATTGATCTATAGGTGTTGGTGTAAATCCTTTTCCTCTTGGTATTTCAAATCTTATATCAAATTCTTGGTTTTCTGTTTTCTTATCATGTGGTAACTCATCATTTCCTATTTCATTTTCTCTTTGTTCTTTATGTTTATTATAATCAGTCTCTGTCTTTATTTTAGAGGATTATGTTTCTTCTCTTTTACTCGAATTTTCTGGTTCATTTATTTTTATTCCTGTATTTAATTCTTTATATTCTTCTATATTTCCTTTTATTGTTGTAGCATTCTTAAAATCTTTTTGAATTTGTTCTAATTCTTGTTCTTATAATCCCATTAATGTTTCAATTTCATCATCTTCGTCTTCTATTACATTCATCATTTTTATTTGCGGGTTATGTATCTTAAAAATATCTATTATATCTTTTGAATATATTATTTCTGCAATTTTACTTCCTTCCTCAATTTCTTCATTCCTTTCATAATTTTCTCTTTTAGCTTTTCCTTTTGTTAATTCTATCAATTGTTTTTTCTCTTCTTCTGTAATTCCTAAGTTATTAAGTTTATCATTAATAGTTCATAGATTACTATTCATTATTTGTTGTCCTTTCATTACTTGTTCTACTATTAGTCTTGTTTGCCTTACATTTTCATCCATGTTTTGTTTATATATCTTTTCTTTAGTATTTTCTAATTTCTCCATTTCTTCTAAAGCTTTCATCATGTTTAATTTTCTGTGTTTATGTGTTATAGGTTCTAATAAATCATATTCAGGTTTTAATTCCGGTTCTTCTATTTCCATATCTGTTACACCTAGTGAATTCATTATGGTTTTTACATTTGATTTTATTATTCTTAAATCTTCGGTGTTACTATCTACTTTCTTTTTTATATTATATATTTTTTCTTCTAAAGATTGACTTAAAAATTCTAATCTTTCTTTCCTATTACTAGGTTTTTCTAATTTTACTTTTTCTTTTATATCTTCGGGGACCATCTATAATATTTCTTCTAAATTATATATTTCCATTAAATCATAAATATTCGGATTTATATATGTTCCTAATTGTTTCATCATATACATATTATTCCAATTCATTAAATTCCAAGTATTAGTTCCATTTCCTCCTGACATAAAAGGTGTAAATATACATGTTTCTTCCTGATTTCCTATTAAACATAAATGAGAACTTATAGGTAAATTATTTATTTCTACTTCATACATTCGAGGTTCTATTTTCTTTATAATATTCATTTTATATTTCTGAATTTATCAACTTTAATATTTCAAATAAGCAATTAAACTAATTAATCACCAATTTATCACAATTTAAAAACTCCTATCACCTCAGAGAAGCTAATGGAAGTAGTATGAGAATTAACAGGGATCTAAAAGTTCCATTTTATCAAACTATATATATATATATAAATATATATATATATATATATTTATATAAACTCTAATCTCATCCTAGTTAATATCAATAATACATACATATATGGCACAGCTTCCAAGGAGTTGAAGTTCCTTTTGTTTCTATTATTTATAGGACACATTTTAAAAGAAATGAGTATAGTCACCAAGTGAAGTGTTAATTACATTTTTCTTTTAAAATTACTCGTATTTAAAATTTGATGCAATTTTCTTTGCTCATTAATCATATGATGCAAAACATGAAGATGCTTTATAATAAGGATTAAAAGGAATACTATTTTAACTAACGATTACATGTGTGGTTCTTATATGCGTGCAATTGCAACTAGAGTTACGAAAACAGGCTCAAGCTTAAAAAGTCTAGTTATTCGAACAAAATTGTCGGTAAAGCTCAGTTCTCAATCTTGTGGGTTTAGGGTCAACCCGTGGACGCCAAGCTGTTTGATATACAATTTGTGACTTTTTCTCAAATGATGAAACTAAAACTTATAAATTCTCAATTCAAATCATAAAATCACAAGTTGTTTATGTACAAAGCACTCTCTTGTGAAAAAAACTAACAAATAATGTGAATGAAATCTATATCTAAAATCTATATTAAACCATTTTTTAAAGTTGAGATGAATAAACCAATATTCAGAACTAAACAAACCAAACCCCATCCACTGAAATTTAATTCTATAGAAGGGAAACAACTAAACTTGCAGCAACATCAACAATAAAAATGGATTACAATTTTACCTCTTCTTTCAGTCCAACTCAGTTTAATCTGAATGGTCAGAGTTCAATATGGCTTTCTAAATAGTGAATGGTGTGCTACAAAAAGTTAATCATTAGCTTCTAATTCTTTGTTGAATTTGATTAAATTAAGTAGGCCACAACTAGTTAAAATTAAGAAAACTTATTAAATTACTTTAAAATATTTATATTTATCATTTTTTTCTTTAAATTATATTGCCTAACTTATAAACTGATATATAATATAATAATATATAACATATGATATAATTAAATAATTTATTTAGCTTCCTTAATCTCTTAAAAAAATTAATTCTATCCTATATTTAGAATCGAAGAAAATAATTATATCAAAAAGCAATAAGTCGGCTTCAAAGGTGACATACCAAGTGAAGGGTGGATGTATCGGATCTCAGTGTCTGTGCGGTGTCTTCTGACCACCAATAATTAAGGATGTATGTTGATATTTATAGATCGAGTAACACGTTTCACTTTTGGCGAATTTTAGATTCCAAAAGCAAGACAAACTTCCCAACATTTTGCCTTTTGCGTGCTTTCGTAAATGCTCCAGATTCCTTTTTCATTCTGTTTTTTTTTTAAGACAAAAATTCGCCTCTCAGATTCTGAAAAGGAAAGTGATGTTATGTTAAGTGTTAACTACATGAAATGTATGCACATCGTGCCACGTTTGTTCTCTCACATTTGGTGTCTTTTGAAAAATCTCTGTTTTGGGTGTTTTCTAAGTAATCGTGAACGTATAACAGGCAATGGTTATTAATTAGAACTTCAAATTATAATTATAATTTTATTTTATGTCCATATATTTTCTTATTAATGTAGGAATATTTTCTAACAGGGATTCGAACATTGATTAGTCACATTACGATAATTATTAATTAGAACTTCAAAACATAATTTTTAAAAAAAAAAAATGAAAGAGTACGTGAAAATTTCAAGTAGGGGTGAGCAAAAACCCGGTGATCTGATCCAGTCTAGTATAGTCCAACCCGAGCTGGTCCAGTCCAGTCCGATCCAGTCCAAATAAGCAATATAATCAAATCAGACTAGACTGACTGGTCGAGTTGGACCAGCTTTCGGACCAAGGGACCAGACCACCTGGACTGGTCTGGTCTGGTCCAGGTCAATTTCTTAAAAAATATTTTTATAATTTAGATGTTATTTTTTATTTAATGTTGTTAGAGTTTTTAAAGGATTTATAATTAATTTTTATTTTTTATGATGATTTTTATATGATTAAAGGTATTTTTATTATCTTAATTATATTTATCATGTTTAAATATTTTTTCTCAACATATTTTTTTTATTGTTGTTGAATGCTGTTATATATTCTTATAGATTTATGATGTTTTAATTTTTGGTGACACGTTTTATATTATTATAGGTATTTTTGTGGTCCTAATTGTGTTTAATAAGTTCAAATTTTGCCTTCCAAAGAAGAAAAACCAAAAATAAAAAAATATTAAATTTAGATCCTAGACCAATCCAAGTAATCCACCAAACCTAGTCTGGTCTAGCTCGGCCTCGGGTTGATGTTGGACCAGACTAGACCATGAGCTGCCTTATTCAACCTGAGATCCTCTCCAGACCAGATCTCATATTGATATCAAACCCGGTCCAGTCCAGTCTATGCTCATCCTTAATTTCAAAGTTGAGAATAAATTATTTATTAGCGAAGACATGAATTTTTTAAAATAAAATTTAATCTATTTTATTTATTTTATAAAACTCACTTTGATGATTAATGTAATAAAAAATTGACCATAAAAGAAGAAATTATATCTATAAAGCATGTGCTTAATCAACAATTTTATTCTAGATAAAACATGTGAAGATGTGATGCATAAAAAAAATATTTTAATTAATTTAGAAAAATAAACCATAATTTATATAAATATAAGAAAAACAAACTATCAAAACAATATGTAATCTCTTCTGTCTTAAACGTAAGATGTGAGATTTTTTTTGGAGGCAATCATATTTAAGGTATCGTTCTATGGGAGGCAATCTTGTTCAAGGTATTATTGGGTACTAAATATGGGCACCTCTCCCAACAAGAATTTAAAATTTGGTTCGCCACGTTGTGAGAGATTTGCACCTTCTGCTAGACCTAACCCCCTTAGCAGGATGTGCAGAATTTGATTTGGTTATAAACGTAAAATCCTTATAACCTTCTTTAACCTGACCGGGAGTTGCAGTTTTTTTTTTAAAAAAATATTCAAATTGGTGGCACAAATTAATATATGTAATTAATAGGGTAGTGTTGAATATAAATGATAAAAAAGAATGAGCGTATTAAATAACTAATTATTTTAATCCATGTGAATTAATTATCTAGCTTTTATATATATTTGTAGACCAAGAAAATATTTAATAGGTTATACAATGCCCCGTTCTTGATATAAAAGTTAGATAACTAATTTTTTTTTTCACTTAGTTATATGATTGAGTCAGACTCAAGTATTATCATATCTAATTAATGATAGCTTTGTCAAAAGTGTTTTCTTCCTTTATACAATCTTTTATTTTTTTAATGGAAAACAAGGGCAACAACCTAATAAAGTTAATATTAATCTAAATGGAATTAAATCCCACACAATCTTTGTGAACAAAAGTTGGTTGGTGAATTCCAGTTTATATTAAAAAAAAAAAAAAGTTGGTAGGTGAGGCAGACACACATCTAATAAAAGAGGAGTGGGATAAAGCTTCTTTTGCTAAAGCATCATCAAGGCGATTTTGTTCTCTTGCAATACTTTGAAATTTGATTTCCTAATCAAACTGCATATGCATTTACACAGATTTTAACCGTTAAACTCATGACCTTTGTATTTAAAGGATTAAAGCTCCTCCCACTAAAATACTTCTTTCGGTCTTAATTATAAAATAAAGTTGATTTTTTAAAAAAAATTAAGGAAGTTAATTAAATCACTTTAGAACATTTTTATTTTTATTTTTTCTTCAAACTAATTAGTTTAACTAACAGATTAATATATAATCTAAAGATACATAACATATGATATGATTAAGTAATTTATTTAGCTTCCTTAATCTCTCCAAAAAAAGTCAACTTTATCTTATATTTAGGACCGGAGGTAGTATCATTTTAAATGAAGGAAATTAGTTGACTTGTGTAATTATTTATAACAACTATGGGTTGTTTCTTTAAAATAATATATCCGGTTCTTAGTATAATACCTATTTAACTAACATATTATATTAAGAAAATTAGTTAAGTTATTTAATATGAAATGTTTTTTTAAAAGCACCTTTATCATCTTCTTTAATTAATTCCCTTAATCTCTCTCTTACTTAACTTAATTATTATTGAGAAAATATCAATATAGGCAAATTAAGAAAAGATTGAGAAATATAAGAAATATGTTTTACATTTAAAATTAAGATCAACTCCCTATTTTTATCTCCTACGTTAAGGACCATAAGAGTATCATTTTTAACCATGAATACTTATGTATGAAAAGTCTATACGATCAATAAGAATATTATTTTTGGGGGGAAATTACAAATTTAAGAGATAAAATTGATCATTACTTTATATTTTGAAAGGGGAAAAACCCAACTTAGGGAGCATATATATATACAGGGAGTAGTATATATTATTCATTTATTACTGTATATGTAGATATATATACTTATTTATGAATAAAGAGAAAGGAAAGGAAGGCAGTGAGGTTAGAGGTGGAGGAAGAAGAGAGCGGAGTTAGATTAGATAAGAGAAAGATAGGGATGGGTCCGAGTATGGGTTACGACAAATAAAACACCACGAACCTTCCTCCCCTGTTTCTCAATCTCCTTCTTCATATCCACGTCATCTCCTCCTTCCCTACCATTTTCGATAATTCCAACGTATCCCGTCTCTCTCTATCACTGACATCTATTTGGGATTGTGGCATCTGCTAAGCCAATCCTGCTGCCTTCTCTGCTGGTTTTATATTTTGAGGGTCTTTTTAAATATATTTTTTATGATTCTTTCGATCATTAGATTCTACATAAAATGAGTGAAATTTTGAAATATTATGGACAAAAAATACATCTATTTTCAATTTTTTATGATTTTTCAAAAAATTTTCAGAAAAATGGTGTTTTTTTTCACTTTAAACACTTTTTTCTAAAAAATCTTTAAAAAAAACAGATCAGTTTTCTTGCCCATAATATATCAAAATTTTACTCATTTTGTATAGAATCTAATGATCTAAAGAATTATAAAAATATATTTAAAAAAACCCTTAAAATATAGAGACAACAGAGAAAGCAACAGGATTAGGGCACCAGAGGCCGCAATCCCCCCATCTATATACTGAGCTACGCATTACCTCTATCTCTCATTAATTAATATATTCCATATTCAACTACGACGTACCAACTAATTACTAGTCCGTTAATTTCTTCATTATATATATACTTCCATTACATACCATCACATCTTATTTATACACGCAACATATATGCAGTATCATGTAAATAATTAATATATGAGGATATATTCATGTAATTAGTATTTCCTTAGCTTGTAAACCAATTAATGAAAAAGAGCGACTCTTGTTTCTTTAATTTGCAAGCTCATGTGAGATCTTGATTTAAAACTAGCCATATTAATAAGAAAAACGATCGGGGGCAACATTGTGGTCCCTCCGGTCCCGTCGGTGCCTGCCCTGGGAGTAGGAGAACATGACGTCCGGGGATACCGGGATATTATTGATAAATTATGTGACTTTTCTGGATACACCGGGATATTTATTGATAAATTATGTGACTTTTTAAATATTATTTTTTTGACTGTACATGACTTTGATGTGATTTTGTCTTTTTATTAATTTATTAGAATGCACAATACTCTCTCTGGTACTTAATATAATACATATTTGGAGAATTAATTTTGATACTAAATATAAGATATATTTTACATATTCATTAATATTTTCTTAGTTTATCCTTGTTGATGCTCTATTAACAATAATTAAGGAGAAATGATTTAAGGAAGATGACTAGGGTATTTAAAAAAAAATATTATATTAACTAAACTTACTTTCTTAATCTAATTAAATTAGGTAAATATGTCTTATACTCCTTCCAGCATATTTGTTAATATTTTCACAATTTACCCCTATTGATGTTCCATCAACAAAAATCAAAGAGGAGAGAAATGAGGGAATTAAGGAAGATGATTAGATAGGGTATTTTAAAAAATATATGTCATATTAACTATCTTAACTAACTTCTTTAATCTAATCAAATTAGGTAAATATGTTTTACCCTCTCCGTATTAAATATAAGATATATATGTGGAGTTAATCTTGATCCTAAATATAAGATAAAGTTTTTATATTTGTCAATTTTTTTTCTAATTTATCCCTACTGATACTCCCTCAATAATAATCAATGAGAAGGAATGGGAGAATTAAAGAAGATGACTAAAACATTTTAAAAAATATATGTCATATTAACTAATTCATTAACTAATTTTTTTAATATGACCAAATTAAATAAATAAACCTTATACTAAGGAGAATGGTAATAAATATATTAAGGGCAGGAGGCAGTATAAATAATTATCCGATGGGTACATTCATATATATCGGACATGTAAATATATATAGATGAGTTGAGTGGGATGAATGAACCACGTAAGCATTTGGCTCTAGCTGGCACCCGCCTGGGAGGAAGTTAGGAGTTAGGACTCCAAATCGTCCTACTCTCTTAACTGAATCCCGTCCGTTACTTACCTGATATTCGATTCTACAAACCAATTCCTCTTTCCTATTCTCACTCACGTGATCCTTCCCTCCCCTCCATTCCTCAACTATATTTACTTCTTCTTCTCTTTGACGCCCAGTTTTGGTCTTCTCTCCCATGGTTACTCTGCATCCACAATGCCCGCCTCCTTCTCTCTCCTCCGGTACTTTCTCTCTCAACTGTAATACCGCCCTATTCCCTTTCTTACTACTACTTCTTCATTCATATCTACATTATTATACTTCCTAACCTTCTCCCAGCTGTTATCTGATTTTCTTCTTCTTCTTCGACTCTAGGTCGTGGATCGGTCGACAGCTCCTGGGAAATCATTCTCAAAGCGACGGCGACAACAACTTCTTCGAGTGCTACGCTTGCACTCAGGTCGGCGTTCCGGTGTTCCACTCCACAAGCTGCGACGGCTATAACCAGCTCCAATGGGAGGCCTCCGCCGGTTCTTCCCTGATCCCCATCCAAAACCGAACAGGCTCCGCCAACCCGATGAAGAGGCCCAAATCGGGTCCGTTCGGGCTAGTTATCGACCCGAGAAGCAAGCGCGTGCACTCGTGGAACAGAGCGTTGCTGTTATCGCGTGGGATGGCTCTGGCCATCGACCCGTTGTTCTTCTACGCGCTGTCCATCGGTAGGGAAGGGAGGCCGTGCCTGTACATGGATGAGCGGCTGGCGGCGATCGTGACGGTGCTTCGCACGTGCGTCGACGCGATGCACTTGTTCCACGTATGGCTGCAGCTGCGGATGGCTTACGTGTCCAAGGAGTCGCTGGTGGTTGGGTGCGGGAAGCTCGTGTGGGATGCACGAGCCATAGCGGCTCATTACCTTGGTTCCTTCAGGCGCTTCTGGTTCGATGCCTTCGTCATCTTCCCCATTCCGCAGGTGATCGATAACACTTTGTTCCTTCCCTTCTCTGACTTTTTATGGAAAAAAGATATAAACAAGAGTACTGGATACTATTGTAGGGGGAAAAATGAATTTTAGACCTGTCAATTCATTAGGATTTGCAGGATCTCATGCACTTTAATCATCACTTTAAGCTTAAGTCTTAATTCATTCTTTCTTTTTATTTTATATAATTTAATCACACTCGAACAAATATGCCATCCAAGGCCATGCATGCTTGAGTCCGACGTCAGCCAAACGTGACGAATAACATTATTATTGGGGCAACTTGCTGATTTCTAACTCTTAATTCTTTCAAAATATCATTAGAAATGAAACAATACAATTAATATGATACCATAAGCTTCATCATAATTTTTCTCGGACTTTTTACAATATATCTTTTAACTGATGACAACTACGCAACTTTTGGATATTAATAATATCTGATTTGATAATCAATGTTTTTTCTTTGGAGAATTGGCTATTAGCTTATCTTAAAAAGGAGGAAATTTTATTGGATCTTATACGGCATATTTAGAGATATTATATGACCTTGACTAATGTTTACAACATGTCCGCCCATTTTTAACCAAATATTTTTCTTCTTTTTACTAAGAGCCTTTGGACTCAATGACACTTCTCTCCCCTTTAATTTGAAATAAAAGGAGGATGTGAGTTTTAATCCCAAGTGGTGTGGTGCAGGGGTGGATGTGTGAGTGTAATAAATATGTGTTACTCTTCCCAATAGTGCGTGTAAGTAATCCATTTCAACCAAAAAAAAAAAAATCTCTTGTATGTTGTTTGAAATTATACTGGCGATGAAGCTAAATAATGTAATAATTTTTTATGACTACAAAAAATCAGCATGCAATGTATTTGTACAGTAATTGAGTAAAAAAACATACATGTGTATGTGTGCGCGCGAGGGGAGAGATCGATCGGTATGCATGCATATATAATGACAAGTGTTTATTAGCTAGCAAGGCAATACTGTAAACTCAGTTAAATTTCATTGGCTCACTCTTGCATGTCACGGGGCAACAAAAAGAAAAAGTAACGTGAAATCAAGACCATGTGATTTTTCTTTCACTCTGAGCCAACCTCTTGTCTTGTTCTAGTGTCGTGTGATAGTACTACAAAATAGTCAAAATTTCTAAACAAACAGATAGAGCATCATTACCTTGTCATTAAATTATTATTTCAGTCAAAAGGCGATGTTTTCTCTGTCTGAGTAGGAAAGAAAGCACTTTTGGCTTCTCTTAGCATATGTGTGTATATATATATGTTTACTGTTTTGTAATTAGCTGATAAATACGTAAATGGCTGATAAATAACAAAGTTCCCACCACTTTGATGCATAATTGCTGAACAATTTACCATTGGATATATGCATTAGCTATGCATAAAATCAGTTCCGTGCTGATGACGTACTCTACGTTTTCTTTCTGTTTGCAGGCTGTATATTGGTTAGTACTGCCCAAATTAATAAGAGAAGAGCGAATTAAACTCATAGTGACAATACTGCTATTAATGTTCTCGTTCCAGTTTCTGCCCAAGGTCTACCACAGCATCATCTTGATGACAAGAATGAAAAAGGTCACTGGCTACATCTTTGGCACCATTTGGTGGGGATTTGGCCTCAATCTCATTGCTTACTTAATTGCTTCTCATGTAAGTGATCGTCTAAAGCTTTTTGAGTTTAAATATTGAATTAATGTGTTTTTCTTTACCATCCATTTGTTAATAATTTCCAGGTTACTGGAGGGTGCTGGTACGTCCTGGCAATTCAGCGTGTTGTATCATGTCTCCAGAAGCAGTGTGAGAGTAGTCCTGGTTGTGATCTGATGTCTCTTTCATGCTCAGATGAGGTATGCTACCAGAATCTGTTGCGAAACAGCACAACACACGAAAGTCTATGTGGCGGAAACTCCACGGTAGTGGTGAGAAAGACTTCGTGCTTGGATCCTGAAGGACCTTTCACTTATGGTATCTACCAGTGGGCTCTTCCAATCATATCCAGCAATTCCTTGGCTGTCAAGATTCTATACCCCATATTTTGGGGTTTGATGACTCTCAGGTAAATTGTAAATCACATCTGTTCAAGTTCTGGTAGTTGGGTGGACAACGCACTTTGTCCAAGTCAACTTTCTATCGCTTTGGTTGCTGTTGTAGATTTATAATTATAATATCAGGAACTCCGTTGGTTTAAACCAGGTATTAGATTCTGCAATATTGAAATGGAGCCACGTACGTTGATCTCATGCTATACAAATAGTGTGGTTTGTTATATAAATTTTATATTTCATATTGTCATTGACGTTTCAAATTTATCAATTGGGAAGACAAATGACATGTTAAATCAAGCACATTCATTGGTAGAGAGATGTTCCTAGATGAAATGTGCTTTAAGAACGCATTTATTTGGTCAAGGGTTAAATGTATCTGTTCAATTCCTCCTTCTTCTTGCAGCACATTTGGCAACGTTCTTGAACCCACAAGTCACTGGCTAGAAGTAATTTTCAGCATATGCATCGTACTCAGTGGATTACTGCTGTTCACTTTGTTGATTGGGAACATCCAGGTATATCTATATATTTATATATATATATATATAAAGATTGAAGAGGGCGTGCTTATATTTCAAAAGCTTGTGCTAAAATTCCTGGCATATTCGAACATGAAACATGTTTGCACAATGAGAATTGATGTTTGCTGTAATGTATGAAGGTATTCCTACTTGCAGTAATGGCAAAGAAGAGAAAGATGCAGCTGAGGTGTCGCGACATGGAGTGGTGGATGAGGAGGAGGCAGCTGCCATCCCACTTAAGACGAAGAGTTCGCCATTTTGAGCGTCACGGATGGGCTGCCTTGGGGGGAGAAGACGAAATGGAATTGATAAAGGGCTTGCCAGAAGGTCTGAGGAGGGACATCAAGCGCTATCTTTGCTTAGACCTCATCAAAAAGGTGACAAACCTCACAAATATTAAATATTGTCATTCATATTTTTATATTTTTTTAAAATTCAAGATCCAATTCAATCTCATTCATAATTACATTACATAGTTTTGACCATAAAAACCAATAAGTATATAGATGACAGTATTGCTAGTTAGCACCCAAAAGACTAGTCTATTGAACTTATAAACCACACTTCATTGGTAAGCTTCTTGGATGTTGGACTCATGACACAGAATTGCTAGCATGTGCTGTGTTATTATGGAAAAAGTGAACTCAGCCTAACTGAGGTGCCGTAGACTGATTTTCCTGAAACCAATCAAATAAGGTCATTTTGTTTTAGCCCCAACCTAGATGCAAAGCAATTGACCCCATTACGTTGATGTGCAGTCTCTTGAGAATCTTCTTTTTGACAGGTACACCTGTTTCACAACTTGGATGATCTTATTCTTGATAACATCTGTGACAGGGTTAAACCCTTAATCTTCTCTAAAGATGAAAAGGTACAAATGGAACACACCCACACACAATTGAAACCCCATTTTCTATTAAACAAGAAATGTAGCTCTACAGTTTTGTTATAGCCAGTGAATGCCACTGTGATGTTAAACAGATAATCAGAGAAGGAGATCCAGTGAGGAGGATGGTGTTCGTTGTTGGTGGACGAATAAAACGCATCCAAAGCCTAAGCAAAGGAGTGATAGCCACGAGTAACCTTGAAGCAGGAGGCTTTCTGGGTGATGAGCTGTTGTCATGGTGCCTTCGCCGGCCTTCTATAGACCGGCTTCCGACGTCCTCAGCAACATTTGTGTGTGTTGAAACAACAGAAGCCTTTGGCCTGAGTCATGAACACCTCAAGTACATTACTGACCACTTCCGCTACAAATTTGCTAATGAAAGACTCAAGAGAACAGCCAGGTATTACTCATCCAATTGGCGAACTTGGGCTGCTGTTAATATCCAACTTGCTTGGCAAAATTACAGGAAAAGGAGGAGTAGAGGTTCAGTGATTTCTGTAACTGAAAATGGAGACAGTGAACGCAGGCTTCTGCAGTATGCTGCTATGTTTATGTCAATAAGGCCACATGACCATCTTGAATAAGTGGCTTTACTGTCTCATGTTTCTTTCCTCCTTTTTCATTCTGTTTCTTGATAAGTTTTTATCTGTCTGGATTGAAAAAAAGGAAAAGACTAAGCTTTAACTTCTATTTTCCCTCGTAATTCTGAGCTTGCAATAGATGTCTGGTCATTGAAAGGAAAAGACAACAGATGGAGCACCTGTCGTCGCAATTTATATGTTCATTCTATTATTTTATTTCTAGGCCAAAACTAATAGGGAAAATCACTGTCAGGTCCCAAGGAAGCAAAATATTATCAGAAAAGTCCCAAGAAAAACTGAAATATCTTAAAAGTCCCTAGGGACTTTTCTGATATTATTTTCTAAAGCCAAATTACACACATGCCCCTCTTCTATTTCTCCCTCTCTCACGTTTTCAGCTCAGTCTCTGTAACCGTTTCAGATCGCAAATCTCTTCTTAATATTTGCAGATTCGGTTTTTGCAATGGTGGAGGGTGAAGCTTTGAGGTGGTGAAAGATTTGTGGGATGAAAAGTAAGATAGAAGGAAGAAGAAGATGGAAGGAAGGTGGTGGGATTTTTTGATCTCAAGCTTCCGCCATTTTTAAAGAAGGAAGGGATGAAGGTGATGATGATGATGAATAGTCCAACCTCATTGACAAGTGAAAACGCTGAAATGGGAAAAAATTAAGTTGTTGTTAATTTCCGCAGTAGTAGTTGTTAATATAACTCTAGTAGTTGTTAATACGAAAAATGAGGTTTGGGTGCCATTTTGCTCTGTTGTTGGGAAAGAAAACAGAGGAAGTGGTGTGTTTTAAGTGGTTGGGTGCTATGAAAACGTTGATATGGAAGAAAAATAAGTTGTTATTAATTCGCACAGTGGAGGTTGTTAATTCGCACAGTGGAGGTTGTTAATACGGAAAATGACGTTGGACGCCATGGTGCTCTGTTTTTGGGAGAGGAAACAGAGGAAGTGGTGCGTTTGAGGTGGTGGGGTGCTATGAAAATGATGATATGGAAGAAAAATAAGTTGTTGTTAATTCGCACAGTGGAGGTTGTTAATACGGAAAATGACGTTGGACGCCATGGTGCTCTGTTTTTGGGAGAGGAAACAGAGGAAGTGGTGTGTTTGAGGTAGTGGGGTGCTATGAAAATGATGATATGGAAGAAAAATAAGTTGTTGTTAATTCGCACAGTGGAGGTTGTTAATACGAAAAATGACGTTGGACGCCATGGTGCTCTGTTTTTGGGAGAGGAAACAGAGGAAGTGGTGTGTTTGAGGTGGTGGGGTACTATGAAAATGATGATATGGAAGAAAAATAAGTTGTTGTTAATTCGCATAGTGGAGGTTGTTAATATAACAGTGGAGGTTGTTAATACGGAAAATGACGTTGAGTGTTAGTGGGTGCTCTGTTTTTGGGGAATATAATAGAGGAAGTGCTCTGTAAATTGCTCAATTGGTCATATTTAACGTAAGGCAATATAGTGTCAGAGAGAAAGTCATTGGAGGTTGTGAAAACAACTCAAAAGGTTGTTAATACACGCTTTATGAGTTGTAAATAGCTTAATTTGTCATACTTAATTTGAGGAACAATAGTGTCAGATAGAAAGGTGTTGGAGGTTGAGAAACAAACCAAACAGGTTGTTATTACACGCTATACGAGTTGTAAATAGCTCAATTTGTCATACTTAACGTGAGGAAACATAGTGTCAGCGAGAAACGTATGGGACGTTGTGAAACGAACTCAAAAGGTTGTTAATACACGCTTTATGAGTTGTAAATACACCGTCAAGTTGTTCCGTATTAACAACCTCTACTGTTATATTAACAACCTCCACTGTGCGAATTAACAACAACTTATTTTTCTTTCATATCATCATTTTCATAGCACCCCACAACCTCAAACACACCACTTCCTCTGTTTCCTCTCCCAAAAACAGAGCACCATGGCGTCCAACATCATTTTCCGTATTAACAACCTCCACTGTGCGAATTAACAACCTCCACTGTGCGAATTAACAACAACTTATTTTTCTTCCATATCATCATTTTCATAGCACCCCACCACCTCAAACACACCACTTCCTCTGTTTCCTCTCCCAAAAACAGAGCACCATGGCGTCCAACGTCATTTTCCGTATTAACAACCTCCACTGTTATATTAACAACCTCCACTGTGCGAATTAACAACAACTTATTTTTCTTCCATATCATCATTTTCATAGCACCCCACCACCTCAAACGCACCACTTCCTCTGTTTCCTCTCCCAAAAACAGAGCACCATGGCGTCCAACGTCATTTTCCGTATTAACAACCTCCACTGTGCGAATTAACAACAACTTATTTTTCTTCCATATCAGCGTTTTCATAGCACCCAACCACTTAAAACACACCACTTCCTCTGTTTTCTTTCCCAACAACAGAGCAAAATGGCACCCAAACCTCATTTTTCGTATTAACAACTACTAGAGTTATATTAACAACTACTACTGCGGAAATTAACAACAACTTAATTTTTTCCCATTTCAGCGTTTTCACTTGTCAATGAGGTTGGACTATTCATCATCATCATCACCTTCATCCCTTCCTTCTTTAAAAATGGCGGAAGCTTGAGATCAAAAAAATCCCACCACCTTCCTTCCATCTTCTTCTTCCTTCTATCTTACTTTTCATCCCACAAATCTTTCACCACCTCAAAGCTTCACCCTCCACCATTGCAAAAACTGAATCTGCAAATATTAAGAAGAGATTTGCGATCTGAAACGGTTAGAGAGAGTGAGCTGAAAACGTGAGAGAGGGAGAAATAGAAGAGGGGCATGTGTGTAATTTGGCTTTAGAAAATAATATCAGAAAAGTCCCTAGGGACTTTTCAGATATTTCAGTTTTTCTTGGGACTTTTCTGACAATATTTTACTTTCTTGGGACCTGACAGTGATTTTCCCAAACTAATAAAGCATAGGTTTAGCCCCACTAGGTTTTAATTGAGTACTTTAATTTTGTGCGCTCCACCTCTCATCTTCCACTGCTTCCCCTCTGGCTAATTCATTTGTGGGTCCTGGTAATTCAATGCTGTCTATGATCAAAGTCTTCAATAATATTGGTTGAAGCATTATGCTTCATAGATTTAAAATCAATAGATGTGATATTCTCTGTCATTCTAAGGATAAGGAAAAGGGGATCATTTATTTAATTATAAGTATCCTCATCTCACTCTTTTTTAGATTACTAAATCTTTTTTAATCTCTGTTGGAACATTGTTACAGCTTCTGATATCAATCAACCAATTTGCTTAAATAGTTTAGATATAACAATAGTTAATCCTTCTTCATTACTATTTTCTAACCTATTTCCTTTGTCTCATATTCTTTGATATTGACTTTATGATTTACTTTTATGTTTGTCATGTCATTTGGCTTTTTACCAAATATTTTAGAAGATCGTACTTTAATTGTTTTTTTCGACTTATACTTTTGAAGATCAAGCCAATTAACCAAAACAAAACTTTGACCATCAAAGAGAGTTAACACATGGTGGCTGATAGTTCAAAAACCAATTATTTCTCCTAGCATTTTTACATCGATTAATTCAAAAATTAGACTACGCCTTGAAGATATCCAGAAAAATTTCCTGCTATATTCTTTACTTCTAAGTAATGTTTAATACATATATACTTCCTCCTGTCTTTAATTTAAGACATATTTAAAGAGTGAATTTTGATCTTAAGTATAAGATATATATTTTTATATTTGTCAATCTTTTTCTAATTTACTCCTATTAATATTCCCTAAAAAAATAATCAGAGAAGAGAAAAAAGAGAATTAAGGAAGATGACATGGATATTTTAGAAAATACATATCATATTAACTAACTTAACTAATATAATTAAATTAGGTAAATATATCTTATATTAAAAATCGGATATTAACTTATATCATTATCTTATATTAATATCATGTTTGTTTGGGAAATGGCTTCTCTCCTTTGCGGTTAATATCAGCTATCGTCCTTTGTTGTAAAACGTCATCGTTTTGTATTAAAAATTGCCTGTAGTTGCTTTTTATTTTTTTTAGTTGCATACAAAATTGGCTGTAGTTGCTTTTTATTTTTTTTGAATTAAGTTATATCCTGGGCCCTAAAGTATTTTTTTTAATATCCTAAAGTTGTTTTTGGTACACCTAATATCCTAAAATATTTTTTTTATTAGCACTTAGTATTTTAAAATATTTTTTTATGCATTCAACACCTACAATATTTTCAGTAACACGCGGTATCCTAAATTTAGGAAACTTATGGCTGCTGAAAAAAAAATCCTTCGAGGATGAAATTGCACAAAACATTACTTGTTAACACTGGGTGCTATTAAAAGAAAAATACTCATTATTAGGAAAATAAGCTAGTTTAATTTAAGATACTAAGTTCTATTAGAAATTTTTTTTGAGACGTTGGATGCATCAAAAACTAGTTTAAAAATACTAAGTACTACTAATAGAACTGAGTATCTCAAACTAATTTATTTTCCTAATCGCAAGTAGTGTTTTTTTAATAGCACCGGTTGTCAAAAAGCAATGTTTTGTACAATCTTATCATTGATGTATTTTTCTCAGTAACATTAAGTATCCTAAATTTAGGACACTGAGTGCTCTTGAAAAATATTTTAAGGTGTTGGATGAACTAAAAATTATTTCAAGATACTAAATACAAATAAAAAAGAATATTTTAGGGAACTTGGTGTAAGAAAAACTATTTTAGAATACTGAAAAAAATACTTTGGGACCCGGGATATAACTTCACTCTATCTCAAAAGTAAAAGGCAACGGATTTTTTAATGCAAAACAATCACATTTTACAGTAAAGGACGGTAACGGATGCTAACAGTAAAAGAGATAAGCCATTCCCGTTTGTTAGATGATAACAAGTAAATTAATTCACTTATAAAATTAAAAATTCATAAAAATGTAAGCTTTAACTAGAAGAAATCTGGACTAGAAAATAAAGAAAAAAGAATAATGAAATAATGAGTGTTAATTATAATAAAACTCATTTTTCTTTGTTAGATAGGGAAAAGGGTTGCCAGAATTTTAAGATCTTATTGAAGAATCTATAAGCACGACAATTGACAAGAATATAGAATAGTTTAGTTTGGGCTGTGATTAGTATCCCCTGCTCTTGTGGATGTTGATTAGGATATTGTCCTAACTTTCTTATCTCTAGCTTCGGCTTGCCAATGTATTTCACACAAAAAACAGAAACAGAAAAAAACAAAAAACAAAAAACAACAAACAACAACAAAAAACAAAAAACAAAAAACAAAACAGAGAGAGTAGTTTAGTTTGGAATCTTATGTTGGCCAAAAAAATCATAAAGGGAGAATTATCCATAAACACCTCACACTACAAAAAAACAATATATTACCCACGGAATTTCGTGGCTAAAAGCACTACCGACGGAAATCACCGATGGAAATCCGTTGGTAAAAAATTACCGACGGAACAAGTTCCGTCGGCAAAAAAACCGTCGCAAACCGAATTTGGGACGAAATAAATTTCCTTGGGTAATTACCCACGGATCACCCACGGAAATTTCCGTGGGTAATTACTGACACATCACCAATGGAAATTTCCGTGGCAAATTACCCACAGATCTGAGATGGAATTCCGTGGCTAATTATGCTGTCCGAAAGTTTGGATCATTCTATAATTGTTTAATTTTTTTATGCGCCATTATTTTAATGATTTGCATGGCAATAATTTTTAAAACACAATTTACAATGTTGAGCAAAATAGCATAATCATTGAACTTAAAATGTGGATAACTAAACAAGTCAAAATGTCACAAGTATGAAGTCATTGAAACAATAAAAGAGGGAGCTACAAGTTAACATTAACAAGTCTATGGAAACAATAAACATAAGAAAGCTACAAGTTCTCAACTCTGATTTTCATCTTCTTCATTTGCATTGGTAGTAGAGGGAGCCTGAGCATTGGCATTGTTAGAGAGATTAGGCAATTGAATCCCCATTCCTTGCAAGGCAGTCATAATCAGGTCAGTTGCTTGTTTAAGGTGCTGATTTTCTTGTCTGAGATATTCAGTCTCTTGTGTAAGGTGTGTTATCCTCGTGTGCAATTCTTGAACGTTAGAATCCCCCGTTGAGTTTATGGAAGGAGGTGAGGCAGAAGAAACAATATTTTGATTTTCAGATCCAAGCCCATAGATTCGACCCTTCTTGTTCTTACCACCAGTAACCTCTAGCCACATATTAAGTTCATCCTGATTAGATTCGACACTGCCTGTCTCAGAACTAAATGATGCCTTTAGTCTCAGAAATTCATCCTACAAACAAAAAGTAGATAAAATAAGTACATCATAACAGATTTATTTCCAAATCAGATTTATCATATAAGGAGACCATAAAGAGAAAAGGATATGCCCTACATGTTGTTGCTCTCAACCTGCAAGATGGAACCAAAAGCCATCCAAAGACGTTGCTTCTAATTAATCTCTTTATATATATACAGAAGAAATCTGAATGGCTCAACCATAAAGACTTGCTGACACAGATATTTAATCATGGAAACGAACAAAATGTGGGGAAGAATTGGTTCTTGATTTCCCCACATGCATGCTAGAGCATATAACTATAGCACTGAATTTTCATAATTAATTGAATTTGGAAGAACAATTCGTGGCAGGAGGGGATAAAGTTAGATAGGGCCATGACCTTATCTAATAATTTGGTGTAGCAATTAGAAAGAAATTAAGCTGAACCAGTTTCAAAGCACATCACCATGATAGCTGCCATTCTTGCTGACACTGTATAACACGTCCCTAACTAATGAAAACATTCAGATAACAAAATATTTTGCTACTCCCTCCCCACGTTTTGACCAAATTATTAATCATCTTCTTGTTTCTTTGGCAACCCATTTGGATGTGTTCAATAGATCTTAATCATAACAAAATATTTATTCTGATTTGGTCTTAAACAATAAATATTGGCCAACTTATTTTGATAGATCAGGAATCTGAGTATTTGTTGGTTTTTAATAGTTCCTTTTTCTTATTTCTTATTTGTTTTGTCTTGCTTTCAGGTGAAAACCTACTGGTTGAAACCTACCAGATTGTGGTAGTTAATACCTAGAAGCCTAATTATTTTTTTTCCGGTGATAACTTAAAAGCTTGATCTGCGTGTTCCTTTTTGTGCGTTAGTTCCCATTGTTGTGTTGATTCTTATGACTTCAACTGTAAAAAGCACAGTACTATAATAAAACCACCGTGACAAGAAAAAAATAATCATAATATTCTATAATATTTCAGCATGCCCCCACATTGACATAATTATGTTTTTTGTTTTGTCACTTGATTGATTTACAACTTTTCTGGGTGTAAACCACTCTTTCAAAGCTAGGCCACCTTTTTTTCTACGTGTTGGGTTTTTCCATCCATCAAAGAAAACCATATTCTATGAGAATTTAATAACAGATATCAGTGAGTCAGAAACAACCATATACTTACATGAGTTGCAGCTGCATGATGGTCCGCAAATTCTCCGGTTTTCTCGTTATAATGAGTCTTCTTGAACAATTCAAACACAGAAGGCTCTCTTCCCAAATCTGCAGCCTACATGTATTTATAAAAATGTATTATATGAAGCATCAAATACATAATGATTGAACCAATTGGAGATAAATACTTACCATCCTCCTCTTATGCTCACTATTGGGAATACTACCCCCTTGTGTTGAGTGCCTCCTTTGCTAGAGTCTCGATTGGTCTTTGCTATCTCACACTTGCTCTTATATTCTGATGTTGTCCACATTTTCTCTAACTCATTCATCACTTAGTGTGGAATCCACTTGGGTCTAACTTGCTTGTGAAACAACTCCTACCTGATAGTATGCATTGTACCTCTGAAGATTTCTGAACACTTTGCATTCCATATTCTCTTAACATCATCTTCATATTGTGGTAGCCATTTATATTTTCTCTACATAAATGAGAAATGAAAAGGATAAAAAATACAAACAGAATAAGGAAACAAGTAGACATAATACAAATAGAAGATATCATATACCGCCCATTCTTCAAACCACATGTTCCTATAATTGGCAGGTGTTGCTTTCCAACAATGACATGGGTAGTCAAATTTTCCTTGAATTACCCAAAGAATTTTCCGTATAGAACAAACAACAGGATTGAACCTAATAACAATTGTAAAAAGACCATTGTCATTGTTAAAATGGCTTTAAGATATATTAAACGAAGATACAAATTACAGCAAGATTGTTCATGACTTACGTTGTTCTCTCAGGATATATCCATATTCTACCATCAACGGGATCACGACCCCAAGGTGATAACTTAACACGAGGACCCTGTGGAGAGGGGGGTGTGAAGATTCTGTTCCAAGAGATCATATTGAAGGAGATGGGACTGGAGATTGAGAAGGGCTAGGTGATAATGAGTGTCCACCAATTGATTCATGCAATTGTGGAAATGAGGGTTCACTTGAGTCATGATGCAATTGGGTGGGTAATGTAGGTCTCACAATTGGATTAAGGATTTGAGGTGGTAATAAGGGTCGGATAAGTGGTTCATGCAATTGAGGAGCTGATACAAATGACAATGATGGTCTAACAACCCTAGGAATAGCTGGATTTGAAGTAGTTGTCTGAGGATGAGATAACTTAGGACGTTGCTAAGGAAGAAATGATTGTGGGGTACTTGATGGGCTGATATCATGCTTTGATCGACGGCTTGACATCTACATATTCATTGTGAGACTTGAGTTAGTAATAAGAAATAAATAAATGATGACGAAATATATTCAGAATAAAAAGTAAGAAAATTAAAATTCAATACAATCAAAGGTAACAACAATGACTTCATTACAACAAAATGTGGTAACATTAATCTTCTTCGTCATCGTCTTCATCTTCGTCTTCGTCTTTGTCTTCTTCCTCATGTTCATCTTCATCATCTATATCACCTTCTTCCTCATCATCATCTTCTTCATCATCATCATCATCATCTTCTTCTTCTTCTTCTTCGTTTTCTTCATATTCCATGTTACCCACCGGCATATCTACATCTTCATAGCGAATTTCAGTTGGAAGAGTGTCAATTATTGACATAGGGACTTCATCATCATCAACAATTATTGGTAGTATGACTTCAAGGTCATCCACTTGAAATGGACCCATATTTGCTTCAGATGCAGGAATGTCAATTATGCTACGAGCCTTGATCTTAATAACAGCTAACCAATTTTCCTTGTGACGGCAATAAGGGTAAGGCATGTAGTAGACTTGCATTGCTTGTTGGGCCAAAATAAATGGATCATACTTGTTATACCTCCGTGATGCATGAACTTCAACAGTCCCGTAATGTGGGTGAATCTTTGTACCACGATTCGGTGTTGGATCAAACCACTCACATTTAAATAACACCACTCTCTTCACAGGGACACCCATATATTCAAGTTCAACAATCTCATGTAGAATGCCATAGAAGTCATATTCTGCTTGTGCATAGTCAGTTCCCTTTCATAGGGACACCCACTACTGCATTTTGCACAACAAAACACAATTAAAATTCAGAACCCTTTCAGCTCTTATAAGTACGCAAATGTCACAGCAAAAGGACCCAAAACTTAGCAAATATTCACAATTTAGTAATGCATAGTGCATCCTAACCAAGACACTTCAGAAACAGATTTAGCAACAGTCAAGCATGCAGCAATTAATTCTAAACACACTAAGTTTCAGAATGCAAGTGGGTTAAACTCTAATACTCCTAACCAATGACAAGAAAATATTTAACACAACCAATCCCCAAACATGGATTGGCTGTTAGGTTTTATATTTGTGAATTGAGAGAAATTGTAAACTAAAAGGTTTGATAGGCTATATTTTCAAATCTGATCTGTGACAGTATAAACTAAAACAATATTTTAGGCAAACAAGTTTAATCAACCTTGTAAAAAGAAAATAAAATATTCAGCCAAGTCCATGCCTTTGAATTAGTGTTGTTTCTTACCTTTTATATAACCAGGAACGTAGAAACCCCATGATATTAGTAAGTGAACCAAATTTAACATTGATGGAGGTAATACATAGTAGACTTACGTTATAGACTTACATTTCTGCATAAATTATTTAAGCATGACAGAGCAAGGAAGTACTTGTATTATAGATAAGCCCTCATTAACTTGCAAATTTGAGATTCCTAGAATCATCTAATGCCCAAATTGCAGCAAAGTCTTAGATGGAGGGCAACTTTGAGCTCAAAAAGTAATGTGAAACTGTCCTTATAAACAAATTTTCAGAACTAACCTTTTTGGCATGTGAATTATGCACTTCTCCAACAGTTCCTTGCATGTTTGTTTCAACCTCAGTTTGATATGATGGAAAAAATTATGGCATTGGATGTGAATTGCACTTTGTATGTTTTGTATGCAAATTGCATTATTCAACACAACTAAATGAGAATTAATAGCATATTAATGGAGATGATTTTGCCACATGAAAGCAGCTAGATGAATCATAACTGACAGAGAACATACAAAAACAACAGTGTAGAACAATTCATTCCACATGAATGATTCTATGTTTCTATGGTTAATATAAAGGAAAGAAACTAAGTTTTCGACCTATGATCCAACCAACTTTGCTCTTACAATAACAAATTAAGGTGCATCACATTAAATTTTGAAGACTGTTGGCCACAAGAAAATACATATTACCTAGTTTTAAAAATGTCATTTTGATTCCTGGTTCAGCCAGCTAAATTGAGTAGTTCAATCCGATATTTAAAACCTTACTTAAAATCCAAAGGCCACAAAAAACATGTAGAATAAGAAATTAACTACGAACATGTGCCTCTTTGTACAAATTCGCCAAAAAAATATTTCTACACTTTAAATAAGAAGTGTTGTAAATCTTATAATATTCACTTTTAATTCATATATAAATGGCATTTGTCACCAAAATAAGATCATGCATAACAAACAAATCAAAACCAAACAAAACATTAACAAAATCTTGACTTGATGATTTTACATGTGCATGCCCATAATGTAGGTATAGAGAGAGAAACGTGGACAATTTGAGTTTGAACTATAAAAGGTTGGAATTTTAATTTTGACAAAAGAAATTCTGGCTTTGAAATTTGATGAGCCATGTAGTTACCAATGAAAGAGACGGCACACATCTATGGAATCCTTAATACAATTACAGCTCAAACCACCCATCAACCATATCCAGTATCTTCAATTGATCACAAAAAAGGACACCACCAACACATGAAGATGTAAAACATTCATCCATCACAAACTACAGATAGCAAATTGCACAATACAAAATGGGATGCAAGTAGTTAAACAAGCCATTACCCAAAAAAGTGGCCTTATGGTAATAATAACAAGCAATTCAAGAAAGCAAACATTGCCCTGCATCACAGGGGAAAAATAGTCTTCGTCAAAAGGCTCTTGGACTTTTAAAGTCACCTTCATTCTTCTTTCTTACCATTGGCTAGTTCTAGCTGCTCTTCTAGAAAATAGGCCTTAACCCAAACACTTATCCCAAGAAAAATTATAATCAACCATGGCCTCAAAGTATACTTTAACCAATCAAGGCATTAACCAATTCTTAGTTTAATTTTTTCAACAGATTCCATATCATCTCCCAACATCTGTATTCACAGTTAAAACAACCCTTGATTCCCCTAAATATCAACCTACATATATATGTATGTATATATCTATGTATGTAATAACTTTTATATTAACTTAAGTAATTAAAACAACACTTATCTGCTATCATTGGGAAAAAAAATTCACATATCACAAAGTTCATCCACCACCTTATGTGATTCAATCAACAAGCTTCAAGAATATTGAAAATCACAATCCCAAACTCTTTATATTGCAAGACCAATCCTATCTAATTGACAACAATCCAGACACCATAGCAAAGAAGAATATGCACATAATCAAAGTAGAAGCATTCTGGAAATCAGAGCAAGAAAGAGAAGCTATTTATACATACCCTACACAATCAATGCACGAGAGAAGAAGAAAACTGAAGATGGGTTCATTGATTCTCCTTAGACGGTGAGAAATTGAAAATGCACATAATCACATAGTTCATCCACCACCTTATGTGATTCAATCAACAAGCTTCAAGAATATTGAAAATCACAATCCCAAACTCTTCATATTGCAAGACCAATCCTATCTAATTGACAACAATCCAGACACCATAGCAAAGAAGAATATGCACATAATCAAAGTAGAAGCATTCTGGAAATCAGAGCAAGAAAAAGAAGCTATTCATACATACCCTACACAATCAATGCACGAGAGAAGAAGAAAACTGAATATGGGTTCATTGATTCTTCTTAGACGGTGAGAAAGATGAGCTCTCTCGTTTTTTATATCTATGTAGATTTATCAGATAGCACTACCAACACAGCTGCTCTTGCCTACTGAATCGAATTCACAAAAATTGAATAAATGGTCAACATCAAATTAGAGTTTAAAAACCCACTGAATTAATCAATGAGTGTACCAGACTTACCGACTGAGGACCAACGCCGCAGGGAGGGAGGGATATTGGAGAGATTGTAGACGGCCAGAGAGTGCTGAGGCAGTGAAATTCGACACCGAGCAAAGGGATTAGGGATTTCGGATGAGACGCCGCACGACTCACCTTGTCTCAGAGAAGCTCGTTCTTCCCGTTTCCATGGAGCAATCAACCGAGTTCTGGATTGAAATCGTCGAAGGAGGTGCAAATCGCCCAAATCCTTTCTTGCAGTAGCAAATCGAACTCAGAAAATAGGTTGGGGCTATTTCTTGAGATGCTTCACGCGGGCGACACTGGAGGGAAATTTTTCGGCTGGTGGGTTAGGGAAATTTTTCGGGTTGGGGCAATTTGCAGTGGTGAGATTTTTTATTATTTCAAATAAAAAAAACCTATTCTCCCAAGGAATTCACCGATGGAATCCTTCCGTCAGTAATTAGCCACACTATTCCGTCGCTGATGGCTATTCTCTGAAGAAAATGCCTATAGAATTATTCTGTGGCAAATTACTGACGCATTTCTGTGGGCAATTCTGTCTCTGATTTTTCTGACGGAATTTCCGTCCCAGATGCGTCTGAAATTACCCATGGACACTGTTCCGTCTCAGATTCCGTGGGTAATGGAGGCTTTTTTTGTAGTGTCATTAGAAACTTATTTACTAAATGGGATTTGAGGGGAGGTCTTTTACACATAAGGAAAGATTATATTGTTTGAACACAAGAAAAAGTCACATAAAGAAGATATATTGAATACAAGGGAAGATTGCTATAACATAAGGGAAGATCTTTTGCATACAGGAGAGATTGTTTGCACCAAAAAGTCTCATTTAACAAATATGTTTTCAATAAGGTATTTATGGACAATTTTCCCAAAAACAAAGTTCAAAATCTTAAAAGTTAAAATAGTGAAAGCATGCTTAGTGCTCATTTGAGATCACTTATTTTTGAGCAATAAGTGCTTATAAATCATGATTTACGGTATATGAGGTAAGTATGTGAGAGGAGTTTTATCTCGACTTACGTAATAAGTGCTTATTTTTTAAAAAAAATAAGCTAATCCAAACATGCTTTTAGTTTTAAAATCTTGCAAAGGGAGGCAGTGTGGTTTTGTGGAGTTTAAAAAAATGGTCTTTAACAAACAGAAGTGGGAACTGTTCCATGTTCGATGGTTTGGGGTTGCATTTGATCCTAAATATGGAGATCTGTCATGGAAGTGAGGCTCAAGATTCCTCTCAAGTTGGCAAAAAATTATTGCCAATCCATGTCTAAAATCTATATTAACCTATTTTTTAAAGTTGAGATGAATAAACCAATATTCAGATCAGAAATCAGAACTAAACAAACCAGACCCCATCCACTGAAATTTAATTCTATAAAAGGGAAACAACTAAATTTGCAGCAACACCAACAATAAAAATTTATTACAATTTTACATTTTCTTTCAGTCCAACTCAGTTTAATCTGAATGGTCAGAGTTCAATATGTCTTTCTAAATAGTAAATAGTATGCTACAAAAAATTAATCATTAGCTTCTAATTCTCTGTTGAATTTGGTTAAATTAAGTAGGCCACAACTAGTTAAATTTAACTAGTCATTCCATCATGCCTTATGCTCCCCATCTTAAATATAAAATAGAGTTGAGTTTTTTGAAGATATTAAGAAAACTAATTAAATTACTTTAAAATATTTATATTTATCATTTTTTTTCTCCAAATCATATTGCCTAACTTATAAATTGATATATAATCTAATAATAAATAATATAAGATATGACTAAGTAACTTATTTAGCTTCCTTAATCTTTCAAAGAAAATCAACTCTGTCTTATATTTAGGACCGAATGGAGTAATTATATAGAAAAGCAAAACGTCGACTTTCGATGGTGACACGGATGTATTATGTAGTTATTTATTTATGCTAGAACGCTTTTGCAAAATGATAAATATCTGCGCAACATTTTGGTCTGTAGTAAATATTTGGGAAACATCCAAACCATGGTTTCAGAAACTATTTTCTGCAAGTCGAGATAAAACTCTTCTCACATGCTTACCTCATAAGTGTGTGTTTAACAACATCCCAAACCATGGTTTGCGCAACCCGAAACAAAACTCCTCTCATACACTTACCTCGTAAGTCGTAAAAGCTATTAAAAAAAACTAATCCAAACATACAAATCACAAAAATTATTATCAAAAACTAATCCAACCACACATTACGCAGTAACAAAAAAGGTGAAAATCAGTAATCATGAAAGGTATCAGACCTGTTGGTAAAAAAAAAAAAAAAGGAAAGAAAGAAAGTTATCGGACCTGTGATCACTAATAATTAAGGATGCATGTTGCTGTTTACAGATCGAGTAACACGTTTCACTTTTGGCAAATTTTTAGATCCAAAAAAGAAGACAAACTTTCCAACATTTTGCCTTTTGACTCGAGTGCTTTCGTAAATGCTCCAGATTTCTCTCTCTCTCTCTCTCTCTCTCTCTCTCTCTTAAAAATTTTCGCCTCTCAGATTCTGAAAAGGCAAGTGATGTTACGTTAACTTCATGAAATGTATAGAAAACGTGGCACATTTGTTCTCTCACATTGGTGTCTTTTGAAAATCTGTTTTGAGTGTTTTCTAAGTAATCGTGAACGTATAATAGGCAATGGTTATTAATTAGAACTTTAAATTATAATTATAATTTTATTTTATGTACATGTATTTTCTTATTAAAGTGGATACATTTTCTAACTGATATTCGAACATTGATTAGCCACATTATGATTATTATTAATTAAAACTTCAAATCTTAATTTTTTTAAAAAAAAAATGAAAGAGTACGTGAAAATCACAAGGTTGAGAATAAATTATTTATTAGTGAAGACATGAATTTTTTTAAATAAAATTTAATCTATTTAATCTATTTTATAAAATTCACTTTGATGATTAATGTAATAAAAAATTGACCATATATAAAAGAAGAAATTATTGCTATAAGGCATGTGCTTGATCAACAATTTTATTCTAGATAAAACATGTGCTGTATAAAAAAATATTTTAATTAATTAAGGAAAAAAACCATAGTTTATATAAATAAAAGAAAAATAAACTATCAAAACAATATGTAATCTTTTCCGTCTTAAACATAAGATGAGAGGTTTTTTTTTTAGCTTGGCACATGTATATTTCTATGGGAGGCAATCCTATTCAAGGCACTGTTAGACATTAAATGTGGGTACCGCTCCCAACAGGAATTCGAACTTTAGTTCCCCATGTTGTGAGGGATTTACATCTTCCGTTAGATTCAACCCCTTTAGTAGGATGTGAGGAATTTGATTTGGTTATAAATGTAAAATCCTTATAACCTTCTTTTTCCTGGCCCGGAGTTGCATTTTAAAAATAAAAAAAAAAACTATTCATATTGGTGGGACAAATGTATGTAATTAATAGGGTAGTTTTGAATATAAATGGTTAAAAAGAAGGAGTGTTTTAAATAACTAATTATTTTGATCCATGTGAATTAGTTATCTAGCTTTTATATATTGGTAGACCAAGAAAATATTTAATAGGTTATACACTGCCCCGTCCTTGATTTAGAAATTAGATAACTATTTTTTTTCCACATAATTATATGATTGTGTCAGATTTAAGTATTATCAGATCTAATTGATGATAACTCTCTCCAAAGCGTTTTTTTCCTTTACACAATCTTTTTTTTTTTTAATGGAAAACAAGGGCAACAACCTAGTAAAGTTAATATTAATCTAAATGGGATTAAATCCCACACAATCTTTGAGAACAAAAGTTGGTGGATGAGACAGATACACATCTAATAAAAAAGGAGAGGGATAAAGCTTCTTTTTTTTTTTTTTTTTTTGGTAAAGGATAAAGCTTCTTTTGCTAAAGCATCATCATGGCGATTTTGTTCTCTTGCAATGTTTTGAAATTTGATTTCCTAATCAAACTGCATAAGCATTTACACAGATTTTAACCGTTAAACTCATGACTTTGTATTTAAACGGTTAACGCTCCTCCCACTAAAATATCATTTTAAATGACGAAAATTAGTTGACTTGGTAATTATTTGTAACAACTATGGGTTGTTTCTTTAAAATACTATATCTGGTTCTTAATATAGTATTTATTTAACTAGTTTATTAGATTAAGAAAGTTAGCTAATATGAAATGTTTTTTCAAAAACACCCTTATGATCTTTTTTAATTAATTCTCTCAATTTCTCTCTTCTTTAAGAGAACATCAATATGAGTAAATTAAAAAAGATTAACAGATATAAAAAATACGTTTTACATTTATAATCAAGATTAACTTCTCATTTTTATCTCCTACATTAAGGACCATAAGAATATCATTTTTAACCATGAATACTTATGTATAAAAACTCTATTAATTTGTACAATTAATTGGGATATTATATGTTTTCCTGAGGGTGGGGGGAGTTATAAATTTAAGAGATAAAATTGATCATTATTTTATATTTTGAAAGGGGAAAAACCCAACTTAGGGAGCATGTATATATATATATACAGGGAGTAGTATATATTATTCATATATATATATATATATATACTTCCATTACATACCATCACATCTTATTCATACACGCAACATATATGCAGTATCATGTAAATAATTAATATATGAGGATATATTCATGTAATTAGTAACTCCTTAGCTTGTAAACCAATTAATGAAAAAGAGCGACTCTTGTTTCTTTAATTTGCAAGCTCATGTGAGATCTTGATTTAAAACTAGCCATATTAATAAGAAAAACGATCGGGGGCAACATTGTGGTCCCTCCAGTCCAGTCGGTGCCTGCCCTTGGGAGTAGGAGAACATGACGTCCGGGGACATCGGGATATTATTGATAAATTATGTGACTTTTCCGAGTACACTAGGATATTATTGATAAATCATGTGACTTTTCAAATATTATTTTTTACATTGTACATGACTTTGATGTGATTTTGTCTTCCAGTAATTTATTAAAACGCATAATACCCTCTTCTATACTTAATATAAAACATATTTCTTGATTATCTATCACCTTCTCATCAGGAGGTGGTCGATGATGAAGGATGATAATCTCTTTATAGGATCCTTGATTGTATTTCGCTTTAGGCGCTAGTGATTTCCAGTTTCTATTCAAAAAAATATAAGACATATTTAGATTGTTGATTTTGGTACTAAATATAAAACATATTTTGCATATTTATTAATATTTTTCTAATTTATCCCTGTTGATGCTTAATTAACAATAATCAAGGAGAAGGCCAGAAGGGACTTAAGAAAGATGACTAGAGTGTTTAAGAAAAAATATATCATGTTAACTAAACTTACTTTATTAATATAATCAAATTAGGAAAATATGTCTTATACTATATATAATCCTTAATATAAGACATGTTTTTTATATTTGTCAATATTAAGGACAGAAGGATGCGAGTAAATATATTAAGGGCAGGACGGAGAGTACAGATAATTATCCGATGGGTACAGTCTTACGAGAAGTATTGAATATAAGGGACGCCCGTGCCTTATATTAAATAAAGAGATGCTTTCCTTCCTCTCTCTCTCTCTCTCTCTCTCTCTCCCCCACAACATTTTTCAATTTCTCTGAGAGGAGTTGCAGAGAGAGACCCACATTCTATAGATTTAAATGGTTTTTTCCTTCAGTGTTCTCGCCATCCTCCCCCCTTTCATCATGCCCTTCGGTGCCCTTATTTGCAACGGTAACTCTCTCTTTATCACTTTTCAAATATTACATGCTTGTCTGTTTATTATTATTATATAAGTTCCTCTATTTTTTCACAATCAGATTTGGTACAATGCATCTGGGTAAAAAATGGATTTTTGAATTCTAAAGTTTGACTAAAAGAAGTTTGAACAAAGCTAGCAAAGTGGTGGAAGTGTGGTGATGCCAAAAAAGCAAATTTCGAAGCCAAAAAGAGAATAGAGAAAGCTAGCATTTGTGTTCAATAAAACTATTGCAGAGGATTCTTGTCTGGAAATTGTGTTTGCTTCCGTAATTGATGACCTCAGCATCTACATGAAATTTGAAATTCAAATGACTTTAGACGTCCCTTTTTACAAAAAGGGACCTCTAAAGTGGAGACTTTACACGTCCCTATTTCAAAATTGGGACGCCTCAAATCCCACTTTAGACGTCATTTTTTTAAATTTGGGATATCTAAAGTCCTACTTTACTATGTCTTTCACATAGACGTCCTCCTATTTTTGGACGTTAAAAGTGCCAAAATAGGAACATTAAAACCCCTATTTATAGTAGTGTAAGTAATCCATTTCAACAAAAAAAAAAAATCTCTTGTATGTTGTTTGAAATTATGCTGGCGATGAAGCTAAATAATGTAATAATTTTTTATAACTACAAAAAATCAGCATGCAATGTATTTGTACAGTTAAAATTTAGTAAAAAAACATACACGTGTATGTGTGTGTGCGAGGGGAGAGATCGGCATGCATATATAATGACAAGTGTTTATTAGCCAGCAAAGCAATACTGTAAACTCAGTTATAAATTTCATTGCCTCACTCTAGCATGTCACGGGGCAACAGAAAAAAGGTAACGTGAAATCAATTGACCATGTAATTTTTCTTTCACTCTGAGCCAACCTCTTGTCTTGTTCTAGTGTCGTGTGATAGTACAACAAAATACTCAAATTTTCTAAACAAACAGATAGAGCATCATTACCTTGTCACTAAATTATTATTTCAGTCAAAAGGCGATGTTTTCTCTATGTCTGAGGAGGAAAGAAAGCACTTTTGGCTTCTCTTAGCATATGTCTATATACATATCTATATGTTTACTGTTTTTTAATGAGCTGATAAATAAGTAAATGGCTGATAAATAACAAAGTTCCCACCACTTTCATGCATAATTGCTGAACAATTTACCATTGCATATATGCATTAGCTATGCACAAAATCAGTCCCGTGCTAATGACGTACTCTACGTTTTCTTTCTGTTTGCAGGCTGTATATTGGTTAGTACTGCCCAAATTAATAAGAGAAGAGCGAATTAAACTCATAGCGACAATACTGCTATTAATGTTCTCGTTCCAGTTTCTGCCCAAGGTCTACCACAGCATCATCTTGATGACAAGAATGAAAAAGGTCACTGGCTACATCTTTGGCACCATTTGGTGGGGATTTGGCCTCAATCTCATTGCTTACTTAATTGCTTCTCATGTAAGTGATCGTATAAAGCTTTTTGAGTTCAAATATTGAATTAATGTATGTGTTTTTCTTTACCATCCATTTGTTAATAATTTCCAGGTTACTGGAGGGTGCTGGTACGTCCTGGCAATTCAGCGTGTTGTATCATGTCTCCAGAAGCAGTGTGAGAGTAGTCCTGGTTGTGATCTGATGTCTCTTTCATGCTCAGATGAGGTATGCTACCAGAATCTGTTGCGAAACATCACAACACACGAAAGTCTATGTGGCGGAAACTCCACGGTAGTGGTGAGAAAGACTTCGTGCTTGGATCCTGAAGGATCTTTCAATTATGGTATCTACCAGTGGGCTCTTCCAATCATATCCAGCAATTCCTTGGCTGTCAAGATTCTATACCCCATATTTTGGGGTTTGATGACTCTCAGGTAAATTGTAAATCACATCTGTTCAAGTTCTGGTAGTTGGGTGGACAACGCACTTTGTCCAAGTCAACTTTCTATCGCTTTGGTTGCTGTTGTAGATTTATAATTATAATATCAGGAACTCCGTTGGTTTAAACCAGGTATTAGATTCTGCAATATTGAAATGGAGCCACGTACGTTGATCTCATGCTATACAAATAGTGTGGTTTGTTATATAAATTTTATATTTCATATTGTCATTGACGTTTCAAATTTATCAATTGGGAAAACAAATGACATGTTAAATCAAGCACATTCATTGGTAGAGAGATATTCCTAGATGAAATGTGCTTTAAGCACCCATTTATTTGGTCAAGGGTTAAATGTATCTGCTCAAGTCCTCCTTCTTCTTGCAGCACATTTGGCAACGTTCTTGAACCCACAAGTCACTGGCTAGAAGTAATTTTCAGCATATGCATCGTACTCAGTGGATTACTGCTTTTCACTTTGTTGATTGGGAACATCCAGGTATATCTATATATATATATATATATAAAGATTGAAGAGGGCATGCTTATATTTCAAAAGCTTATGCTAAAATTCCTGTCATATTGGAACATGAAACATGTTTGCACAACAAGAACTGATGTTTGCTGTTATGATGTATGAAGGTATTCCTACTTGCAGTAATGGCAAAGAAGAGAAAGATGCAGCTGAGGTGGCGCGACATGGAGTGGTGGATGCGGAGGAGGCAGCTGCCATCCCACTTAAGACGAAGAGTTCGCCATTTTGAGCGTCAAGGATGGGCTGCCTTGGGGGGAGAAGACGAAATGGAATTGATAAAGGACTTGCCAGAAGGTCTGAGGAGGGACATCAAGCGCTATCTTTGCAAAGACGTTATCAAAAAAGGTAACAAAGCTCAAAAATATTAAATACTGTCATTCATATTTTTATGTTTTTTTAAAATTCAAGATCCAGTTCAACCTCATTCATAACTACATTACATAGTTTTGACCATAAAGACCATTAAATATATAGATGACAATAATGCTAGTTAGCATGCCCAAAAGACTAGTCTATTGAACTTATAAACTGTACTTCACTGATAAGCTTCCCGATGTCCGACTCATTACATAGTATTGCTAGCACATGCCGTGTTATTATGAAAAAAGTGAACTCAACCAAACTGAGGTGCAGTGGACTGATTTTCCTGAAACTAATCAAATAAGGTCATTTTGTTTTAGCTCCAACCTAGATGCATAGCAATTGGCCCCATTACATTGATGATCAGTCTCCTGGGAATCTTCTTTTTGACAGGTACCCCTGTTTCACAACTTGGATGATCTTATTCTTGATAACATCTGTGACAGGGTTAAACCCTTAATCTTCTCTAAAGCTGAAAAGGTACAAATGGAACACACCCACACACAATTGAAACCCCATTTTCTATTAAACAAGAAATGCAGCTCTACAGTTTTGTTATAGCCAGTGAATGCCTCTGTGATGTTAAACAGATAGTCAGAGAAGGAGACCCAGTGAGAAGGATGGTGTTCATTGTTCGTGGACGAATAAATCGCATCCAAAGCCTAAGCAAAGGTGTCATAGCCACGAGTAACCTTGAAACAGGAGGCTTTCTGGGTGATGAGCTGCTGTCATGGTGCCTTCGCCGGCCTTTCTATAGACCGGCTTCCGGCGTCCTCAGCAACATTTGTGTGTGTTGAATCAACAGAAGCCTTTGGCCTGAGTCATGAACACCTCAAGTACATTACTGACCACTTTCGCTACAAATTTGCTAATGAAAGACTCAAGAGAACAGCCAGGTATTACTCATCCAATTGGCGAACTTGGGCTGCTATTAATATCCAACTTGCTTGGCAAAATTACAGGAAAAGGAGGAGTAGAGGTTCAGTGATTTCTGTAACTGAAAATGGAGACAGTGAACGCAGGCTTCTGCAGTATGGTGCTATGTTTATGTCAATAAGGCCACATGACCATCTTGAATAAGTGGCTTAACCGTCTCATGTTTCTTTCCTCCTTTTTCATTCTGTTTCTTGATAAGTTTGTGTGAGTCTGGATATTGAAGATAAAGAAAAGACTAAGATTTAACATTTATTTTGCCTCGTAATTCTGAGCTGGCAATAGATGTCTGGCCATTGAAAGGAAAAGACAACAGATTGAGCACCTGTCGTCGTAATTTGTATGTTAGTTCTATTATTTGATTTCTAGGCCAAAATTAAAAGCATAGGTTTAGCCCCACTAGTAGTGTGTTTGGTTGGGCTTAAATTGCCCCAATAAGCCCGTTTTGAGTTAAAAAGCCTGTTAAATATTTGTGATTAAATTTTGAGTGTTTGGTTTGTATTATTTGAATTGGGTTTTGGGTTAAAATAAGCCCAAATTCAAAAAGCTTCAACACCCTCCTTATTGTAAACACGTTTTGCCCGTTGGCTATTAATTGCCCAATATCTGCTTCGGTCTCTTTTTTCCCCTGCACCAAACCTGCTAGCGTCTGGCTCAAAAAGAAAAAGAATCTTCGCACATGGTCTCTGCATTTGTCCCTGTCGCAGCTCCGATCACTGTTCCTGTGTCGACGACCACGGAGGTTGGCCGTTCCATCTGCGTCGCGTGTCTTCCCTCTCTAGGTGTCTCCGCCGTGTAGATCTCTTGTCTCCGTCTTCCGTCTCAGAGATCCCATTCGCAGCTCCCTCTCTAGGTTCAATTCTGTTCTGTAGGATGACAACTTGAAATGCCCCTGCTATAAATCCATGATTCAACTAGATTCATCTTGTAACCATAGAAGGGGAATTATATAGAGATTTCGGATCCGAAGTTGTGATGCTATATTGCTAAAACTGGACAATGAGCAACTTTCAGCAACAGAAAGCTCTGAAAGGCCCAAGATATCGACATTCATACTATATAAATGAACAAGAATGAAGTGTTGTGTGGTGTTTGATATAACAGATATGAAAGAAGGTTACAGTTTTTCCATCTGAAGTAAGGATGGTGGCGTCACTGCCATTGATTTCTGTGACCTCACCATCAGTCCAAGCAATCTCAGGATCCTCAACCCACACATGTGATCCAACGATTATATTCACTGGAGTTCCCTGAACCACAAGAAAGCAAGAAAAAAAAAGCATCAGTAACGATCAGAGACCCCAAAAGTGAAATTGAGCTCAACATCAGAAGAAGAAGCTCATTACCATGATGCTACTAAGTTTTGTTGATCATGAAAGATATCTGCAGAGAGCGTGATGACTTGAAGAAGAAGAAGAACTGATAGATACAGATTCAAGTCAGAGAGAGAGAGAGAGTTGGTTAAGGAAATGAAAGGAAAGGTGATATGTTGTTGTATCAATGAGAGAGTCCAGAAAGAGAAAAAGAAAGAAAGCAGAGGGAAAAGGAAGTTACAAAAGGGAGTACAAAAGAAGAGGGAATGCCAGGGTGGTAAGATACATAAAAGCTAAAGGTGTAACTTCTCTTTTTTCTGTTGGCAAAAAAAAAAAAGAAACTTCTCTTTTTTCTGCTCATTCCATCGTAGATGCTGACATGGCACCTCTATATATATATATATAGTTGAGAATGTAGAAGGGAATTGAAATGTGTGGTGTGTTGGGACATTATGAGTGTGGGTGGGGCCATTGCTTAAGGGAGACGAAGAATAGATCACCGTCACCGTCCAGCTGATATAATTTAGATTCTTAAAAAGGGGTGTGATTTGGTGAGGATATATGCTAATTATTTGATCACACACCACCTTGCATAGCTGTTTTGGGATCATGCTCTCTAATTTGGCCTTTTTAAGAATATATAAATACCCTTCAAGTTTTTACTTTTAAAAACGCACTTATACAATTGCTAATCCAAACACATTTTCACTTATGAAAAATCACTTATTCAATCGCTAATCCAAACACATTTTCACTTATGAAAAATCACTTATTCAACCGCTCATCCAAACATAAATCACATTACAAATATTGACTTATTTATTAAGTCATTTTTAATAAGCCCGAATTATATAAGTCATTTTTCCTACCGCTATCCCAAACACACCCTAGGTTAGAAGCCATTTCGGTGCCTATCCTGATGCTTGTCCCATCTGAATCGTTTGGATTTAATTTTTTTAAATTGATCATTTTTTAATAAAAAAAATTATTTTTTTAAAAATATTAATTAAGAAATTATCTTTATTTTAGATTTTGTATCAATTAAAATAATTTTTTTTAAAAAGGATAAACTTATATCCATTTCATCTAGTTCCCCAATCAACAAATGACACCTGGATATATTAACCACGTCATCTTTTAACACCGTTCATCCTTGTATTCTTTGACTCGGGACTCTTCCAATATCAAAAACAACTTATTGGAGAATAGCAGCAACGTCGTCGGCAAAGATAACAATGTTGGTGAGTAGAGCTAGTAATATGGGTTGAGACCGTGGGCTAAACCCATATGATCCCAACCCAAGACGGGTTGGGTTCTGAAAATCTAAGACCATTTGGGAGTGGTTCTTTTAGGCCTGAACCCATATGGTCCTAAACAATGACGGGTTGGACCACCGAGTTTGCGGGCCGACCCATATATATATATATATATTATAAACTAAGAGCAAGAGCCAAGAGCCAAGAGGTAAGATATATAGACATGGAAGTTTTGGATTATTGGAAGACTAATTCTGCTCATTTTCCTTGTCTTTCAAAGATGACGTCTGATGTTTTAAGCATTTCAATAACTACAGTGGCTAGTGAATCAGCTTTCAGTATTGGTTCACGAGTTCTCACAAAAGTATAGAAGTTTTCTTCTTCCTGATAATGTTCAAACCCTTATCTGTACGCATAATTGAATGCTTGGTTTCCCAGCGGAAGATATTATTGATGATGGTAATATAATTATATTTACTCATTTATTTTATTGTCATTTACTCATTTATTTAAAATTAGCATAATATTATCTTTCACCTTGTTTTATTATTTGTAGCAGTGGCGGATTTACTTGTGCAAAAGCAAAGTGATCGGGCTTAAGATACGGCTTCACATCATGCTTCAAATTGAAACACCTTTAATATTAACTAATTATTGATTATTGTTGAGTTATACTAATGGTTTGTGGATTTATATTTATTTTATTATGTGTGAATTTGTGATGAATGTTTAATTTGTAATGTATTTTTAATTTTGTTATGATTTAGGTGTGTAGAAAAAAACTTAGTATATCGTTAAAAAAAATTGAAAAAAAAAATATGGGTTGGCCCGCCCAATCCGCCAACCCAGCGGTTATGGGTTTAGCCTGCCAACCCATATTAATGAAGTCCTTTTAAACTCAAACCCATATGATCTCAACCTGTAACGTGTTAGCCCGAACCCATAGGCCGGAGCATATTACCACTTCTATTGGTGAGGGTGTCGACTGATCTGAACGCTAACAGATTACTGGAGATTAAGGGTGTGTTTGGAAGAGCGATGGAAAAAATAGAGTTTCTCAATTTAGCGTTTGGTAATTTTAGTTTTGGTAAAAGCTCGATTGTGTAATGTGATTTATGTTTGGAACAGCGATAGGAAAAATGACTTTTGTAAAAATAAAACTTGTTTGGATTGAGTTAAGCACAAGTGACTTTTGTGATAATAGTAAGAGAGAGTGGGTGGAAAAATATTTTAAAGGGTTAAAAACACTAAAAAATAGTTTAAAATAATTTTTGGAACTGAAAAAGTACATTAAAGATAAAATTGCAATCAGTCTGATAACACATTGGGTACAGTTGAAAAAATATTTTAAGGGTTAAAAGCACCAAATAATAGTTGAAATTAATTTTTGTAGCAAAAAAAAGTACATTAAGGGTAAAATTGCAATAAGTCTGATAGTACACTGGACACAACTGAAAAAATATTTTAACCATTCTCACTCTCTCCAAAAGTTAAATTAGTAAAAGCTAAAAAATGGAGCTTATGACAAAAGCTATTAAGATAGAATTAAGTTCGATTACTCACCGGTGAAACAAACACCGCATTTTTTTTTCCAGTTTGCCAATTGAGCTTAAAGGGCCAATTGAGCGTTTGGGGGGTGCAAACGCTCCCCCCAAACACACACTAAGAAGGTAGGGATGCAATAGAGACGCTGTTCATGGGTAAAGCAATGAAGATCGCTGGCGGGTGAGGGTGAGGGTCACGCGTTGCAGGGAGAGGGACGACGGCGACTCAGCATGGCGATGATGGGACAAGGTATGGGAAAAACTGCGATTCAAAAGAGGTGCGACAATCACAGCTAAGTGAAGACGATGTACATCAACGATGGAGGGCAGAGTGTGAGAAGGCGACGACGAAGTTGTTCAACGGTGGTCCTGGCCATGCTCCTAATATCGCTCAAGCTCTTGATTAAGCTTCAAAGCACCAAGCTCCCCACAAGACTCTTACTCATGAATTCAAAAATTGATTTAAAAGGAGTTTGGGGATATGAAAACTCTGCTGAGAAGCTCTAACAGAGCTAGAGGGAGATGCACAAGAGGTGAAAGAATTGGGAAGATATAGGGGTCTTCCTATGCTTGTGCGGTGGGTGTAGAGGACGGCCAAGAGAAAGTCACATCTTAGAAACAAGCGAAGGTGAATGGTGTTAAATGATGACCTAGTTAATAAAGCCAGGTGTCATGTTCTAATTGGAAAACTGGATAAATGGATATAGAGAACTGGATATAAGTTTTGTTCAAGCCCGGTTTTTTTATCTTTTATTTTTAAATTTTTTTCTTAAAAATTAAGTTATTGTTTTATTTTTGTATTTTTTATCATATAATTTAAGTTACCATTTGATAAAATGTGTATTACATATTTAGTTGGAGTTAAACTATATATATCATGATACTAATCCTACTATATAATGTATAAAAATAATAACAAAAATGATGAATATGATAATAATAATAATAATAATAATAATAATAATACAATGCCATTTTTCAATTCTAGATCAATTTGTGTGATTATCATGGCCTTATTAGATGTTAAATAATTACTTTAAATACTAAATTATAGAAAATTTAACTAAATTAATAATATTTTTTAAATTTATTTTTAAAAAAAAAACGGGAATTCCCGGTTTGATCCCGGTCCCGCCCGGGATTATCGGGACCGAGACCAAACCGGGACCGGGACCGGAGTGGTGGATCCCGGTCCTGGTCCCGGATTTGAACACCCCTATAAAGAACTGGATATAAGTTTTATCCTTTTAAAAAAATAAAAATTAAAAAAATTAAATCTGAACCGTCCAGATTCCATCTAGACGGCTCAAATGAGAGGAGCTCTTCCTGTTTATCCCTTAAATGAAAGGATGAGCAGAGAAGCTCGTTCTCACTAGGTTTTGGTTGAGTACTTAAATTTTGTGCACTCCACCTCTCATCTCCCGCTGCTTCCCTTCTAGTTAATTCATTTGTTAACCCTAGTATTTCAATGCTATTCATGAATCAAGTCTTTAATAATATTGGTTCAATCATTATGCTTCATAGATTTAAAAGTAATAGATGTGATATTCTCCGTCATTCTAAGGAAAAGGGGACCATTTATTTAATTATAAGTGTCTTCATTCCACTCTTTTTTGGATTACTAAATCCTTTTTAATCTCTTTTGGGACATTGTTACAATTTTTGATATCAATTAAGCAATTTGCTCAAGTAGCAGCTCAAACGAAAGGGACAGAAAATATTGTCTTAGACGATATTATGACATTTCTCCCTTTATTTACTAGCTTAAATATGATAGTAATTAATCCTTCTTCATGTCTATTTTCTAACCTATTTCCTTTGTCTCACTTTGTTGATATTGGTTTTATGATTTAGTTTTGTTTTTGTTATGTCATTTGACTTTTTACCAAATATTTTAAAAGAGTACTTCAGATTTTTCTTCTCAACTTATATGTATGAAGATCAGCCAATTAACCAAAACAAAACTTTGAGCATCTAAGAGAGTTAACACACGGTGGTTGATAGTTCAAAAATCAGTTATTTTTTTCTAGCATTTTGTACATATATTAATTCATAAATGAGACTAAGCCTTGAAGATATCCAGAAAAAATTCCTGCTATATTCTATACTTCGAAGTAATGTTTAATACATACTTCCTCCTGTCTTTAATTTAGAACATATTTAAAGAATGGATCTTGATTTTAAATATAAGATATATTTTTCATATTTGTCAATCTTTTTTTAATATGCTCCCATCAATGTTCCCTAAAAAATAATTAGAGAAGAGAAATGAGAGAATTAAGAAAGATAGATGGGGTGTTTTAGAAAATACATACCATATTAAATAAATTAACTAATCTAATTAAATTAGATAAATATATCTTATATTAAGGATCGAATTTTACCTTTTATCATTGTCTTATATCAATATCATGTTTGTTTGGGAAATGGTTTCTCTCCTTTTAGGTTAACATCGGCTGCCATCCTTTGCAGTAAAACGTTATCGTTTTGCATAAGAAATTGGCTGTAGTTGCTTATTTTTTTTGAGTTAAGTTATATCCAGGGCCCTAAAGTATTTTTTCAGTATCCTAAAGTAGTTTTTGACTTTTTGGAGCACCCAATGCCCTAAAATATTTTTTTCCCATAGCACTCAACATTTTAAAATAATTTTTGATATATTCAACACCTAAAATATTTTTAGTAGCATGTGGTATCCTAAATTTAGGACACGTACGGCTTCTGAAAAAAAAATACTCTGAGTCTCAAAAAGTAATGTTTTGTGCAATCTTACCCTTAATGTATTTTTGTCAGTAACATTAAGCATTCTAAATTTAAGACACCAAGTGCTCTTGAAAAATATTTTAAAGTGTTGGATAAACTAAAAATTATTTCAAGATACTAAGTGCTACTGAAAAAAAATATTTTATGATGTTGGGTGCACCAAAAACTACTTTAGTATACTTAAAAAATACTTTGAGGGTAGGATATAACTTCACTCACAAAAATAAAAGGCAACTATAGCCATTTTTTTAATGCAAAACAATCACGTTTTATAGTAAAGGATGGCAACAGATACTAAAAGTAAAGGAGAGAAGCCATTCTCATTTGTTTGATGATAATAAGTAAATTAATTCACTTATAAAATTAAAAATTCATAAAAATGTAAGTTTTAAGTTTTAACTGGAAGAAATCTGGACTAGAAAAAAAAAGAATAATGAAATAATGAGTGTTAATTATAATAAAACTCATTTTACTTTGTTAGATAGGGACAAGACACTTACCAGAATTTTAAGATCTTATTGAAGAATCTATAAGCATGACAATTGACAAGAATATAGAATAGTTTAGTTTGGGCTGTCACGACAATCTGTAAGTAGCCCCAACCATTGTGGATGGTGGTTAGGATACCGCCCTAACTTTCTTATCTCTAGCTTTGGCTTGCCAATGTATTATTTCACACACAAACAAAAAACAAAACAGAGAGTAGTTTAGTTTGGAATCTTACGTTGGCCAAAAAAATAAAGTGAAATTGTCAATAAACACCTTATTAAAAACTTATTTTCTAAATGAGATATGAGGAATCATATATATATGGCTTCTGGTCATAAAATAATAATATATGCCTCGTGACATGCAAGAGATTAAAACAATATGACTTCTGGTCATATAATTTCAGGAATCATATATGTATGGCTTCTGGCCATAAAATAATAATATAAAAGGACTTGTAAATGATATATAAAAATAATAACGATCTCCAATTTTAGCTATGGAACCCGATGTTATATAACAATCGGTAAAAGTATTTCTCTAATTTCATATAGTGGCTCAGATTATCCCAGATCTATTAAATAAAACAAGGTATATATAATCACTAAAGGAACTATAAGAAGATCATACCTTCGTTTAGAGCTTCGTGCTGATAACGTGTTATAAAAGTATATGTGATAAAAAAGAAGATTGATAGGATTCAGAGAAAATTGATAGAATTTCTAAAGAGAATTTAGAGAGAAATTCTCATTCAGTTCATCTGAAACAATCGATTACAGGTCTTTATATAGAGTCAGAAATCTAACACTGGTTGCATGACCATGATTATATTTAACCCTGGTTACATGACCATGGTTACTTTATAGGGAGATTTACACTTAGGTCCCATGTAAGGAAAAAAATGAAAAAATAGTCCCTATAGATTGCAAAATGAAAAAATGGTCCCATGGAGTTGTCAATACAGGCTCCCAGAGTTGTTAATGACAACGCCAGGAGCCTGTATTGACAACTCCATAGGACCATTTTTTTATTTTGCAATCTATAGGGACCATTTCTTCATTTCCTCTCTTCCTTGGGACTTCACTGTCATTCTCCCTACTTTATATCTTCTTTATATCCTTGTCTTCTTTTGTTTTTGCTTTGTGTCAAGTCTTCTTTTCTTCTTTATATCAAGTTGATTGGAAGAATAATATGAGTCAATAGATATCCACATATTTAATATTCATAACAATAATGAGCGTTAATTATAATAAAACTCATTTTACTTCGTTAGATAGGGAAAAGACAGTTGCCAGAATTTTAAGATCTTATTGAAGATTCTATAAGCATGACAATTGACGAGAATATAGTTTAGTTTGGGCTGTCCTTAGTATCCCCTGCTATTGCGGATGTTGATTAGGATATTGTCCTAACTTTCTTATCTCCAGCTTGGGCTTGCCAATGTATTTCACACAAAAAACAGAAACAGGAAAAAAAAACCACACAAAAAACAACTTGTTTGAACACAAGAAAAAGTCATATAAAAAAGTAGATATATTGAATATAAGGAAAGATTGCTAGAACATAAGGGAAGATCTTTTACATACAGGAGAGATTGTTTGCACCTAAAAGTCCCATTTCACAAATAAGTTTTCAATAAGGTATTTATGGACAATTTTCCCAAAAATAAAGTTCAAAATCTTAAAAGTTAAAATAGTGAAAGCCGGCTTAGTGCTCATTTGAGATCACTCATTTTTGAGCAATAAGTACTTATAAATCATGACTTGCGGTATATGAGGTAAGTATGTGAGAGGATTTTTATCTCAACTTACGTAATAAGTACTTATTCTTAAAAAATAAGCTAATCCAAACATACTTTTAGTTTTAAAAGCCTGCGAAGGGAGGCAGTGTGGTTTTGTGGGGTTTAAAAAAATGGTCTTTAACAAACAGAAGTGGGGACTGTTCCATGTTCGATGGTTTGGGGTTGCATTTGATCCTAAATATGGAGATCTGTCATGGAAGCGAGGCTCAATATTCCTCTCAAGTTGGCGAAAAATTATTGCCAATCCATATCTAAAATCTTTATTAACATATTTTTTTAAAGTTGAGATGAATAAACCAATATTCAGAAATCAGAACTAAACAAACCAAACCCCATCCACTGAAATTTAATTCTATAAAAGGGAAACAATTAAATTTGCAGCAACACCAACAATAAAAATTTATTACAATTTTACCTTTTCTTTTAGTGCAACTCAGTTTAATCTGAATGGTCAGAGTTCAATATGTCTTTCTAAATAGTGAATGGTGTGCCACAAAAAATTAATCATTAGCTTCTAATTCTCTGTTGAATTTGGTTAAATTAAGTAGGCCACAACTAGTTAAATTTAACTAGTCATTCCATCATGCCTTATACTCCCCCATCTTAAATATAAGATAGAGTTGACTTTTTTTGAACATATTAAGAAAAGTAATTAAATTACTTTAAAATATTTATATTTATCATTTTTTTCTCCAAATTATATTGCCTAACTTATAAACTAATATATAATTTAATGATACATAATATATGATATGACTAAGTAACTTATTTAGCTTCCTTAATCTTTCAAAGAAAATCAATTCTATCTTATATTTAAGACCAGAGGAAGTAATTATATACAAAAGCAATAAGTCGACTTTCCAGGGTGAGACAGATGTATTCTTTAGTTATTTATTTATGCTAGAACGCTTTTGCAAAATGATAAATATCTGCACAATATTTTGGTCTGTAGTGAGTGTTTAGAAAACACTTAAACCGTGGTTTCAGAAGTTATTTCTCGCAAGTTGAAATAAAACTCCTCTTATATGCTTACTTCGTAAATCGTAAAAGCTACTACTCTGGTCTTATTTATAAGTCCTCTTTGACCAAAAATTTTGGTCCTATTTATAAATCCATTTTCAGGATAGTAAATGCATTTTGTACTTTTTTACCCCTATTAATTGTAATAAACAAAAAGAATTTATTCATGTAGAGTTTTGGAACCAATCATAGATAAGGATAAAACTGAAAATTTAGCTCATAGTTAATGAGTTAACTAACTCTCCTTAAAATATGAAAATTAGTTAAAAATGATTGATAAATAAGACCAGAATGATATTCTCAAAAACTAATCTAACCACACATTACATAGTAACAGAAAAGGTGAAAATCAGTAATCATGAAAGGTATCAGACCTGTTGGTAAAAAAAAAAAAAAAGGAAAGAAAGAAAGTTATCGGACCTGTGATCACCAATAATTAAGGATGTATGTTGCTGTTTATAGATCGAGTAACCCGTTTCACTTTTGGCAAATTTTTAGATCCAAAAAACAAGACAAACTTTCCAACATTTTGCCTTTTGACTTTTGAGTGCTTTCGCAAATGCTCCAGATTCCTCTCTCTCTCTCTCTCTCTCTCTCTCTCTCACATTTTCGCCTCTCAGATCCTGAAAAGGCAAGTGATGTTACGTTAACTTCATGAAATGTATGCGCATCGTGGCACATTTGTTCTCTCACATTGGTGTCTTTTGAAAATCTGTTTTGAGTGTTTTCTAAGTAATCGTGAACGTATAATAGGCAATGGTTATTAATTAGAACTTTAAATTATAATTATAATTTTATTTTATGTACATGTATTTTCTTATTAAAGTGGATATATTTTCTAACCGATATTCGAACATTAATTAACCACATTACGATTGTTATTAATTAGAACTTCAAATCATAATTTTTTTAAAAACAAATGAAAGAGTACGTGAAAATCACAAGGTTAAGAATAAATTATTTATTAGTGAAGACATGAATTTTTTTAAATAAAATTTAATCTATTTTAGCTATTTTATGAAATTCACTTTGATGATTAATGTAATAAAAAATTGACCATATATAAAAGAAGAAATTATATCTATAAGGCATGTGCTTGATCAACAATTTTATTCTAGATAAAACATGTGGTGTATAAAAAAAATATTTTAATTAATTAAGAAAAAAAAACCATAGTTTATATAAATAAAAGAAAAATAAACTATCAAAACAATATGTAATCATTTCCGTCTTAAACATAAGATGTGAGGTTTTTTTCTTCGCTAGGCACAAGTATCTTTCTATGGGAGACAATGCTATTCAAGGTACTGTTAGGCATTAAATATGGGTATCTCTCTCAACAGGAATTTGAACTTTAATTTCTCATGTTGTGAGGGACTTGCACCTTCCGCTAGATTCAACCCCTTTAGTAAGATGTGAGGAATTTGATTTGGTTATAAATGTAAAATCCTTATAACCTTCTTTTTCTTCGCCCGGAGTTGCATTTTTTTAAAAAAATAAAAAAAAATATTCATATGGGGGGGACAAATTAATGTATGTAATTAATAGGGTAGTTTTGAATATAAATGGTTAAAAAGAAGGAGTGTTTTAAACAACCAATTATTTTAATCCATGTTAATTAGTTATCTAGCTTTTATATATTTGTAGACCAAGAAAATATTTAATAGGTTATACACTGCCCCGTCCTTGATATAGAAGTTAGATAACTAATTTTTTTCCACATAGTTATATGATTGGATCAGATTTAAGTATTACTAGTACAAAATTGCCTTTTTAGACCGCCACAGTTAGACCGGTTATAGCGGAGAAGGTCTAAAATATTTGACTGGTAGCAGTTTTATAATTATATAGAACTTCTAAGACTAGTTATAAAAAAACCAGTCTTAAAAAAATTATTTGGACAGGTTATAAATAAAACTGGTCTAAAAATATCAAAATATTTAAAAAATTAAAAATTTTAAATTTTTTAGACCGGTTATAATTAATAACTGGTCTTAAATATCAAACATTTAAGACTAGTTTTTATTAAAACTAATCTAAAATAAGATAAATTTAAAAATTGATTTTTTTTCACCATTTTAAAACCTGTTTTTATCGAAAACCGGTCTAAAATATGAAAGTATTTTTTAGACCTGATATTTAGAACAACTGGTCTAAAAGATCATAAATCCTATTTCCCTTGCCTCCTCACCGCGCGCTTAATCATGTGTAACTCTGAAGCTATGTCGTCTCTATTGTCTCTACTCTCTGCTGTCTGCCTCGTCACTATTGCTATCGTCGACGAAAGTCCAAACTCGCCAGTGCTCTCTCACTTTAACTCGCTCTAGCCGATGCTCGAAGATGTGAAGCCTTGCGATCGCCTATTATGAGTTTGCCCTAGTACTTCTGGCGTCTTCTTATTTGTTTGCTTTTTATTTTGAGTTTGAATTTTTTGGACGCATTTTCTGCATCTACACCCATCACTACTTCGATATGATAATATTTTCTTAGATGCCGCATTCTCTTCTCAGATTTCGTTATTTGTCCTCATTTAATCATTTAAGATCCTCATTTTTTTCTGATGTATAGTTTGTGACCACCCATATCTGAATATCCAAAAATGGTGACCATGACGAGCTTGATCTGACTTATCAATAAGATTCAGCGAGCTTGTTTGGTGGTTAGGTATGTATCCAGTCTTCAAGTTCTTTCATTTTTCTTTTTAAATCTCCAATCTTGTGTGGTTGTTCACTAATGTTTTGAAAAGGGTTGTTTTGATTTTGTGCTTGTATGTTGTGAAAATCAGAGTTAATGGAAATCATTAGTCTTGGAAAGTGTGGTAGGACGAGATTCTCTGGCTCGTGGATCTGGTAATGCTCAGTGTTTATCTTAGCTTGAGTATCTTGTGTCTTTGTTCGTTATTATCTATATCATTTGCTGTGTAGTTGAGGAAGTGTAAGAAGGAACAATTATGTTGATGTACTTCTGGGCAACAGCAAGTTCACTGTTTTGTACAAACTGAAAGTTGATTTTGTTGTTCCAGCCACTGCATCTGAGGCTTTATATGGTTTTTATGAGTTGATGTTTAAGCCTGACATGGTTTGTCCCTAAGTTCAACTTGATTTAGCTTTTGCATGGTGATTTTTGATATATTTTTTGATAAATTGGTGCAGCATTTACATGTGTCGCTACTTGCTACAAAATGAATACCTAATAAGCATCTTCAAACCTATACCACTAGCCACCCAATTTTAATGTGGACAGTTCCTAATGCAAGACACAACTCATTTTTTTTATCATGTTTTCTATGGTGTCTCAGGATCAGAGGAATTGTTTGAGACCATCTTCCAAGCACTGCTTTCACTCTCACATGCACAAATTATATAGTCTTATGTTTATTGTCTGCAAAGAATTGCTATTGCACGATCACTCTTAAAGAATGCTCTGATCCTTATTTTTCCCCCTTTTCTTTCTTTTTTTATTTTGTATGCTTCTTTGCTTTCTTTGCTTCTTTATGTTGTTTCCATGATTTTGCTGCTGCTTTATTAGTCTCTATCTAGTCCTAAATATGCCCCTTTAATGCTTCAGGCCACTAGTGCCTTAGATGCAGTAAGTGAGAGGTTGATCCACGATGCTCTCAACCATTTGATGAAGGAGAGGACAACATTAGAAAAATCACTCAATCTTCAAATGGTATGTCATATCTTATGAGTTGTTGTTTTTCATCATTTAGTTACGGTTGTCATAACTTACTTAAAATTATATGATAGTAAAAAAATATGGCACTTTTTTCTTTTGGATTGGGATGAATTTAAAACCCTTCCAATCCAAAAAAAAGCCCTATTTATTTTTTTTATAAAAATGTCATTTTTAAGACCGATTATTCTGAAAATTGGTCTTAAAAGTATGACTTTTAAGATTGATTTTTAAACAGCCGGTCTTAAAAGTCTTGGAAAAAAAATTTTAGACCAGTTTTAAACAACCGGTCTAAAAAGTCCAAACTTTTTAGACCTAATCTTTGAGAAACCGGTCTAAAAAAGTGATTTTTAAAACAGATTGTTTAACCGGTCTAAAACATAACAAACTTTTTAAACCATCTGTATCAAGACCGCCTCTAGAACCGATCTAAAATATCATTTTTAACCGATCTTAAAAGTCAATTTTCTACCAATGTATTATCAGATCTAATTGATGATAGCTCTCTCCAAAACGTGTTTTTTCCTTTACACAATCCTTTTTTTTAATGGAAAACAAGGGCAACGACCTAGCAATTAGTTAATATTAATCTAAATGGGATTAAATCCCACACAATCTTTGTGAACCAAAGTTGGTAGGTGAGACAGACACACATCTAATAAAAGAGGAGAGGGATAAAGCTTCTTTTGCTAAAGCATCATCATGGCCATTTTGTTCTCTTGCAATATTTTGAAATTTGATTTCCTAATCAAACTGCATAAGCATTTACACAGATTTTAACCGTTAAACTCATGACTTTGTATTTAAACGGTTAACGCTCCTCCCACTAGAATATCATTTTAATTGAAGGAAATTAGTTGACTTGGTAATTATTTGTAATAAATACGGGTTGTTTTTTTAAAATACCATATTTGGTTCTTAATATAGTACTTATTTAACTAACTTATTAAATTAAGAAAGTTAGCTAATATGAAATGTTTTTTTTAAAAACACCCATATCATCTTTTTTAATTAATTCTCTCAATCTCTCTCTTCTTTTAAAGAACATCAATATGAATAAATTAAAAAATATTGATAAATATAAAAAATATGTTTTATATTTAGAATCAAGATCAACTCTCCATTTTTATCTCCTACATTAAGGACCATAAGAGCAACCATGAATACTTATGCATAAAAACTCTATTAATATATGCGATCAATTGAGATATTATATATTTTTCTCAGGGTGGGGGGAGTTATAAATTTAGGTGATAAAATGGGTCATAATTTTATATTTTGAAAGGGGAAAAATTCAACTTAGGGAGCCCATATCTATATATATTGGGGGTAGTGTATATTATTCATATATTACTATGTATGTATATATAATTATTTATGAATAAAGAGAAAGGAAAGGAAGGCAGTGAGGTTAGAAGAGGAGGAGGAAGAGGAAGGGAGGGATGGGCGGTTCCGAGTACAGGTTACGACAAATAAAACACCACGAACCTTCCTCCCTGGTTTCTCAATCTCCTTCTTCATATCCACGTCATCTCCTCCTTCCCTAACATTTTCGATAACTCCAACGTATCCCCTCTCTCTCTATCACTCGCCCCTATACACTCACCTCCGCATTAATTACCTCTATCTCTCATTAATTAATATATTCTATATTCAACGACGACGTACCGTCGGCCAAAAAAAAAAAAAAAGGTCGGCAAAACACTACGACGTACCAACTAATTACTAGTCCGTTAATTTCTTCATTATATATATACTTCCATTACATACCATCACATCTTATTTATACACGCAACATATATGCAGTATCATGTAAATAATTAATATATGAGGATCTATTCATGTAATTAGTAACTCCTTAGCTTGTAAACCAATTAATGAAAAAGAGCGACTCTTGTTTCTTTAATTTGCAAGCTCATGTGAGATCTTGATTTAAAACTAGCCATATTAATAAGAAAAAAAATCGGGGGCAACATTTTGGTCCCTCCAGTCCAGTCGGTGCCTGCCCTGGGAGTAGGAGAACATGACGTCTGGGGACACCGCGATATTATTGATAAATTATATGACTTTTCTGGATACATCGGGATACCGCAATATTATTGATAAATTATGTGACTTTTCTGGATGCATCGGGATATTATTGATAAATCACGTGACTTTTCAAATATTATTTTTCTTACTGTACATGACTTTGATGCGATTTTGTCTTCCAGTAAATTATTAAAACGAATAATACCCTCTTTTATATTTAATATAAGATATATTTAGATAGTTGATTTTAGTATTAAATATAAAACATATTTTATATATTTATTAATATTTTTTTAATTTACCCCTGTTGATGCTCGATAATTAACAATAATCAAGGAGAAGGATAGAAGGGATTTAGGAACGATGACTAGAGTGTTTAAGAAAAAATATATCATGTTAACTAAACTTTCTTTATTAATATAATCAAATTAGGAAAATATGTTTTATAATATCTCTAATCCTTAATATAAGACATGTTTTTTATATTTGTCAATATTTTTTCAATTTATCCCTATTGATGCTCACTCAACAATAATTAAAAAGGAGAGAAATAAGGGAATTAATGAAGATGACTAGCTAGGGTGTTTTAAAAAATACATGTCATATTAACTAACTTAACTAACTTCTTTAATCTAATTAAATTAGGTAAATATGTCTTACTCCCTCCGGTGCTGAATATAAGATATATTTGGGGAGTTGAAATATAAGTCAAAATTTTCATATTTATCAATATTTTTCTAATTAATTTACCTCTATTGATGCTCCTTCAATAATAATCAAGGAGGAGGAATGGGGAAATTGAGAAAGATAACTAAAGCATTTTAAAAAATACATGCCACATTATTAACTAACTGAATTAACTTTTTTATTATAATTAAATTAGATAAATATATCTTATATTAAGGATGGAAGTACGAGAGTAAATATATTAAGGCCAGGAAGGAGAGTACAGATAATTATCCGATGGGTACAGTCATACATATCGGACATGCAAATATATAGATGACTTGGTGGGATGAATGAACCACGTGAGCATTTGGCTCTAGCTGGCCGGTGCCTGGGAGGAAATTAGGACTCCAAATCCTCTTGCTCTCTTAACTGTATCCGGTGCGTTACTTACCTGATATTCGATTCTGCACACCAATTCCTCTTTCCTACTCTCACTCAATTGATTCTTCCCTCCCCCCATTCCTCAACGATATTATATTCCTCCCTTCTTCTTCTTCTCTTCGACCCCCAGTTTTGGTCTTCTCTCCCATGGTTACTCTGCATCCACAATGGCCGCCTCCTTCTCTCTCCTCCGGTACTTTCTCCCTCAACTGCAATACCGCCCTATTCCCGTTCTTACTGCTACTACCTCATTCATATCTACATTATTACTACTTCCTAACCTTCTCCCAGCTGTTATCTGATTTGCTTCTTCTTCTTCGACTCTAGGTCATGGATCGGTCGACAGCTCCTGGGAAATGATTCTCAAAGCGGCGGCGACAACAACTTCGTCGAGTGCTACGCTTGCACTCAGGTCGGCGTTCCGGTGTTCCACTCCACGAGCTGCGACGGCTATAACCAGCTCCAATGGGAGGCCTCCGCTGGTTCTTCCCTGATCCCCATCCAAAACAGAACAGGCTCTGCCAACCCAATGAAGAGGCCCAAATCGAGTCCCTTCGGGAGTGTTATCGACCCGAGAAGCAAGCGCGTGCAGTCGTGGAACAGAGCGTTGCTGTTATCGCGCGGGATGGCGCTGGCCATAGACCCGTTGTTCTTCTACGCGCTGTCCATCGGTAGGGAAGGGAGGCCGTGCCTGTACATGGATGAGCGGCTGGCGGCGATCGTGACGGTGCTTCGCACGTGCGTCGACGCGATGCACTTGTTCCACGTATGGCTCCAGCTGCGGATGGCTTACGTGTCCAAGGAGTCGCTCGTGGTTGGGTGCGGGAAGCTCGTGTGGGATGCACGTGCGATAGCGGCTCATTACCTTGGTTCCTTCAGGCGCTTCTGGTTCGATGCCTTCGTCAACTTCCCCATTCCGCAGGTGATCGATAACACTTTTTTTTTTTTTTTTTTGCCAACGATCGATAACACTTTGTTCCTTCCCTTCTCTGACTTTTTATGGAAAAAAGAAATAAACAAGAGTACTGGATACTATTGTAGGGGAAAAAGGAATTTTAGACCTCCTATTATAATTGACCTGTCAATTCATTAGGATTTGCTGGATCTCATGCACCTTAATCATCACTTTAAGCTTAAGTCTTACTTCCTTCTTTCTTTTTATTTTATATAATTTAAGCACACTTGTACAAATATGCCATCCAAGGCCATGCATGCTTGAGTCGGACGTCACCCAAACGTGACGAGTAGCTTTATCAAATGACTTTAAACGTACTTTTTTAAAAAAATGGATATCTAAATTGAAGACTTTAGACATCTTCATTTTAAAATTGGGACGTTTAAAGTCCCACTTTAGACGTCCCTTTTTTAAATTTGGAATGTCTAAAGGCTCACTTTACTACGGCCCTCACATAGACGTCCTCCTATTTTTGTATGTTAAAAGTGCCAAAATATGGACGTTTAAACCCCTATTTATAGTAGTGTAAGTAATCCATTTCAACAAAAAAAAAAAAATCTCTTGTATGCTGTTTGAAATTATGCTGGCGATGAAGCTAAATAATGTAATAATTTTTTATAACTACAAAAAATCAGCATGCAAAGTATTTGTACATTTACAATTTAGTAAAAAAACATACACGTGTATGTGTGTGTGCGGGGGGAGAGATCGGTTAATGACAAGCGTATAATGACAAGTGTTGATTAGCTAGCAAAGCAATACTGTAAACTCAGTTAAAAATTTCATGGGCTCACTCTTGCATGTCACGGGGCAACAGGGAAAAGGTAACGTGAAATCAAGACCATGTAATTTTTCTTTCACTCTGAGCCAACCTCTTGTCTTGTTCTAGTGTCGTGTGATAGTACTACAAAATACTCAAAATTTCTAAACAAACAGATAGAGCATCATTACCTTGTCAGTAAATTATTATTTCAGTCAAAAGGCGATGTTTTTTCTATGTCTGAGTAGGAAAGAAAGCACTTTTGGCATCTCTTAGCATATGTGTGTGTATTATATATATATGTTTACTGTTTTTTAATTAGCTGATAAATAAGTAAATGGCTGATAAATAACAAAGTTCCCACCACTTTCATGCATAATTGCTGAACAATTTACCATTGCATATATCCATTAGCTATGCATAAAATTAGTCCCGTGCTGAAGACGTACTCTACGTTTTCTTTCTGTTTGCAGGCTGTATATTGGTTAGTACTGCCCAAATTAATAAGAGAAGAGCGAATTAAACTCATAGTGACAATACTGCTATTAATGTTCTCGTTCCAGTTTCTGCCCAAGGTCTACCACAGCATCATCTTGATGACAAGAATGAAAAAGGTCACTGGCTACATCTTTGGCACCATTTGGTGGGGATTTGGCCTCAATCTCATTGCTTACTTAATTGCTTCTCATGTAAGTGATCGTCTAAAGCTTTTTGAGTTCAAATATTGAATTAATGTGTGTGTTTTTCTTTACCATCCATTTGTTAATAAATTCCAGGTTACTGGAGGGTGCTGGTACGTCCTGGCAATTCAGCGTGTTGTATCATGTCTCCAGAAGCAGTGTGAAAGTAGTCCTGGTTGTGATCTGATGTCTCTTTCATGCTCAGATGAGGTATGCTACCAGAATCTGTTGCGAAAAAGCACAACACACGAAAGTCTATGTGGCGGAAACTCCACGGTAGTGGTGAGAAAAACTTCGTGCTTGGATCCTGAAGGACCTTTCAATTATGGTATCTACCAGTGGGCTCTTCCAATCATATCCAGCAATTCCTTGGCTGTCAAGATTCTATACCCCATATTTTGGGGTTTGATGACTCTCAGGTAAATTGTAAATCGCATCTGTTCAAGTTCTGGTAGTTGGGTGGACAACGCACTTTGTCCAAGTCAACTTTCTATCGCTTTGGTTGCTGTTGTAGATTTATAATTATAATATCAGGAACTCCGTTGGTTTAAACCAGGTATTAGATTCTTTTTTGTATTACAAAGGCAAGCAAAGCTTGTAGATTGTCATGGCCTATAAAGTAGGCCGTACAAAGCGATCATGTGGTGGTACACCACATTCCTGGGCAAAAAGAAGGATACAATCTGTAGGGGGAGACCCCAGCTCAACGTAGGTCTGGCTGTGCATGTGAGCCTGACGTGCAAGATAATCTGCACACCGGATGCTTTCCCTATAAGAGTGGGAAATCCGCAAGTCCCAGTCTGAAAAAATAAGGGATCTAAACCAGGTATTAGATTCTGCAATATTGAAATGGAGCCACGTACGTTGATCTCATGCTATACTAATAGTGTGGTTTGTTATATAAATTTTATATTTCATATTGTCATTGACGTTTCAAATTTATCAATTGGGAAAACAAATGACATGTTAAATCAAGCACATTCATTGGTAGAGAGATATTCCTAGATGAAATGTGCTTTAAGCACGCATTTATCTGGTCAAGGGTTAAATGTATCTGCTCAATTGCTCCGTCTTCTTTCAGCACATTTGGCAACGTTCTTGAACCCACAAGTCACTGGCTAGAAGTAGTTTTCAGCATATGCATCGTACTCAGTGGATTACTGCTTTTCACTTTGTTGATTGGGAACATCCAGGTATATCTATATATTTATATATATATATATAAAGATTGAAGAGGGCGTGCTTATATTTCAAAAGCTTGTGCTAAAATTCCTGGCATATTCGAACATGAAACATGTTTGCATAATGAGAATTGATGTTTGCTGTTATGTATGAAGGTATTCCTACTTGCAGTAATGGCAAAGAAGAGAAAGATGCAGCTGAGGTGTCGTGACATGGAGTGGTGGATGAGGAGGAGGCAGCTGCCATCCCACTTAAGACGAAGAGTTCGCCATTTTGAGCGTCACGGATGGGCTGCCTTGGGGGGAGAAGACGAAATGGAATTGATAAAGGGCTTGCCAGAAGGTCTGAGGAGGGACATCAAGCGCTATCTTTGCTTAGACCTCATCAAAAAGGTGACAAACCTCACAAATATTAAATAGTGTCATTCATATTTTTATATTTTTTTAAAATTCAAGATCCAATTCAACCTCATACATAACTACATTACATAGTTTTGACCATAAAAACCAATAAGTATATAGATGACAGTACTGCTAGTTAGCATCCAAAAGACTAGTCTATTGAACTTATAAACCACATTTTGTTGGTAAGCCTACCGATGTTGGACTCATAACACAGAATTGCTAGCATGTGCGGTGTTATTATGGAAAAAGTGAACTCAGCCTAACTGAGGTGCAGTAGACTGATTTTCCTGAAACCAATCAAATAAGGTCATTTTGTTTTAGCCCCAACCTATATGCATAGCAATTGACCCCATTACGTTGATGAGCAGTCTCTTGGGAATCTTCTTTTTGACAGGTACCCCTGTTTCACAACTTGGATGATCTTATTCTTGATAACATCTGTGACAGGGTTAAACCCTTAATCTTCTCTAAAGATGAAAAGGTACAAATGGAACACACCCACACACAATTGAAACCCCATTTTCTATTAAATAAGAAATGTAGCTCTACAGTTTTGTTATAGCCAGTGAATGCCTCTGTGATGTTAAACAGATAGTCAGAGAAGGAGACCCAGTGAGTAGGATGGTGTTCATTGTTCGTGGACGAATAAATCGCATCCAAAGCCTAAGCAAAGGTGTGATAGCCACGAGTAACCTTGAAGCAGGAGGCTTTCTGGGTGATGAGCTGCTGTCATGGTGCCTTCGCCGGCCTGCTATAGACCGGCTTCCGGCGTCCTCAGCAACATTTGTGTGTGTTGAAACAACAGAAGCCTTTGGCCTGAGTCATGAACACCTCAAGTACATTACTGACCACTTCCGCTACAAATTTGCTCATGAAAGACTCAAGAGAACAGCCAGGTATTACTCATCCAATTGGCGAACTTGGGCTGCTGTTAATATCCAACTTGCTTGGCAAAATTACAGGAAAAGGAGGAGTAGAGGTTCAGTGATTTCTGTTACTGAAAATGGAGACAATGAACGCAGGCTTCTGCAGTATGCTGCTATGTTTATGTCAATAAGGCCACATGACCATCTTGAATAAGTGGCTTAACTGTCTCATGTGTTTCTTTCCTCCTTTTTCATTCTGCTTCTTGATAAGTTTTTATCTGTCTGGATTGAAAAAAAGAAAAAGACTAAGCTTTAACTTTTATTTTCCCTCGTAATTCTGAGCTTGCAATAGATGTCTGGTCATTGAAAGGAAAAGACAACAGATGGAGCACCTGTCGTCGTAATTTATATGTTAATTCTATTATTTTATTTCTAGGCCAAAATTAATAAAGCATAGGTTTAGCCCCCCTAGGTTTTAATTGAGTACTTTAATTTTGTGCGCTCCACCTCTCATCTTCCACTGCTTCCCCTCTGGCTAATTCATTTGTGGGCCCCGGTAATTCAATGCTTTGTATGATCAGAGTCTTTAATAATATTGGTTGAACCATTATACTTCATAGATTTAAAATCAATAGATGTGATATTCTCTGTCATTCTAAGGATAAGAAAAAGGGGATCATTTATTTAATTACAATTATCTTCATCTCACTCTTTTTTGGATTACTAAATCTTTTTTAATCTCTGTTGGAACATTGTTACAGCTTTTGATATCAATCAAGCAATTTGTTTAAATAGCTGTCCAAACAAAAAGGATAGGAAATATTGTCTTAGATGAAATTATGACCTTTCTCTCTTTATTTATTAATTTAGATATAACAGTAGTTAATCCTTCTTCATACCTATTTTCTAACCTATTTCCTTTTCTAGCCAAAAAACCAATAATGATTAATATAGCACTCGGATCATTATCTATATATATGATATATTCTTATCCTTCCCAATTATTTATGTTCCTATATTTTATTCATCATAATGGGTCCAAAAGTAGTACACAAAAACATAAAACAAGTTTTTTAATAAAACAACTGTAAATGGTCCCACTAGATCCAGCACTTGCAAGCAAATAATTAGATTAATGTAACTAATCATATTAAAGAATCGTGCCGCATGTTCACTAGTTTAAAAGACATTGAGAGTTGAGAGAGAGCTAAGAATAACCCTATCGAAATCAAAGGATGAGTCTCATATCTCGTACGTTGTGAGTGAATTGCAATTTTCCTCATAAACTCAAGTATGATTAATTTCGGCCGTTGCAATGTTGGTCTTCTCATGTGGATTTTGAGGGTGATCACCTTCTTGCCTCTAGCTATATTAACTAATTTTATCTGTCCTATTTTATCCTTAATTAAACTTCCCCTAGGATCGGATGCCTAAAAGAAAAAATCCACGTACGCTCTTTCGTTTATGATGATAAGAAAATATTACTTTCTATCTTTGCAAATAATAATTCAATACACATGCTTTGATGTACATCTCATCGCTGATTTCAAAACTATATATAAATCTCCATATGATATTGTTACAATTTGAAATACCATTTTTTTCATAAAAGAATGAAGAATTCATTACTCAAATAGAAATAATGAAAAGTCTAAGCCCTGCTCGTGATCTACAACAAGCCTTTCATCAATCAACACACACACACACACACACACACACACACATTTGCATATGTATACTTCCATCCATCAATAAATATATATATCATTGCGAAAAATCATTATACTATTAGGGAAATGTCGCAAGGGACAAGTGTAAATAGGAAAATGAATGCTAAGCCCTTAACTTGCTTACCAGTTTTGGCTTTAGCTTTTTTCTTAGAAACACTTTTCGAGCTTGTTTCTTCTTCTCTTCTGCCTTCAATTTGGTGAGATTAGGCCTGTATATAATCACTGTCCGACCGATTTGACCAACGGTCATTGAACCCATTGCTTCTTCCAGCTGCTTCACCACATCATCTAGCTCTCCCGGACAAGTCCGGTGTATTTTGATCTGCATACATGCCATTCAAATGCCAGTACAGATCAAAAGGATCCAGTTTTTTTAACTTCATCTCAGAATCATTGGGCTAGGGAAAGCAAAGAGGAAATGTAACATGAAGAATAACAGTAAATGGGATATTTGTAGTTTAAATTACTCTTTCCCGTCTACAGCTACCTTATTTTGGTGATTCCTTACCATTCACACAATAATCTCACGAGACAATAGAGTCTTGCATAAAGATTATTTCTTCTCTTTTCTTTTCATTCCATTCATGCAAAGTAACTACTCATGGGTAAAGCCCCGTTGTTGTTTACTTTTAAGCTCTTTAAATAAAAATAAAAACATAACCCACAGCAACTTTTATAACTCAACACCACATTATTGACTAGTTAAGAAAAGTTCCTACCCGTGTCACTGTTATATTGAAAAACCTGACAGAAAACACTTCAAAAATGCGCTTGAGTTCATTCCTTTCAGTTTGAACCTTCATGAAATTAGAGAAAACCATTCCACTAGCAATTTCAAATTGAAAGTTAAGGTATGGCGCTCAAACACAGTGACATACTCCCATGAACTAACAGGAAGCTCAAGAAAAGATATTAAATAGTTATACGTTAACAAAAATCTGCAATTGTTTCATACATACATTGACATCCCGAAGCCTCGGCTGGTAAAAATTTAACTTGTCCAAGATCCGAAGGTGTAATAATTTCAAGCAAAGGCATGCTCAGCAACACATCTACTGCCATCAACAAGCCAATTCACAACATAAAAGCTCGCACACCAGATTGGTATGATACTTTTAACATAAAAATAAGAAAACCCCTTTCAAAAGCAAACCAGTTAGACAAGCAATACACAAAACGGGACGAGGGGAAAAAAAGAAAGTCCAACAGAAGCAAACTAGATATGAACTTGAAGCTTAGCTTACAGACAATCGCAAACCTCACGGACATGACAGCTTATACCGAATATAAATGTCTTTAATTTCTCCTTTCAAACATTTTATCAAACACCTAATGTGCATTCACATTCAACAATAGAACAGAGGAGGAACATAATGGTGTTTTCTCAGAACAGAGGAGGAACATACCTCAAAAAAGAGATTGAAGACGAAGATGTCCCAGAAATGCAGTGAATAAGCAGGGACGACATCACCCACGACGACAACCACGAGCAGTTGAAGCAATGTATGACAATACAGCGGCCGAAGAGCGACGACGGACTAGATTCAGAATGGGATAAGGTAAGGGATAGGGACTCGCGCTGATGAGAGAAAAGATTGGGAACTAAGTTGCTTGGGTGATTCAGAATGGAAGGGATCGATTTCAGAATGGAAAAGACAGAAGTGTGAGTTGATGAGGCACGGCGCGAAAGTAAATTGGGAACATTTTTTAGACTGGTTAAGAGGAGAACCGGTCTAGAGGAGAACCGGTCTAAAAAAAGGTTTTTAAGACCCGTTGTTAGGCAACCGGTCTTAAAAACCTTTTTTTTAGACCGGTTATCCTCTTAATTGATCTAAAAAAATATATTTTAGACCGGTTCTCTCAGTAACCGGTCTAAAAAATAAAATCCATAATTTTTTTAGACCGCTTAGAATAGAATCGGTCTAAATAATCTTTTTTAGACGGGTTATTATAATAACCGGTCTCCCAACTTGTTTATAATAATGAAAATGCCACCGCGTATTTCTTTTAGACCTGCATCCACTACAACCGGTCTAAATGGGCTGATATAAAACACCTTTTTTTGTACTGCTGTACCTATTTTGTAACCTATTTCCTTTGTCTCATGTTCTTTGATATTGACTTTATGATTTACTTTTATGTTTGTCATGTCATTTGGCTTTTTACCAAATATTTTAGAAGATCGTACTTTAATTGTTTTTTTCGACTTATACTTTTGAAGATCAAGCCAATTAACCAAAACAAAAACTTTGACCATCAAAGAGAGTTAACACATGGTGGCTGATAGTTCAAAAACCAATTATTTTTCCTAGCATTTTTACATCTATTAATTCATAAATTAGACTGCGCCTTGAAGATATCCAGAAAAATTTCCTGCTATATTCTATACTTCTAAGTAATGTTTAATACATACTTCCTCCGGTCTTCAATTTAGGACATATTTAAAGAGTGGATTTTAATCCTAAATATAAGATATAATTTTTTATATTTATCAATCTTTTTTTAATTTACTCCTATTGATATTCCCTAAAAAAATAATCAGAGAAGAGAAAAAAGAGAATTAAGGAAGATGATTTGGAAATTTTAGAAAATACATATCATATTAAGTAACTTAACTAATATAATTAAATTAGGTAAATATATCTTATATTAAGAATCGAGTATTAACTTGTATCATTATCTTATATCAATATCATGTTTGTTCGGGAAATGGCTTCTCTCCTTTGCGGTTAATATCAGCTATCGTCCTTTGTTGTAAAACATCATCGTTTTGCATAAAAAATTACCTGTAATTGCTTTTTATTTTTTTTTAGTTGCATACAAAATTGGCTGTAGATGCTTTTTTTTTTTTTTTTTTTTTGAGTTAAGTTATATCCAGGATCCTAAAGTATTTTTTTTTTAACATCCTAAAGTAGTTTTTGGTGCACCCAACGCCCTAAAATATTTTTTTCATTAGCACTTAATATTTTAAAATATTTTTTGATACATTTAACACTTAGAATATTTTCAGTATGATGCGCTCTGCAAGTATATGGGTCGTGCCAAATAATAAAGTGATAAGTAAAGTATCGTCCCACGAGGAATCAATCAATTAATTTTTAAATATTAAAATCTCAATTTCTTTTAAGTTAAACAAATATATTTATGAGTAAATTCAAAGAAAATTAATTAAAGAAAACTATCAATATCAAACACAACCTAGAGTTACTAATCCCTCACTAGCTCTCCAAATCTCAAATCCATTTACTTAGTTAATCTCAAATGTTAATTTTGTTAATCTCGAGTATAAATAGTTATAACAACATGTCAGTTCACTCACAACCCTCTCTCAAGTATAATTATTATGCCTAACCAAATGATTCAAAAGACAAGATAATTCAAACACACTCTTCAACAATTATATGGGGCTATTAGGTATATGTCTATCCTAATCGCAAATTAAATCGTAATTTAATCCCATATTACTTAATCTCAGAGCCTAATTAAAATCCCCTTCGTCAAGGTAAATTATAATACTCAAATTCACATCTAATGGTGGCCAATCATCAAACGGACATAATAAAATAAGATTAAGTAATTAAAATTAACATAAACCATAACTAAATAATCATAGAAATAAAATGTAGTTCATTAGTGAGTTCATAGTTTCCCTAGGTCTAAAAAGAAAATTAACCACACATGGTTAGAATAAAATCCATAATGAAATAAAGAAATTTAGATTCAAAGAATAAAAAAAAAGAATAAGAAAGAGAGCAAATCTATAAAACACTCCCTCTATTTCTCTTGATCTCTGCTCGACTTCTGCTCCCTTCTGTTCTGCTCTGATCTGTCGCTCGCTCTCTCTTATATAGCACATGCATTAGCTGATGCGGTACCACTCCATATCCAATTCCTTATCTAAATCTTTTTTTTCCTTTTAGCTTCAGAAAGATATCATCTACATTTCCGAAATCTATAGCTCACAATATTTGTCATGGGGTCCACACCTTTTATCCTTTGATTAAATTGCAGCTCCACGCCTCTCATCTCTTTTCAATACAATATATATATATATATATATATATATATATCTTTATCGATGTTTGCTTCACCTCCCTTTGCTGCGATATTTTAATTTGATTCTTTTTTTTTTTTTTAATCTCTCTCTTCATATAATATCTCCTATATGATAAAATAGGATATGAATAGATTTTATGTTAAAATTTCCTTTTATCCTGAACTTAATTAAAAGATAGAAAATATATAAAAGATAATTAAATATATATAAAATATTAATAAATTTAATCAATTATATTATAAAATCTATACCTATTTAATTATAAAATATACATTTATCAAATTCCCTCACACTTGAACATTTGCTTGTCCTCAAGCAAAAGAAAGAAAAACCATAATTTGAATAAAAAGTACATTACTTATGAAATTTCTAAACAGAGAACAGCACACCACCACACTTAAATCATGCTATCAAATTCTATTCAGTTTAATGTTTTATAAGAATGTGTCACTAAGCCAACAACCTTAAGCAATTGTAATAATCTCTTAACATCCCATGATCAAAGGATCGGCAAGTAATAAGTGCAACAATAAGATTAGTAAATGAATATTATGCTACTAAACTCATCCAGAAAAATTCAAATGCCCCAACTTAACCAATCTTTTCATTTAATTTACTAAGGATCCTCAGGTAGAAAATTGCCTTTTCTTTTCTTTTCTTTTCTTTTTTCATCATCTTGAGCTATTGTAAGTCCCCTTTTGACGCGACCCTGCATATGGGTGATGCAGCACCGGTTACTTAGTTACTCCAACAGATTTCTCAAGAGGCTTTTAACCCAACTCATAACCCTATTTGACTTAACTGTTTGACGCAAGTGCCAATATTTGTGATGAAGTGCCCCCGGTTACTAAGTTAGGTCTAGAGAAGCCATTGGAGTTGTGTTTCTTATTTTTTGCTTGCTTTTTTTTTTCTTATTTTTTTCACCTGAGTCATGTCCTTAAACAAAATCTTACTTAGCCAGCAAAGGTCATCATCTAATTTCCTAAAGAAATCAGGTAGCAAAATATTCATAAACTAATAATTTGTTGATCATATTACAAACTATTCCCTATACTCATAGTCCATCTCAAGATTTATACAAAAAAAAAAAAAAAAATCAAGGCTCAGAGGCTTACTTGAAACATTCTTTTCTATTTTATTTTTTTTTTCAATAGCACTCTTTAAGATGGGGAAGGTTCAAAGTTAAGGTCAATCCTAAGTAATGCAAACATTTCAATTTTTACCAAGAAAAATTCTTTTCAATTGCATAAGGACAAGCACAAAAAATAATCATATATCCCTCCCCCACACTTAAATCAAACATTGTCCTCAATGTTGCAAAAATCAATAAAGAGAGAAAGAAACTAATACTCCCCTGGTTTAGGTCTCTGATTCTGATATGAAGCTCTTTGTCAAGTAGCATCCATGATGTTTCACCTTTTGCGAGAGAAGAAAGAGTGCACAAGCAAGAATTTACAGCCACAAGAGGAGCGATCATCTTTAAACCTGAAAAACTGAAAGAAAGGAAAAAAATGGAAAAATATTAAATGGAAACCAAACCATTGGGTTGCCTCCCAACAAGCGCTTGTTTTATAGTCCTCAGCCTGACTATATCCTCCATCTATGGGGATAATAACAAGTGGTGAACCGTTTTCTGTTGATCCACTTCCCCACCATGATAATGCTTCAATCTTTGCCCATTCACTTTAAAACAATCTCCTGTTTCCTCATCTTTAACTTCAACTGCGCCTTTTGATGATACAGAAGCCACCCTAAAAGGACCAGACCACCTTGACTTAAGTTTCCCTGGAAATAACTGAAGTCTTGAGTTGAAGACAAGCACCAATTGCTCTGGCTTGAAAGAGCGCTTCAAGATGTGGTTGTCATGCCATTTCTTTGTCCTTTCTTTATATAATCTTGCACTCTCATATGCTTGAAGTCTTAATTCTTCCAACTCATTTAATTGAAGCAATCTTTTTGCTCCAGCTTGCTTGTGATCCATATTCAACTTCTTGATTGCCCACCAAGTTTTATATTCTAATTCAAGTGGTAAATGACATGCTTTTTCAAAAACCAAACGATAAGGGGACATGCCAATTGGAGTACGAAAAGCTGTCCGATAAGCCCATAAAGCATCTTCAATCTTATCGGACCAATCTTTTCTAGTTGGACCTGCAATCTTCTCAAGAATCCTTTTAATCTCCCTGTTAGTCAGCTCACATAGGCCATTAGTTTGTGGATGGTATGCCAATAACATCCGGTGGTGCACTCCATATTTTGTCAAGAGGGCCTTGAAATTCTTGTTATTGAAGTGGGTACCTCCATCAGTAATTATGGCTCTGGGAGTGCCAAATCTTGTGAATATATACTTCTTCAAGAAACGAATAACTGTGTTGGCATTATTATCTTGACAAGCAATAGCTTCAGCCCATTTACTTACATATTCCACAGCAACAAAAATGTACTTGTTTCCTTTTGAAGAAGGAAAATGACCCATGAAATCCATCCCCCATATATCAAACCTCAAGTATTCCAGATTGGGGCATTTCATGTCTCCTAGAAATATTACCTGTTCCTTGACATCTATCACACTTGGAAACAAATTGGTGAGCATCTTTAAATAAAGAAGGCCAATAGAAACCAAATTCAAGTACTTTAGATGCAGTCCTTTGCCCCCCATAATGTCCCCCATATGCAGATGAATGACATGCATTCAAAATGGCCTCTTGTTCAACCTTAGGTACACACTTTCTAATAATCGAATCAGCACATCTCTTAAAAAGAAATGGCTCTTCCCAGATATAGTAAGCAACATCATGCAAAAACTTCTTTTTTTGATAGAAATTCAAATCAGGGGGTAAAACTTTACACACAAGATAGTTCATAATATCAACATACCATAGCAAACCATAACTATTAACAGCAAACAATTGTTCATCAGGGAAACTTTCTTTAATCAATGAATTATTCACACAATCAGAAGTGTTCACAATCCTAGACAAATGATCAGCAACTTGATTTTCAATTCCTTTCCTATCAACTATATGCACATCAAATTCCTTTAGCAATAAAACCCATATAATCAATCTAGGTTTGGACTCTTTCTTCCCTAACAAATATTTAATGGCAGCATGATCAGTGTAAACTATAATCTTATCACCCATCAAATACACTCTAAATTTTTCAAAAGCAAACACTATAGCAAGCATTTCTTTTTCAGTAGTTGAGTAATTTGCCTGAGCTGCCACAAGGGTTCTGCTTGCATAATATATGGGATAGAAGATCTTGTCACACTTTTGTCCTAACACAGCTCCAACAGCATAGTCACTTGCATCACACATTACTTCAAAAGGGAGTGACCAATCAGGAGCTATAATGATAGGGGCTGAAATCAACCTTCTCTTTAGTTCTTCAAAAGCCTTCATACACTCTTCAATAAAGTGGAAAGGAGTGTCTTTCTCAAGGAGTTTTGAAAGTGGCTTTGAAATCTTGGAAAAATCTTTAATACATCGACAATAGAATCCAACGTGACCCAAGAAGCTTCTCACAGCTTTGACAGTAGAAGGAGGAGGAAGCTGCTCAATCACAGAAGTCTTAGCTCTATCAACCTCCAAGCCATTTTTAGAGACTTTGTGTCCTAGAACTATTCCTTCAGTTATCATAAAATGACACTTCTCCCAATTAAGAACTAAATTTGTCTCCTCACATCTCTTCAACACTTTATCTAGATTTATCAAGCATTCTTTGTACGAGTTACCAAATACTGAGAAGTCATCCATAAAAACTTCCATTATTTCTTCTATCATATCAGAGAATATACTCATCATGCATCTCTGGAAGGTGGCAAGAGCATTGCACAAACCAAACGGCATTCTTCTAAAGGCAAAAGTGCTATAAGGACATGTGAATGTTGTTTTCTCTTGATCTTCGGGAGCAACAACAATTTGATTATACCCTGAATATCCATCTAAGAAGCAGAAGAATTCTTTACCTGCTAATCGGTCTAATATTTGGTCAATAAAAGGAAGTGGGAAATGATATTTCCTTGTGGCATCATTCAGCTTTCTATAATCCATGCAAACACGCCAACAGTAATTGTACGAGTGGGGATGAGTTCATCTTGCTCATTAGCAATCACTGTCATTCCTCCCTTCTTCGGAACACACTACACCAGGCTAACCCATGAGCTATCAGAGATGGGGTAAATGATCCCAGCATCTAACCACTTGATGACTTCCTTCTTGACCACTTCTTTCATCATAGGGTTTAGTCGTCTCTGATTTTGAATAGATTTCCTATGATCATCCTCCAAGAGTATCTTATGCATCATAATTGAAGGACTTATACCTTTAATGTCAGCAATTGTCCAACCCAAAGCTCTTTTGTGATCTTGAAGAACTTGTAGCAACCTTTCTTTTTGATATTTAGATAGAGAAGAAGATATGATAATAGGAAGTGTCTCAGATTCACCCAAGAATGCATACTCTAGATGTGACGGTAAGGGCTTAAGCTCCAGGATTGGTGCTTGGTCCATGGATGGCTTTAACGTAGTTTGCCTTGATTCCATTTCTAGCAACTCAAATTGTTTTGATGGCTTAAGTTAACAAGGAGAGGCTTCAAGTAACTTCTTACAGTCAACTGTCTTCCTTTTCTCAACTTTATCAATCTCAAGTAACACAGCTTCTAAGGGTTCTTTTATAGCACAAAACTCCAAAGTTTCTTGAATTACCTTATCAAGTATGTCAACCCTAAAGCAATCTGGAATGTCTCTAGGATACCTCAATGCCTTGTTCATATTGAATATAACTTCTTCATTATTCACCCTCAACTTGATTTCTCCTTTTTCTACGTCAATCAGAGTTCGAGCTGTAGCAAGAAAAGATCTACCCATGATAAGTGGTAGATCTCTATCTTCATGACAATCTAGAACAATAAGGTCAGCAGGGAAAATAAACCTATCAACTTTAACCAAAACATCTTCAATGATACCCTTTGGATAAGCTAAACTTCAATCAGCTAGCTGTAGTGTCACAGAAGTTAGGTGAGCTTCTCCCAGCTGCAATTTTCTGAATACAGATAGCGGCATCAAATTAACACTTGATCCTAGATCACATAATGCTCCTCCTCGAAACTTTTCTCCAATTATTCAAGGTATTGAAAAGCTACCAGGATCTTTCTGTTTAAGAGGTAGCTTGTTGAGAAGAACAGCGCTACATTCTTCAGTAAGGGTTACAGTTTCATAATCACCAAACCTCCTCTTTTTACTCAACATCTCTTTTATAAACTTCCCATATTGAGGCATCTGCTCTAAAACTTCAAGGAAAGGGATATTGATATGTAGTTGCTTGAAAATCCCCAGGAACTTCTTATATTGCTCATCTACAGCTTTCTTCTGGAATCTTTGAGGAAATGGTAAAGGTGGCACCCATTTGAGATTCTCATTAATTGCCTTCTTCTTCTCTTCATCCTTCTTAGACCTGCTATTTACTTTATCCTCTTTGGCTTCCCCATCCATCTTTTGTGTAGCTTCTTCATCATCCTCTATAATGACTGTAGGAATTGCTTGGTCATTAAGCTCTAAGGGCTTTTTCATTGGTTGTGGTATCTCAGGTAATTCTTCACCACTCTTTAGAGTAAGAGCTTTACACTCCTCTTTTCCATCTTTACGGGGATTAGGCACCGTATTACTTGGCAACTCTTTTTGTTGTAAGATATTCATGGCAGTTGCAATCTATCCCACTTGCACCTCAAGATTTTTGATTGACGATTCTAATCTTGTATTAGTAGCAGCTTGATCTTGAGTATTCTTTAATTGAAAATTCACGAGCTGAGATATCATTGCCTCTAAATTAGTTTTGGGCTCGTGAGTAGGAATGGCTTCCTTTTCCAATTGATAGAACCCAGGAGGTGAGATTTGCTTTGCACCAGAGGTTGAGGCTTGATTAAGAGTAGCACCATGTTTCTAAGAGAAGTTGGGATTGTTACGCCACCCAGGATTGTAGGTGTTTGAGTATGGATTGTTTTGGTTATTGCCACGATAGTTTCCAACATAGTTTACTGGCTTTGCATGTTGAGATACGAGGCATTGGCTATTAACATGATTATCTCCACAATAATCACAAGGAGCATAAATAGCATTTACTCCCATATGCCGACTATTAGATCGGTTTACTTGTACTTCTAAGTGGTCAAACTTCTTATTGAGAGTCTATAACATTGCCATTAACTTTGACGAAGGGTCTTTAGTAACTTTCTTCACTGCTCTTCTTTCATTATTGTTCTGGATAAAGTCAGCTGATAAGTCATCTAAACATTTCCATACATGATTTACTGGTTGCTTTGTCATTCCTCCATTAGTGACGACGTTTAATTCAGATTTAGATTCAGGAGTCAAACGAGTACAAAAGATTTGAAGCAATACCCATTTTTCTAGATTATGGCCTGGACTCTGCCTGACAAGCAACTTAAATCTCTCCCACGCTTCATACAAATGTTCACTGAACTGTTGACAAAAGTTAGTAGGAGCCACTCTTGCATCCACCATCTTGTTGTGTGGAAAGAATCTTGATCTCAACTTTTCTTCCAATGTCTCCCAAGAGGTTATGCTGCCCTCTTCTAAACCATTGAGCCATTCTTTAGCTTTTTCTTGTAGAGAGTATGGAAATAGCCGAAGACGGATCACATTACTAGGAACTCCATTCTGCTTAAAACAGTCACAAACATCAAGAAATTGTATGAGATGCCGATTTGGATCTTCTGTGTTGTTTCCTGCATACTGACCCTGTAGTTCAAGCATCTTAAGCATAGCTTGCTTGATTTCAAAATTGAATGCAGGTACTTTGATTCCGGACTGATAACCTCGAGATTGCCTTCATAGAAAATCATTGACACCCAATGTATAATTCTAATCCTCAGCCATCTCTTTACTCATGGTTTCTTCTTCCTCGTGATCTGAATGTTGAGGTGGTGTCGTCTCTAAAAGTTCGCTAACATTCCTTGTCTTCTTAGATGTTTTCTTTGCTGTCTCTGACATATAATGTAAAGCATTGCAAAGACAAAGAGACAAAGATCAAATATAAAACTGGAAAAGAAATAAAAAAGGAAAAAAATTGCTTAAGCTTAAAATATTGAAGGTCTTCTAATACTAAAAATTAGTTTCCTTAATTCCCCGGCAACGGAGCCAAAAACTTGATGCGCTCCACAAGTATATGGGCCGTGCCAAGTAATAAAGTGATAAGTAGAGTATCGTCCCATGAGGAATCAATCAATTAATTTTTAGATATTAAAATCTCAATTTCTTTTAAGTTAAACGAATCTATTTATGAGTAAATTCAAATGAAATTAATTAAAGAAAACTATCAATATCAAACATAACCTAGAGTCACTAATCCCTCATTAGCTCTCCAAATCTCAAATCCATTTACTTAGTTAATCTCAAATGTTAATTTTGTTAATCTCGAGTATAAATAGTTATAACAACCTGTCAGTTCACTCACAACCCTCTCTTAAGTATAATTGTTATGTCTAACAAATGACTCAAAAGGCAAGATAATTCAAACACATCCTTCATCAATTATATGTGGCTATTAAGTATATGTCTATCCTAATCGCAAATTAAATCATAATTTAATCCCATATTACTTAATCTCAGAGCCTAATTAAAATCTCGTTCGTCAAGGTAAATTCTAATACTCAAATTCAGATCTAATGGTGGCCAATCATCAAACGGACATAATAAAACAAGATTAAGTAACCAAAATTAACATAAATCATAACTAAATAATCATAGAAATAAAATGTAGTTCACTAGTGAGTTCATAGTTTCCCTAGATCTAAAAAGAAAATTAGCCACACATCACTAGAATAAAATCCATAATGAAATAAAGAAATTTAGATTCAAAGAATAAAAAAAAAAGAATAAGATAGAAAGCAAATCTGTAAAAGACTCCCTTTATTTCTCTTAATCTCCACTCGACTTCTGCTCCTTCTGTTCTGCTCTGATCTGTTGCTCGCTCTCTCTTATATAGCACATGTAGGGGGTGGTGCAGTACCACTCCTTATCCAATTCCTTATCTAAATCTTTTTTTCCTTTTCGCTTCAGAAAGATATCATCTACGTTTCCGAGATCTATAGCTCACAATATTTGTCATGGGGTCCACACCTTTTATCCTTTGATTAAATTGCAGCTCCACGCCTCTTATCTCTTTTCAAAACAATATATAGAGATATATATATATATATATATATCTTTATCGATGTTTGCTTCAGCTCCCTTTGCTGCGATATTTTAATTTTATTCTTTTTTTTTTAATCTCTCTCTTCATATAATATCTCTTATATGATAAAATAGGATATGAATAGATTTTATGTTAAAATTTCCTTTTATTCTAAACTTAATTAAAAAATAAAAAATATATAAAAAATAATTAAATAGGTATAAAATATTAATAAATTTAATTAATTATATTATAAAATCTATATCTATTTAATTATAAAATATATATTTATCACAGTAGCACGTGGTATCCTAAATTTAGGACACTTATGGCTGCTGAAAAAAAATCCTTCGAGGATGAAATCGCACAAAACATTACATGTTAACACTGGGTGCTATTAAAAGAAAAATACCTGTTATTAGGAAAATAAACTAGTTTAATTTAAGATACTAAATTCTATTAGAAATTTTTTTGAGACGTTGGATGCATCAAAAATTAGTTTAAAAATACTAAGTACTACTAATAGAACTGAGTAGCTCAAACTAATTTATTTTCCTAATCGCAAGTTTTTTTTATAAACAGCACCCGGTGTCAAAAAGTAATGTTTTGTACAAACTTACCTTTGATGTATTTTTCTCAGTAACATTAAATATCCTAAATTTAGGATACTGAGTGCTCTTCAAAACTATTTTAAGGTGTTTGATGAACCAAAAATTAATTCAAATCATTAGGTGCCATTAAAAAAGAATATTTTAGGGCACTGGGTGCAAACAAAAACTATTTTAGGATACTGAAAAATACTTTGGGCCTGGATATAACTTCACTCTATCTCAAAAATAAAAGGCAATGGATTTTTTTAATGCAAAACGATCACATTTTACAGTAAAGAACGGTAACGGATGCTAACAGTAAAGGAGATAAGCCATTCCCGTTTGTTAGATGATAACAAGTAAATTAATTCACTTATAAAATTAAAAATTCATAAAAATGTAAGTTTTAACTAGAAGAAATCTGAACTAGAAAATAAAGAAAAAAGAATAATGAGTGTTAATTATAATAAAACTCATTTTTCTTTGTTATTGAAGAAAAAAGAAAAGAGTTGCCAGAATTTTAAGATCTTATTGAAGAATCTATAAGCACGACAATTGACAAGAATATAGAATAGTTTAGTTTGGGCTGTGATTAGTATCCCCTGCTCTTGTGGATGTTGATTAGGATATTGTCCTAACTTTCTTATCTCTAGCTTCGGCTTGCCAATGTATTTCACACAAAAAACAGAAACAGAAAAAAACAAAAAGCAAAAAGCAAAAAACAACAACAAAAAACAAAACAGAAAGAGTGGTTTAGTTTGGAATCTTACGTTGGCCAAAAAAATCATAAAGGGAGAATTATCCATAAACACCTCATTAGAAACTCATTTACTAAATGGAATTTGAGGGAAGATCTTTTATACATAAGGAAAGATTATATTATTTGAACACAAGAAAAAGTCATATAAAGAAAATATATTGAATATAAGGGAAGATATTTTACATACAGGAGAGATTGTTTGCACCCAAAAATCTCATTTCACAAATAAGTTTTCAATAAGGTATTTATGGACAATTTTCCCAAAAGTAAAGTTCAAAATCTTAAAAGTTAAAATAGTGAAAGCCGGCTTAGTGCTCATTTGAGATAGCTTATTTTTTAGCAATAAGTGCTTATAAATCATGATTTACGGTATATGAGATAAGTATGTGAGAGGAGTTTTATCTCGACTTACATAATAAATACTTATTCTTAAAAAAATAAACTAATCCAAACATACTTTTAGTTTTAAAAAACCTGCGAAGGGAGGCAGTGTGGTTTTGTGGAGTTTAAAAAAATGGTCTTTAACAAACAGAAGTGGGAATTGTTCCATGTTTGATGGTTTGGGGTTGCATTTGATCCTAAATATGGAGATCTGTCATGGAAGTGAGGCTCAAGATTTCTCTCAAGTTGGCGAAAAATTATTGCCAATCCATATCTAAAATCTATATTAACCTATTTTTTAAAGTTGAGATGAATGAACAAATATTCAAAAATCAGAACTAAACAAACCAAACCCCATCCACTGAAATTTAATTCTATAAAAGGGAAACAACTAAATTTGCTGCAACACCAACAATACAAATTTATTACAATTTTACATTTTCTTTGAGTCCAACTCAGTTTAATCTGAATGGTCAGAGTTCAATATGTCTTTTTAAATAGTAAATAGTATGCTACAAAAAATTAATCATTAGCTTCTAATTCTCTGTTGAATTTGGTTAAATTAAGTAGGCCACAACTAGTTAAATTTAACTAGTCATTCCATCATGCCTTATGCTCCCCATCTTAAATATAAAATAGAGTTGAGTTTTTTTGAAGATATTAAGAAAACTAATTAAATTACTTTAAAATATTTATATTTATCATTTTTTCTCTCCAAATCATATTGCCTAACTTATAAATTGATATATAATCTAATAATACAGAATATAAGATATGACTAAGTAACTTATTTAACTTCCTTAATCTTTCAAAGAAAATCAACTCTGTCTTATATTTAGGACCGAAGGGAGTCATTATATAGAAAAGCAAAATGTCGACTTTCGAGGGTGACACGGATGTATTCTGTAGTTATTTATTTATGCTACAACGCTTTTGCAAATTGATAAATATCTGCGCAACATTTTGGTTTGTAGTGAATGTTTGGGAAACATCCAAACCATGGTTTTAGAAACTATTTTCTGCAAGTCGAGATGAAATTCCTCTCATATGCTTACCTCATAAGTGTGTGTTTGGCAACATCCCAAACCATAGTTTACGCAACCCGAAACAAAACTCCTCTCACACACTTATCTCGTAAATTGTAAAAACTATAAAAAAAACTAATCCAAACATATACTAAATCACAAAAATTATTGTTAAAAGGTAATCCAACCACGCATTACGAAGTGACAAAAAAGGTGAAAATCAGTAATCATGAAAGGTATCAGACCTGTTGGTAAAAAAAAAAAACGGAAAGAAAGAAAGTTATCGGACCTGTGATCACCAATAATTAAGGATGTATGTTGCTGTTTACAGATCGAGTAACACGTTTCACTTTTGGCAAACTTTCCAACATTTTGCCTTTGGACTCTTGAGTGCTTTCGTAAATGCTCCAGATTCCTCTCTCTCTCTCTCTCTAAAATTTTCGCCTCTCAGATTCTGAAAAGGCAAGTGATGTTACGTTAACTTCATAGAAAACGTGGCACATTTGTTCTCTCACATTGGTGTCTTTTGAAAATCTGTTTTGAGTGCTTTCTAAGTAATCGTGAACGTATAATAGGCAATGGTTATTAATTAGAACTTTAAATTATAATTATAATTTTATTTTATGTACATGTATTTTCTTATTAAAGTGGGTACATTTTCTAACTGATATTCGAACATTGATTAGTCACATTATGATTGTTATTAATTGGAACTTTAAATCTTAATTTTTTTAAAAAACAAATGAAAGAGTACGTGAAAATCACAAGGTTGAGAATAAATTATTTATTAGTGAAGACATGAATTTTTTTAAATAAAATTTAATCTATTTTATAAAATTCACTTTGATGATTAATGTAATAAAAAATTGACCATATATAAAAGAAGAAATTATTGCTATAAGGCATGTGCTTGATCAACAATTTTATTCTAGATAAAACATGTGCTGTATAAAAAAAATATTTTAATTAATTAAGAAAAAAAAAACCATAGTTTATATAAATAAAAGAAAAATAAACTATCAAAACAATATGTAATCTTTTCCGTCTTAAACATAAGATGTTAGGTTTTTTTTTTTTTTTTTTTGCTTGGCACATGTATATTTCTATGGGAGGCAATCCTATTCAATACAGTGTTAGACATTAAATGTGGGTACCGTTCCCAACAGGAATTCAAACTTTAGTTCCCCATGTTGTGAGGGACTTACATCTTCCGCTAGATTCAACCCCTTTAGTAGGATCTGAGGAATTTGATTTGTTTATAAATGTAAAATCCTTATAACCTTCTTTTTCCTGGCCCGGAGTTGCATTTTAAAAAAAAAAAATATTCATATTGGTGGGACAAATGTATGTAATTAATAGGGTAGTTTTGAATATAAATGGTTAAAAAGAAGGAGTGTGTTAAATAACTAATTATTTTGATCCATGTGAATTAGTTATCTAACTTTTATATATTTGTAGACCAAGAAAATATTTAATAGGTTATACACTGCCCCGTCCTTGATTTAGAAATTAGATAACTAATTTTTTTCCACATAATTATATGATTGTGTTAGATTTAAGTATTATCATATCTAATTGATGATAGCTCTCTGCAAAGCGTTTTTTTCCTTTACACAATCCTTTTTTTTTAATGGAAAACAAGGGCAACAACCTAGTAAAGTTAATATTAATCTAAATGGGATTAAATCCCACACAATCTTTGTGAACAAAAGTTGGTGGATGAGACAGATACACATCTAATAAAAGAGGAGAGGGATAAAGCTTCTTTTGCTAAAGCATCATCATGGCGATTTTGTTCTCTTGCAATGTTTTGAAATTTGATTTCCTAATCAAACTGCATATGCATTTACACAGATTTTAACCGTTAAACTCATGACTTTGTATTTACACAGATATATATACTTGTTTATGAATAAAGAGAAAGGAAAGGAAGGCAGTGAGGTTAGAGGAGGAGGAGGAAGAGAGCAGAGTTAGATAAGAGAAAGAGAGGGATGGGTCCGAGTATAGGTTACGACAAATAAAACACCACGAACGTTCCTCCCTGGTTTCTCAATCTCCTTCTTCATATCCACGTCATCTCCTCCTTCCCTACCATTTTCGATACCTCCAACGTTTCCCCTCTCTCTCTATCACTCGCACCTATACACTCAACTACGCATTAATTACCTCTATCTCTCATTAATTAATACTCCCTCCGGTCCTAAATATAGAACAAAATTTTTAATGCAATTTGCACTAAAAATTTTGTCATATATTTATGACCGGAGGTAGTATATTCTATATTCAACTACGACGTACCAACTAATTACTAGTCCGTTAATTTCTTCATTATATATATACTTCCATTACATACCATCACATCTTATTTATACACGCAAACATATATGCTTTATCATGTAAATAATTAATATATGAGGATTTATTCATGTAATTAGTAACTCCTTAGCTTGTAAACCAATTAATGAAAAAGAGAGACTCTTGTTTCTTTAATTTGCAAGCTCATGTGAGATCTTGGTCCCTCCAGTCCAGTCGGTGCCTGCCCTGCGAGTAGGAGAACATGACGTCCGGGCACACCGGGATATTATTGATAAATTATGTGACTTTTCTGAGTACACGGAGATATTATTGATAAATCATGTGACTTTTCAAATATTATTTTTTACATTGTACATGACTTTGATGTGATTTTGTCTTCCAGTAATTTATTAAAACGCATAATACCCTTTTCTACACTTAATATAAGACATATTTCTTGATTATCTAGCACCTTCTCACCAGGAGGTGGTCGATGATGAAGGATGATAATCTCTTTCTAGGATCCTTGATTGTATTTCGCTTGAGGTGCTAGTGATTTCCAGTTTCTATTCAAAAAAATATAAGACATATTTAGATTGTTGATTTTGGTACTAAATATAAAACATATTTTACATATTTATTAATATTTTTCTAATTTATCCCTGTTGATGCTCCATAATTACAATAATCAAGGAGAAGGTCAGAAGGGACTTAAGAAATATTACTAGAGTGTTTAAAAAAAAATATATCATGTTAACTAAACTTACTTTATTAATATAATCAAATTAGGAAAATATGTCTTATTCTATATCTAATCCTTAATATAAGACATATTTTTTATATTCGTCCATATTGTTTCAATTTATCCCTATCGATGCTCACTTAACAATAATTAAAGAGGAGAGAAATAAGGGAATTTATGAAGATAACTAGCTAGAGTGTTTTAAAAAATACATGTCATATTAACTAATTTAACTAACTTCTTTAATCTAATTAAATTAGGTAAATATGTCTTACTCCCTCGGGTGCTAAATATAAGATATATTTGGAGAGTTGATCTTCACCCTAAATATAAGTCAAAGTTTTCATATTTATCAATCTATTTCTAATTTACCCCTATTGATGCTCCTTCAACAATAATCAAGGAGAAGGAATGGGGAAATTGAGGAAGATAACTCAAGCATTTTAGAAAATACATGTCATATTATTAACTAACTCAATTAACTTTTTTATTATAATCAAGTTAGATAAATATATCCTATATTAAATACGGAAGGATGGGAGTAAATATATTAAGGGCAGGAGGGAGAGTACAGATAATTATCCGATGGGTACAGTCATACATATCGGACATGCAAATATATAGATGACTTGGTGGGATGAATGAACCACGTAAGCATTTGGCTCTAACTGGCTGGTGCCTGGGAGGAAATTAGGACTCCAAATCCTCTTGCTCTCTTAACTGAATCCCGTCGGTTACTTACCTGACATTCGATTCTGCAAACCAATTCCTCTTTCCTATTCTCACTCAGGTGATCCTTCCCTCCCCTCCATTCCTCAACGATATTATATTCCTCCCTTCTTCTTCTTCTCTTCGACCCCCAGTTTTGGTCTTCTCTCCCATGGTTACTCTGCATCCACAATGCCCGCCTCCTTCTCTCTCCTCCGGTACTTTCTCTCTCAACTGCATTCATATCTACATTATTACTACTTCCTAACCTCCTCCCAGCTGTTATCTGATTTGCTTCTTCTTCTTCGACTCTAGGTCGTGGATCGGTCGACAGCTCCTGGGAAATGATTCTCAAAGCGGCGGCGACAACAACTTCATCGAGTGCTACGCTTGCACTCAGGTCGGCGTTCCGGTGTTCCACTCCACGAGCTGCGACGGCTATAACCAGCTCCAATGGGAGGCCTCCGCCGGTTCTTCCCTCATCCCCATCCAAAACCGAACAGGCTCCGGCAAGCCGATGACGAGGCCCAAATCGGGTCCGTTCGGGGGAGTTATCGACCCGAGAAGCAAGCGCGTGCAGTCGTGGAACAGAGCGTTGCTGTTGTCGCGTGGGATGGCGCTGGCCATCGACCCGTTGTTCTTCTACGCGCTGTCCATCGGTAGGGAAGGGAGGCCGTGCCTGTACATGGATGAGCGGCTGGCGGCGATCGTGACGGTGCTTCGCACGTGCGTCGACGCGATGCACTTGTTCCACGTATGGCTCCAGCTGCGGATGGCTTACGTGTCCAAGGAGTCGCTAGTGGTTGGGTGCGGGAAGCTCGTGTGGGATGCACGTGCGATAGCGGCTCATTACCTTGGTTCCTTCAGGCGCTTCTGGTTCGATGCCTTCGTCAACTTCCCCATTCCGCAGGTGATCGATAACACTTTGTTCCTTCCCTTCTCTGACTTTTTATGGAAAAAAAGAGATAAACAAGAGTACTGGATACTATTGTAGGGGGAAAAAAGAATTTTAATTGACCTGTCAATTCATTAGGATTTGCTGGATCTCATGCACCTTAATCATCACTTTAAGCTTAAGTCTTACTTCCTTCTTTCATTTTATTTTATATAATGTAAACACACTTGTACAAATATGCCATCCAAGGCCATGCATGCTTGAGTCGGACGTCACCCAAACGTGACGAGTAGCTTTATTATTGGGGCAACTTGCTGTTGTCTAACTCTTAATAATTCTTTCAAAATATCATTATTAGAAATGAAACGATACAATTAATATGATACCATAAGCTTCGTCATCATTTTGCTCAGAATTTTTACAATGATATCTTTTAACTGACAACTACACAACTTTTGGATATATGAATAACATCTGATTTGATAATCAATGTTTTTCCTTTGAAGAATTGGCTATTAGCTTATCTTAAAAAGAAGGAAATTTTATTGCACTTTATACGGCATATTTAGAGATATTATATGACCTTGACTAATGTTTACAACATGTCTGCCCATTTTTAACCAAATATTTTTCTTCTTTTTAGTTTTTACTAAGAGCCTTTTGCCTCAATGACACTTCTCTCCCCTTTAATGTGAAAAAAAAAAGGAGGATGTGAGTTTTAATCTCAAGTGGTGTGGTGCAGGGGTGGATGTGTGAGTGTAATAAGTATGTGTTACTCTTCCCAATAGTGCGTGTAACACTACTACAAAATATAGATTCTGCTATCCTAAAGGACGTCCTTTTTTAAAATAGAGACGTCTAAAACATTGGCGGTGGCATTTTTATAATTTTGTGTGGGAACTAAGTAGCTTTCGATGTCCCAAATTGAATTTGGGACGTCTAAAGTAATTTAAAAATTTTCTTATGAGCTGTATTGAATATAAGGGACGCCCGTGCCTTATATTAAATAAAGGGACGTTTTCCTCTCTCTCTCTCTCTCTCTCTCACACACAACATTTTTCAATTTCTCTGAGAGGAGTTGCAGAGAAAGACCCACATTCTATAGATTTAAATGGCTTTTTCCTTTAGTGTTCTCGCCATCCTCTCCCCTTTTATCATGCCCTTCGGTGCCCTTATTTGCGACGGTAACTTTCTCTTTATCACTTTTCAAATCTTAGATGCTTGTCTGTTTATTATTATTATTATATAAGTTCCTCTCTTTTTTCACAATCAGATCTGGTACAATGCATCTAGGTAAAAAATGGATTTTTCAATTCTAAAGTTTGACTAAAAGAAGTTTGAACAAAGCTAGCAAAGTGGTGGAAGTGTGATGATGCCAAAAAAGGAAATTCCAAAGCCAAAAAGAGAATGGAGAAAGCTAGCATTTGTGTTCAATAAAACTATTGCAGAGGATTCTCGTCTGGAACTTGTGTTTGCTTCCGTAATTGATGACCTCAGCATCTACAGAAAATTTGAAATTCAAATGATTTTAGACGTCCCTTTTTAAAAAAAATGGACATCTAAATTGAAGACTTTAGACGTCCCCATTTCAAAATTGGGATGTCTAAAGTCCCACTTTAGACATCCCTTTTTTAAATTTGGGACGTTTAAAGTTTCACTTTATTACGGCCCTCACATAGACGTCCTCCTATTTTTGTACGTTAAAAGTGCCAAAATAGGTACATTTAAACCCCTATTTATAGTAGTGTAAGTAATCCATTTCAACAAAAAAAAAAAAAAAAATCTCTTGTATGCTGTTTGAAATTATGCTGGCGATGAAGCTAAATAATGTAATAATTTTTTATAACTACAAAAAATCAGCATGCAATGTATTTGTACATTTAAAATTTAGTAAACAAAACATACACGTGTATGTGTGTGTGCGGGGGGAGAGATCGGTTAATGACAAGTGTATAATGACAAGTGTTTATTAGCTAGCAAAGCAATACTGTAAACTCAGTTAAAAATTTCATTGGCTCACTCTTGCATGTCACGGGGCAACAGGGAAAAGGTAACGTGAAATCAAGACCATGTAATTTTTCTTTCACCCTGAGCCAACCTCTTGTCTTGTTCTAGTGTCGTGTGATAGTAGTACAAAATACTCAAAATTTCTAAACAAACAGATAGAGCATCATTACCTTGTCAGTAAATTATTATTTCAGTCAAAAGGCGATGTTTTCTCTATGTCTGAGTAGGAAAGAAAGCACTTTTGGCATCTCTTAGCATATGTGTGTGTGTGTATATATATGTTTACTGTTTTTTAATTAGCTGATAAATAAGTAAATGGCTGATAAATAACAAAGTTCCCACCACTTTCATGCATAATTGCTGAACAATTTACCATTGCATATATCCATTAGCTATGCATAAAATTAGTCCCGTGCTGAAGACGTACTCTACGTTTTCTTTCTGTTTGCAGGCTGTATATTGGTTAGTACTGCCCAAATTAATAAGAGAAGAGCGAATTAAACTCATAGTGACAATACTGCTATTAATGTTCTCGTTCCAGTTTCTGCCCAAGGTCTACCACAGCATCATCTTGATGACAAGAATGAAAAAGGTCACTGGCTACATCTTTGGCACCATTTGGTGGGGATTTGGCCTCAATCTCATTGCTTACTTAATTGCTTCTCATGTAAGTGATCGTCTAAAGCTTTTTGAGTTCAAATATTGAATTAATGTATGTGTTTTTCTTTACCATCCATTTGTTAATAAATTCCAGGTTACTGGAGGGTGCTGGTACGTCCTGGCAATTCAGCGTGTTGTATCATGTCTCCAGAAGCAGTGTGAGAGTAGTCCTGGTTGTGATCTGATGTCTCTTTCATGCTCAGATGAGGTATGCTACCAGAATCTGTTGCGAAACAGCACAACACACGAAAGTCTATGTGGCGGAAACTCCACGGTAGTGGTGAGAAAGACTTCGTGCTTGGATCCTGAAGGACCTTTCAATTATGGTATCTACCAGTGGGCTCTTCCAATCATATCCAGCAATTCCTTGGCTGTCAAGATTCTATACCCCATATTTTGGGGTTTGATGACTCTCAGGTAAATTGTAAATCGCATCTGTTCAAGTTCTGGTAGTTGGGTGGACAACGCACTTTGTCTAAGTCAACTTTCTATCGCTTTGCTTGCTGTTGTAGATTTATAATTATAATATCAGGAACTCCGTTGGTTTAAACCAGGTATTAGATTCTGCAATATTGAAATGGAGCCACGTACGTTGATCTCATGCTATACTAATAGTGTGGTTTGTTATATAAATTTTATATTTCATATTGTCATTGACGTTTCAAATTTATCAATTGGGAAAACAAATGACATGTTAAATCAAGCACATTCATTGGTAGAGAGATATTCCTAGATGAAATGTGCTTTAAGCACGCATTTATTTGGTCAAGGGTTAAATGTATCTGCTCAATTGCTCCTTCTTCTTGCAGCACATTTGGCAACGTTCTTGAACCCACAAGTCACTGGCTAGAAGTAGTTTTCAGCATATGCATCGTACATTCGTACTCAGTGGATTACTGCTTTTCACTTTGTTGATTGGGAACATCCAGGTATATCTATATATATATATATATATATAAAGATTGAAGAGGGCGTACTTATATTTCAAAAGCTTGTGCTGAAATTCCTGGCATATTCGAACATGAAACATGTTTGCACAATGAGAATTGATGTTTGCTGTTATGTATGAAGGTATTCCTACTTGCAGTAATGGCAAAGAAGAGAAAGATGCAGCTGAGGTGTCGCGACATGGAGTGGTGGATGAGGAGGAGGCAGCTGCCATCCCACTTAAGACGAAGAGTTCGCCATTTTGAGCGTCACGGATGGGCTGCCTTGGGGGGAGAAGACGAAATGGAATTGATAAAGGGCTTGCCAGAAGGTCTGAGGAGGGACATCAAGCGCTATCTTTGCTTAGACCTCATCAAAAAGGTGACAAACCTCACAAATATTAAATATTGTCATTCATATTTTTATATTTTTTTAAAATTCAAGATCCAATTCAATCTCATTCATAACTACATTATATAGTTTTGACTATAAAAACCAATAAGTATATAGAAGACAGTACTGCGAGTTAACATCCAAAAGACTAGTCTATTAAACTTATAAACCACACTTTGTTGGTAAGCTTCCCGATGTTGGACTCATAACACAGAATTGCTAGCAACACTTTGTTGGTAAGCTTCCCGATGTTGGACTCATAACACAGAATTGCTAGCATGTGCGGTGTTATTATGGAAAAAGTGAACTCAGCCTAACTGAGGTGCAGTAGACTGATTTTCCTGAAACCAATCAAATAAGGTCATTTTGTTTTATCCCCAACCTAGATGCATAACAATTGACCCCATTACGTTGATGAGCAGTCTCTTGGGAATATTCTTTTTGACAGGTACCCCTGTTTCACAACTTGGATGATCTTATTCTTGATAACATCTGTGACAGGGTTAAACCCTTAATCTTCTCTAAAGATGAAAAGGTACAAATGGAACACACCCACACACAATTGAAACCCCATTTTCTATTAAATAAGAAATGTAGCTCTACAGTTTTGTTATAGCCAGTGAATGCCACTGTGATGTTAAACAGATATTCAGAGAAGGAGACCCAGTGAGGAGGATGGTGTTCGTTGTTTGTGGACGAATAAAACGCATCCAAAGCCTAAGCAAAGGAGTGATAGCCACGAGTAACCTTGAAGCAGGAGGCTTTCTGGGTGATGAGCTGCTGTCATGGTGCCTTCGCCGGCCTTCTATAGACCGGCTTCCGGCGTCCTCAGCAACATTTGTGTGTGTTGAAACAACAGAAGCCTTTGGCCTGAGTCATGAACACCTCAAGTACATTACTGACCACTTCCGCTACAAATTTGCTAATGAAAGACTCAAGAGAACAGCCAGGTATTACTCATCCAATTGGCGAACTTGGGCTGCTGTTAATATCCAACTTGCTTGGCAAAATTACAGGAAAAGGAGGAGTAGAGGTTCAGTGATTTCTGTGACTGAAGATGGAGACAGTGAACGCAGGCTTCTGCAGTATGCTGCTATGTTTATGTCAATAAGGCCACATGACCATCTTGAATAAGTGGCTTTACGGTCTCATGTTTCTTTCCTCCTTTTTCATTCTGTTTCTTGATAAGTTTTTATCTGTCTGGATTGAAAAAAAGGAAAAGACTAAGCTTTAACTTTTATTTTCCCTCGTAATTTTGAGCTTGCAATAGATGTCTGGTCATTGAAAGGAAAAGACAAAAGATTGAGCACCTGTCGTCGTAATTTATATGTTAATTCTATTATTTTATTTCTAGGCCAAAATTAATAAAGCATAGGTTTAGCCCCACTAGGTTTTTGTGGAGTACTTTAATTTTGTGCGCTCCACCTCTCATCTTCCACTGCTTCCCCTCTGGCTAATTCATTTGTGGGTCCTGGTAATTCAATGCTGTCTATGATCAAAGTCTTTAATAATATTGGTCGAACCATTATGCTTCATAGATTTGAAATCAATAGATGTGATATTCTCTGTCATTCTAAGGATAAGGAAAAGGGGATCATTTATTTAATTATAAGTATCTTCATCTTACTCTATTTTTGGTTTACTAAATCTTTTTTAATCTCTGTTGGAACATTGTTACAGCTTTTGATATCAATCAAGCAATTTGTTTAAATAGCTGTCCAAAAAAAAGGGATAGGAAATGTTGTGACGAAATTATGACCATTCTCTCTTTATTTATTAATTTAGATATAACAATAGTTAATCCTTCTTCATTACTATTTTCTAACCTATTTCCTTTGTCTCATATTCTCTGATATTGACTTTATGATTTACTTTTATGTTTGTCATGTCATTTGGCTTTTTACCCAATATTTTAGAAGATCGTACTTTAATTGTTTTTTTCGACTTATACTTTTGAAGATCAAGCCAATTAACCAAAACAAAAACTTTGACCATCAAAGAGAGTTAACACATGGTGGCTTTTCCTAGCATTTTTACATCTATTAATTCATAAATTAGACTACGCCTTGCGGATATCCAGAAAAATTTCCTGCTATATTCTATACTTCTAAGTAATGTTTAATATATACTTCCTCCGGTCTTTATTTTAGGACATATTTAAAGAGTGGATCTTAATCCTAAATATAAGATATATTTTTTATATTTATCAATCTTTTTCTAATTTACTCCTATTAATATTTCCTAAAAAAATAATCACAGAAGAGGAAAAAGAGAATTAAAAAAGATGACTTGGATATTTTAGAAAATACATATCATATTAAGTAACTTAACTAATATAATTAAATTAGATAAATATATCTTATATTAAGAATCAGGTATTAACTTGTATCATTATCTTATTTCAATATCATGTTTGTTTGGGAAATGGCTTCTCTCCTTAGCGGTTAATATCAGCTATTGTCCTTTGTTGTAAAACGTCATCGTTTTGCATAAAAAATTGCCTGTTGTTGCTTTTTTTTATTTTTTTATTTTTGAGTTGCATAGAAAATTGGCTGTAGTTGCTTTTTATTTTTTTTTTAGTTAAGTTATGTCCAGGGCCATAAAGGATTTTTTTTCAATATCCTAACGTCCTAAAATATTTTTACATTAGCACTTAATATTTTTTGATGCATTCAATACCTACAATATTTTCTGTAACACGTGGTATCCTAAATTTAGGACACTTATGGCTGCTGAAAAAAAAAAATCCTTAGAGGATGAAATTGCACAAAACATTACTTGTTAACACTGGGTGCTATTAAAAGAAAAATACTCGTTATTAGAAAAATAAGCTAGTTTAATTTAAGATACTAAGTTCTATTAGAAATTGTTTTTGAGACGTTGGATGAATCAAAAACTAGTTTAAAAATACTAAGTACTACTAATAGAATTGAGTATCTCAAACTAATTTATTTTCCTACTCGCAAGTGTTTTTTTAATAGCACCCGGTGTCAAAAAGTAATGTTTTGTACAATTGTATCCTTGATGTATTTTTCTCAGTAACATTAAGTATCCTAAATTTAGGATGCTGAGTGCTTTTAAAAAATATTTTAAGGTGTTGGATGAACCAAAAATTATTTTAAGATATTAAGTGCTACTAAAAAAGAATATTTTAGGATACTGGATGCAAAAAAAACTATTTTAGGATACTGAAAAAATACTTTGGGGCCCGGGATATAACTTCACTCTATCTCAAAAGTAAAAGGCAACGGATTTTTTAATGCAAAACGATCACATTTTACAGTAAAGGACGGTAACGGATGCTAATAGTAAAGGAGATAAGCCATTCCCGTTTGGTAGATGATAACAAGTAAATTAATTCACTTATAAAATTAAAAATTCATAAAAATGTAAGTTTTAACTAGAAGAAATCTGAACTAGAAAATAAAGAAAAAAGAATAATGAAATAATGAGTGTTAATTATAATAAAACTCATTTTACTTTGTTAGATAGGGAAAAGACAGTTGCCAGAATTTTAAGATCTTATTGAAGAATCGATAAGACGACAATTGACAAGAATATAAAATAGTTTTGTTTGGGCTGTACATAGTATCCCCACCTATTGTGGATGTTGATTAGGATATTGTCCTAACTTTCTTATCTCTAGTTTCGGCTTGCCAATGTATTTCACACAAAAAACAGAAACAGAAACAGAAAAAAAACAAAAAAACAACAACAAAAAACAAAAATGAGAGAGTAGTTTAGTTTGGAATCTTACGTTGGCCAAAAAAAAAAAACAAAGGGAGAATTATCCATATAAACCTCATTAGAAACTTATTTATCAAATAGGATTTGAGGGAAGGTCTTTTACACATAAAGAAAGATTATATTGTTTGAACACAAGAGAAAATCACATAAAGAAGATATATTGAATATAAGGGAAGATTGATAGAACATAAGGAAAAATCTTTTACATATAGGAGAGATTGTTTGCACCCAAAAGTCCCATTTCACAAATAAGTTTTCAATAAGGTATTTATGGATCTAAAAATAAAGTTCAAAATCTTAAAAGTTAAAATAGTGAAAGTCGGCTTAGTACTCGTTTGGGATAACTTATTTTTGGATAATAAATGCTTATAAATTGTAATTTACTGTATACAAGGTAAGTATATAAGAGGAATTTTATTTTGACTTACATAATAAGTGCTTATTCTTAAAAAATAAACTAATCCAAACATACTTTTAGTTTTAAATGCCTGTGAAGGAAGGCAGTGTGGTTTTGTGGAGTTTAAAAAAATGGTCTTTAACAAACAGAAGTGGGAACTGTTCCATGTTCGATGGTTTGAGGTTGCATTTGATCATAAATACGGAGATCTGTCATGGAAGTGAGGCTCAAGATTCCTCTCAAGTTGGCGAAAAATTATTGCCAATCCATATCTAAAATCTATATTAACCTATTTTTAAAGTTGAGATGAATAAACCAATATTCAGAAATCAGAACTAAACAAACCAAACCCCATCCACTGAAATTTAATTCTATAAAAGGGAAACAACTAAATTTGCTGCAACACCAACAATAAAAATTTATTACAATTTTACATTTTCTTTCAGTCCAACTCAGTTTAATCTGAATGGTCAGAGTTCAATATGTCTTTCTAAATAGTGAATGGTGTACTACAAAAAATTAATCATTAGCTTCTAATTCTCTGTTGAATTTGGTTAAATTAAGTAGGCCACAACTAGTTAAATTTAACTAGTCATTCCATCATGCCTTATGCTCCACATCTTAAATATAAGATAGAGTTGATCTTTTTAAAGATATTAAGAAAACTAATTAAATTACTTTAAAACATTTATATTTATCATTTTTTTTCTCCAAATCATATTGCCTAACTTATAAACTGATATATAATCTAATAATACATAATATATGATATGACTAAGTAACTTATTTAGCTTCTTTAATCTTTTAAAGAAAATCAACTCTATCTTATATTTAGGATCGGAAGGAGTAATTATATAGAAAAGCAATAAGTCGACTTTTGGGGGTCACTACTACAAAAAGGGGTTATAACGTCCCAAATTTGGCACCTTTAACGTCCCAAAACGGGGGGACGTATATACTGGGGGCGTAGTAAGTTTTAAGAAAAGACGTCCCAAATATTAGGGACGTCTAAGGTGAGACTTTAGACGTCCCAAATGTCATTTGGGACGTCTAAAGTCCCCCCTGGATGGGACTTTAGACCTCCCAATTCTTAATTTGGGACGTCTAAAACTTATGTTTTTTTTTATACAATGATTTACATTCTGTATTACCCAGCGAATTCAAACTGCAGAAACAGAATAGAAGATGGATTCATAAACCACATTGTCCATTACAAACTGGTAAGGACATCCAGCACTACAATCTTTACTATATATACATACAATAACAACTCATACAACCTACTACTACATATATCAACAATAACAACCAGAAAGTGTTAAAACGCTGTCATCACACAACTACAACAGCTGATATAAAATAAAAAGTTTACTGCTCATCTATATGTTGAAGAAGATGTCCAGCCAAAAGATCTCTGATCAAATCAAGGTCTTCACGTAGGTAGGCATCTTCATTATCAAAAATCTGAAAATTAGAAAGTAAGCTTTAATGAAATGAATATAAAGCAAATGAATTAAATAGCATTTCGATTAGAACACCAAAAATATTATAATTTGAGAATGAAGAAGCGATTAGTTTTTCAAAATCGCTAGTAATTCCACTTTGAGTTATGTTATACATATAAAGTATAATATAATATCCGCATTCAGTATTGCCAGGTTGCCGAGGGCACTTTAAATCAAAGGGATGCAATTGGTTGTTAAAATCAATAAAGGCATGTCTAAAAGAACCGTCAATGAAACAATTAGCTAGGATCGAATGTACTTAGTATGGGATAAAACCACTTTGGCTTTTTAACAACTGTACCCTCGCGTGACCCACCTAGGACTCTATATGTTTTACAAGCACTATTATGAAAATCAAAATGAACAGAAATTAGAACTATTGATTTTTGTAAAGAATCAATGAAATACAAACAGAATAACTTACGTGTCAAAGACGGATTTTGTATCTTTGTCTGGCTTTTTACCCAAGGGATCAAACCAATAGACTACGTGGCGGCGGGGACATATAACACGCAAACTGCAGTGGTAACTTTAACAACATGTACACAAGTTAGATGAGAAGACAATTATTTATTAAACTTCTTAAATTGACAAAATGTAAATACGAACCGTTGAACAATAGGTGCTAGATAACAACGAAGTTTGGTATGTCCTATTGCGTAGCTGACATAGTGAGTCCTATGCGCCACAGTACAAGTATCCCCTGTGGTATTCGCAGGACATAAGAATCCATACCAATCACGTCTTTCCATGTTTATGCAGAGACCGTGCAAGGTGCTATAATAGAATTAAAATAAGGAATGAATTATTGAATGTATGAAATCAAAAAACCACTAAATGAATTCTATGGGAAAATTGAAAAAAAAACTCACCGGACTGCAAATTTCACCCAGCCTGCATCTATCCCCTCCAACCTGATAAACTCTTGAGATCTGTATTGTCAATCGTGTAGAGATACTCCACTTGGCCCACAATCCCAGGAGGCATCTTCAAGTCAATCTGTTTAATGCCCTTGTAGATCTGTTGCAGCTGTGCTAAGTAGGGCCATTTCCTCGCAGCTTCGTCATCCTTTTAGAACATCAAAAAACAAATTGTTATTAGGATGCCAACAGATTTTCAGTAACAGTAAGGTAATTCCTACTATTGGAGGTGTTGCGTCTAAACCAATAAGATTGTGAGGCCAAAGGATGAAAGATCCTAACGCTTGACCTAATGTGCCAACCTCTGGATCAGGAACAGGGATAGTTGTACCTTCTTCCCCCTTTCTAACACTCATCACATTCACCCTACGAAAATCCTCCGGAATTTGCTGATTATGGTGGGTGGTAGCACGAGTGTGAACGAGAGCATCAGCAACAACACGCAACAGTGGATCATCCAAATAGAGGGTGCAAGGGTCGCCCGACATTGGAGTGGGAGAAGGGTCGCCAAGTGGTTGCTCCAGAGGGTTGTAACTTCCTCTGGTGCTATTGAAGGCTGGGGATTCCTAGTTCTATGCTCGTCCCTTACCCTTTGTGCTTCAAACATCTTTGCCATTTCAAGTTGAAGCTCTGGCAATAGCTCTTGTCGGAGCTTGTCGTGAAGGTTGGCATCGATCTCTTGTTCGAGCTCCTCTCGAATCTTGGCCACAACGTCCTTACTAGGTCCAGCTTGTGACGAATAACGTGGGTCTCGTCCAAAATATCTCGCGGCACTAACTCCCCGTGTCTCTCCTTGAACACGACCAAGGTCATCTGCCTTCCCAATAGCCGTTGACAAGATGTCCATCCGTCTACTTGGATTGAATGAACCTTGGCTACTCTGCTCGTCCAGTTCATCCTGTAGCATGCAGTTTATCGTAAATGTATCGAAACCACTCGCGATATGTAAAAAATTAGGTACTTATGGTATAACTACTTACAATCCTCACAGCAACCTCAGCAACAGTCGGATTTATGTACTTCCCAGCCTTAATCCTCCCTGCTTTTCATTTTTTGTGACGTGGAGGAGGTGCCGGTGGCTGGATAACAACGCTAGGATCAGATTCCGCTGATTCCTTCATTTTCTCTAACTCTTCTGCCATCATTTGCCGCTCAAGCTTCCGATATCCACCGCGAGACATGAAATGTTGATATTTATTTTCTGCTTGCCTCTGGGCATTTGCTGCACTTAATTTCTATGAATGAAAAACAACAAAAAATAAATCAATAATATAAAGTATATGAAAATTACAAGTTATATATCATGATGATAGAAATCTTACCAAAAACTCAGGATCTGCTCGTGATGCTGCAAACAACCTCCAATCCTCTGGAGACAAATACGTATACTGTGCACATGGATCCTGACCCCTAAGGGCCCCTCGAATGTACCGTGCTGTTAGCTTGTTCTTGAAACCTTTCCATCGTACACGAACCTCATCCATCCAGTGCCTATACATCTCCGTGGTGTCTAGGACATCGTATGTTTGCTGTAAAGTAAAACATAAGATTATTATATTTCAAACAATAAGAACAAAGCTACAATGCATCAAAACTTACATATCAAAAGTTACTGCCAAATCATGTTTTTCGTTTTTGGGGGAACCAATCTCCAATTATCGTAGGTAATGCGCACTTTGCTTCGAGCCAAAAGTCCTACGTAGCTAATGAAGTGGTCTTCCTCAGGACCAACTGGATTCAGATTGTCATCGAAGTCTATATGCAGCCTCTCCTGTTGATGTTCATGACGTGCAACAAATGCTCCCATCTTTGTACAGCCTCTAACCCTCCTTCTTGCAGGGGGTTCAACTCTAGGCCTTTCGTCATTGCTAGAGCTTTCGTCATCTCTATGCCTCGCGTCATCACTAGAGTTGTCCATATTCCTGTTAACACAAAAAGCGACATCAGAAACGTAAATAAATTGCAATGAAAACGAAATATACTAAGTGGGAAGTAAAACAAAAAAAAAAACACAGTTCTCGTTTATAAATTAAGGTCTTACTCTATATTGTTTCCCATAGTCCTTCACCATGGTCATTTCTTACAGCATATTCATCATCATCTACCAATTCTATTTCATTTGTTCGAGGTGTAGTTGTTGTGAAAGGTGGTGTGCCATCAAGGTTGAAGGTCGGATTACCATACTTCTGTTTTTTACTTTTAAGGACAATGGACATGTTTTTGCTGGCAGGATGGTGACATAAAACACTTGTTTCGCCTGGCTTGCTAAAATGAAGGGCTCGTCTCTATAGCCAACTCTTCGAAGATCGACTGAGACAAATCCAAATTTTTTATCTATTACCACTGCATTATTGCTAACCCACTTACATTTAAATAAAGCAACTTTGTACTTGTTATATGTCATCTCCCATATTTCTTCTATAACTCCATAATAGGCCATAGACGCTAATATGGGGTTTTTGTCTCTCGAACTGGAAAAGTGCATAGATTCAGCTTCTACCATGACCCCACTATTTTGCATGGTACTTCTGTCATCTTGCTCTTTCGTATAGAAAGAATAGCCATTTATATCATAACCGGTCCAAGTAATGACCTGAAACGAAGGCCCCCAAGCTAGGCACTCGATTGTCTCAGACACACCGGTCTCGTGCAAAACCTTTTCCTCGAACCACTGCATGAATGTCTTGTTTTGCTCAATAGCAATCTGCATGTCATTCTTCCTTGGGTTCTTATTCTTTAAAGTCTTTCTGTGTTCATCTATGTAAGGTTGAACTTCTTCCATATTATTCAAGATATACAGGTGGGCTTGCAACACCTCTTCACGAGGAACATTCTTCACTTTCAGTCCTCGTGTTCCCTTGCTTCTCCCTTCTTCATGCCGAGATTGTTCCTTCTTCCCTGACATATAATCTTTGCAAAACTCCATAGCTTCCTCAACTACATATCTTTCTACTATTGAGGCTTCTGGTCGATAAGGATTTTTAGAATACCCTTTTAAGATCTTCATATATCGCTCGAAAGGGTACATCCACCTCAGGTAAACTGGACCGCATAACCTTACCTCCCTTACCAAATGAACTACCAAATACACCATTATATCAAAAAATGAAGGAGGAAAATGCATCTCTAGTTGTGACAAAATAATGTAACCCTCATTTTCTAGTTCATCCAACTTTTCAGTGTCAATGACTTTGTTACAGATAGCATTGAAGAAAACGCACAATCTTGTCACGGTGGTTCGTACTTCATCTTTCATTATGCCTCTAATAGCTACAGGTAATAGTTGTTGCATCAACACATGATAATCATGGGACTTCATTCCCACTAACTTCAAATCGTCCATTGAGACACATCTTCTCACATTCGAGGAATACCCTTGCGGCACCTTCATTTCATGCAAACACCCATACAAACTTCTTTTCTCTGCTTTTGATAGTGTATGCGCTGCTGGCTCTATGTATGCCCTCCTACCATCATCTCTTAGTTGTGGATGTAACCGTTCTCTTATTCCCATTTCGACAAGGTCTAATCTTGCATTAATCTCATCCTTAGTCTTCCCTGGTATGTGCAAAAGCGTACTGATAAGGCTATCACAAACATTCTTCTCCATATGCATCACATCAATACTGTGTCTCACGTCAAGCGAACGCCAATATGGAAGATCAAAGAAAATGGATCTCTTCTTCCATATGTTCTTTTCACCCGCAACCCTCTGATTCTTACCAAAAGTGACATTGATACGTTCCACTCGACTGTAGACTTCCTCTCCAGTTAATGACTTTGGAGCCATTTCATGCTCCGGTAAGTCGTTAAACCGCTTTCTTAGCCTACGATACGGGTGGAACCGATGAAGAAACCTCCTGTGGCCAAGGTAGACAGTTTTTCTTCCATGCTTTAGTTGTTGGAAGTGTGTGTCTGCTTCACATATTGGGCATGCTTTGTGACCCTTCACGCTGTACCCTGACAAGTTTTCGTACGCAGGGAAGTCGTTTATCGTTGTGAAAATCATTGCACGTAGCTTGAAAGACTCCTTCTTATAAGCATCAAACACATCTACGCCTTCCTCCCACAACTTCTTCAAGTCTTCAATCAAAGGCGCCAAATAGACATCAATATCGTTCCCTGGCTGTTTTGGTCCAGAAATCATCATAGATAGCATCATATACTTATGTTTCATACATAGCTAGGGAGACAAGTTGTATATTACAAGGAGAACCGGCCACGCACTATGTGTGCTAGTAAGAGTTCTATACGGATTGATGCCGTCTGTACAAAGCCCAAGTCGTAGGTTTCTCGACTCGCTGCCAAATTAAGGGAACAGTTCATCTATTTTTTGCCATTGTGGAGAGTCAGCTGGGTGCCGAAGATATTTCCCATCAAATATTCTCTCATCAGAGTGCCATCTCAACTTCTTAGCTTTTGTTGCAGTCGCAAACAAACGTTTAAAACGTGGTATTATACATAACCTTTAAAGGTTGCCTTTTACTTGTCACATCACCACAACCACCATCTTTTTTCACTTTGTATCGTGCAGTTTTACACTTAGGACACTCACTAAGACCTCCATACTCATTTCTGTACAGTACGCAGTCATTAGGGCAAGCATGTATCTTTTTATACTCCATACCCATCGTAGACAGGATTTTCTTGGCCTCATACATACGATTTGGAAGTACATTATCCTCTGGAAACATATCACATAATAGTTCAAGCAGCAATGTGAAACTACTATCGGTCCACCCACAAGTTGCCTTTAAGTTAACCAAATGTAATGTTCCCGTCAGTTGCGTGTACTTACTCCCATTGTACAATGGTGTCTCTGCATCACTCCGCAGGCTGTCATACTCCTACGACTGCGCAAAGGATTCTGCCTCAACATCGTTAATCATTTTCTCCATTCTATCTTCACCTACGATATCCACATCAACGTTCTTGTGCGACGGACAATCCGTTACTTCCTCACCATGCCATATCCACCTTGTGTATCGCAGATTTATTCCATCACAAAGTAGGTGATCCTTTATGACATCAACATCCCGTCGACTCTCATTCAAACAATTGACACAAGGACAAAAATACTTCCCATTTTTTGCAGGAGTATTCTTTTTAGCGAATTCAATAAATTCTTCCACCCCTTTCTCATATTCTTCACTAGTTCTCAAAGCATTCATCCAACTATGATCCATTTTGTTACCTAGGGGCATTCCCAATCACATTCACACGTTTAGTACAATTGTCAACGACATATGATGGGATTGCCTAATTAAGTTATCAACCCAATAACATTCATAATTCATTTCGAATACAAGAATTTCTTTAATTTAAACAAATCATATTTTATTTTATTATATATACTAATTAATGGTAATATACACAAGTAAATTTATATATAAACAAGAAAATAGACCATTGCACTGGAGTTCCCGAGTACATGCAATTTAAGCAATATAAGCACACCAAACACACCAGGCTATAATCTCAACCATCTCAATATAAGCAATATATCAGCACAATCTCAACCATTTCAAGTAAATTTTAAGGAATGAAAAAGAAAATATACCATTCTGTTACAAAAAAACAAGAAGAAAATAAACTAACCTGATCAGGGGGCGCCCACTAGTATGCGGGAGAGGTAGAGAAGACGTTGGAGATCAGAGGTGTATGCACGGTGGGGAGGTGGAGAAAGCAAAGAACCACGGTAGTGTGCACGACAATGGAAGGAAGGAGGTGGACGAGAGCAAAAATCTACACACTGTTTAAAAATAGATATAAAAATATTTAAAAAATATGTTTACAAGTATCATATTAAAAATATAGGGTTAAGGTGCAATTTTAGTAATAAAGTTTTTTGCTATAAGCTTATGGTACAATTAAGTTTAAATTATATAGAATAAAAATTAACAAATTATATTGTTCAATTTATCCCTTTTTTTATTAAATTCCTAACTCATTAGTTTCTTTGTATATGAGTTTAAACATTAAAAAATTGAATAAAATACATTAATTACCACCTTCCGTTTTACATAAATTATAGTAACCTTCCCTCTAATTTAAAAATGTACTATATAAATCTTAATTGAAATTAAAATATATGTTAAGCAAACCTTCCTCATATATTTGATGTTCAATTTTCATCTATCCAACCAAAAGTTAGTTTTTATTTTATTTTTATTGATAATTAAGTAACAATTTTCATTAAAGAAGTAAAATGATAGTCAGGCTATAATCGTAATGTCCATACTATACTTTTTCTAATGTCCATACACTTTTTCACATATACAATTTTTCTTGTTTCCTTTCTCTAATATCCGATCCATACTATATACTTTCTGAAATTTTTTGCACACGTTGATTGATGACTAAGCTACTCATAATGTAAAAAACACTTCAAAATTTAACTAATACGAAAATTTTAAAAAGAAAGAATAGCTTAGATGCACAATACCTGTTGAATGTTTGCTTCCCTTCTCTGTTCTCAACTTCATCAACTCTTGTCTTCAAGTCCTCTTTCATGCTTTGGAGATCGATCTTCCCGTTTATCTTTCAGTGACTGCAAATTCTCTTCCAAATTAAGAATATAATCGGCTTCTTTCTTGCCACAACCACACAGACACTTGGTAATGTCCCATACAAAGAAACAAATTAAAGACGAAGAGAAGAAGGGAGGAGGGACGAGTTGAAGTGAAGAAAGGAGGAGGGACGAGTTGAAGAGAGCAAAAGAGTGCCGGCGGTGTGGGTGGGGGAGGTTGGAGAAGAGTAAAGTTAGATGAGACATGTGAGGAGAGGAGTAGTTATATGAGAAGACACATGTCAGACAAGTGTCTGACATGCGCCTTTAGGCGTCTCAAATGGCATTTGGGACGCCTAAAGTCTGAGTTTAGGCGTCCCAAAATCATTTTGGGACGTCTAATCTCACCTCCAGGCGCTAAAAAAAATTTACAAAATTTATATTTCGCGCCATGAAGCACTTTAGACGTCCCAAATTCAAATTTGGGACGTCTAAAAGTTCCCCTGCATATATATAATTACGAAAATGCCACCGCCTCCCTTTTTAACCACCCAATTTTCAATTTGGGACGTCCTTGGGGGTGGTTATATCTCAATTCTGTAGTAGTGGGTGACACGGATGTATCCTGTAGTTATTTATTTATGCTACAACGCTTTTGCAAAATGATAAATATCTGTGCAACATTTTGGTTTGTAGTGAGTGTTTGGGAAACATCCAAATCATGGTTTCAAAAGCTATTTTCCGCAAGTCAAGATAAAACTCATCTCACATGTTTACCTCATAAATCATAAAAATTATTGTCAAAACCTACCACACATTACGTAGTAACAAAAAAGGTGAAAATCAGTAATCATGAAAGGTACCAGACCTGTTGGTAAGAAAAAAAAAGGAAAGAAAGAAAGTTATCGGACCTGTGATCACCAATAATTAAGGATGTATGTTGCTGTTTACAGATCGTGTAACACGTTTCACTTTTGGCAAATTTTTAGATCCAAAAAAGAAGACAAACTTTCCAACATTTTGCCTTTTGACTCTTGAGTGTTTTCGTAAATACTCCAGATTCTTCTCTCTCTCTCTCTCTCTCTCTCTCTCTCTCTCTCTCAAATTTTCGCCTCTCAGATTCTGAAAAGGCAAGTGATGTTACGTTAACTTCATGAAATGTATGCACATCGTGGCACATTTGTTCCCTCACATTGGTGTCTTTTGAAAATCTGTTTTGAGTGTTTTCTAAGTAATCGTGAACGGGTATCAGGCAATGGTTATTAATTAGGACTTTAAATTATAATTATAATTATATTTTATTTACATGTATTTTCATTTTAAATTGGGTACATTTTCTAACCGATATTTGAACATTGATTAGTCACATTACGATTGTTATTAATTAGAACTTCAAATCTTAATTTTTTTTTAAAAAAACAAATGAAAGAGTACGTGAAAATCACAAGGTTGAGAATAAATTATTTATTAGTGAAGACATGAATTTTTTTAAATAAAATTTAATCTATTTTATCTATTTTATAAAATTCACTTTGATGATTAATGTAATAAAAAATTGACCATATATAAAAGAAGAAATTATTGCTATAAGGCATGTGCTTGATCAACAATTTTATTCTAGATAAAACATGTGCTGTATAAAAAAAATATTTTAATTAATTAAGAAAAAAACCATAGTTTATATAAATAAAAGAAAAATAAACTATCAAAACAATATGTAATCTTTTCCGTCTTAAACATAAGATGTGAGGTTTTTTTTTTTTTTTTTTGCTTGGCACATGTATATTTCTATAAGAAGCAATCCTATTTAAGGCACTGTTAGACATTAAATATGGGTACCACTCCCAACAGAAATTCTAACTTTAGTTCCCCATGTTATGAGGACTTACATCTTCCGTTAGATTCAACCCCTTTAGTAGGATGTGAGGAATTTGATTTGGTTATAAATGTAAAATCCTTATAACCTTCTTTTTCCTGGCCCCGGAGTTGCATTTAAAAAAAAAAAACTATTCATATTGGTGGGACAAATGTATGTAATTAATAGGGTAGTTTTGAATATAAATGGTTAAAAAGAAGGAGTGTTTTAAATAACTAATTATTTTGATCCATGTGAATTAGTTATCTAGCTTTTATATATTGGTAGACCAAGAAAATATTTAATAGGTTATACACTGTTCCGTCTTTGGTATAGAAGTTAGATAACTAGTTTTTTTCCACATAATTATATGATTGTGTCAGATTTAAGTATTATCATATCTAATTGAGGATAGCTGTCTCCAAAGTGTTTTTTTCCTTTACACAATTTTTTTTTAATGGAAAACAAGGGCAACAACCTAGTAAAGTTAATATTAATCTAAATGGGATTAAATCCCACACAATCTTTGTGAAAACCAAAGTTGGTAGATGAGACAGACACACATCTAATAAAAGAGGAGAGGGATAAAGCTTCTTTTGCTAAAGCATCATCAAGGCGATTTTGTTCTCTTGCAATATTTTGAAATTTGATTTCCTAATCAAACTGCATATGCATTTACACAGATTTTAACCGTTAAACTCATGACTTTGTATTTAAACAGTTAACGCTCCTCCCACTAAAATATCATTTTAAATGATGGAAATTAGTTGACTTGGCCTGGTAATTATTTGTAACAACTATATGGGTTGTTTCTTTAAAATACTATATCTGGTTCTTAATATAGTACTTATTTAACTAACTTATTAGATTAAGAAAGTTAGATATTATGAAATGTTTTTTTTTTTCAAAAAAACACCCTTATAATCTTTTTTCATTAATTCTCTCAATCTCTCTCTTCTTTGAGAGAATATCAATATACGTAAATTAAAAAAGATCGACAGATATAAAAAATACGTTTTACATTTAGAATCAAGATCAACTCTCTATTTTTATCTCCTACATTAAGGACCATAAGAGTATCATTTTTAACCATGAAGACTTTTATATAAAAACTCTATTAATATATGCAATCAATTGGGATATTATATATTTTCCTCAGGGAGGGGGAGTTATAAATTTAAAAAATAAAATGGGTTATAGTTTTATATATTGAAAGGGAAAAACTCAACTTAGGGAGCGCATATATATATAGGGAGTAGTATATATTATTCATATATTACTATATATGTATATATAATTATTTATGAATAAAGAGAAAGGAAAGGAAAGGAAGGCAGTGAGATTTAGGGCTTGTTTGGTCTGAGGGGAGGGGAAGGAAAGTGGGCGGAGGGAAAAAATTTTTGAGTTGAATTTAAAAAAATTAGAGAAGTGGGGTTAAAAATTTTTAATTAATTTTTTTTTGCTCTTTTATCTTTTATATTCTCTGTATTAAAATTTTATTACCCCACCTTTTCAATATTTTAAAATTCAATTCATAAAAATTTTCCCTCCCCTCCCTTCCAAATCCCTCACACCAAATAGACCCTAGGGGCTTGTTTGGTCTGAGGGGAGAGGAGGGAAAATTTTTTTGAATTGAATTTAAAAAAAATTAGAGAAGTGGGGTTAAAAATTTTTAATTAATTTTTATTACTCTTTTATCTTATATATTCTCTTTATTAAAATTTTATTACCCCACTTTTTCAATCTTTTAAAATTCAACTCATAAAAATTTTTCCTCCCCTCTTCCCCTCTAAATCCCTCACACCCAACAGAGCCTAGAGGAGAAGGAGGACGAGAGTGGAGTTAGATAAGAGAAGAAAGCGAGGGATGGGTGGGTCCGAGAATAGGTTACGACAAATAAAACACCACGAACCTTCCTCCCTTAGCTTGTTTCTCAATCTCCTTCTTCATATCCACGTCATCTCCTCCTTCCCTAACATTTTCGATAACTCCAACGTATCCCCTCTCTCTCTATCCCTCGCCCCTATACACTCACCTACGCATTAATTACCTCTATCCCTCATTAATTAATATATTCTATATTCAACTACGACGTACCGTCGGCAAAAAAAAAAAAAAAAAAAAGTCGGCCAGAAACTACGACGTACCAACTAATTACCAGTCCGATAATTTCTTCATTATATATATACTTCCATTACATACCATCACATCTTATTTATACACGCAACATATATGCTTTATCATGTAAATAATTAATATATGAGGATATATTCATGAAATTAGTAACTCCTTAGCTTGTAAACCTATTAATGAAAAAGAGCGACTCTTGTTTCTTTAATTTGCAAGCTCATGTGAGATTGTGATTTAAAACTAGCCATATTAATAAATAAAACGACCGGGGGCAACATTGTGGTCCCTCCAGTCCCGTCGGTGCCTGCCCTGGGAGTGTCCGGGGACATCAGGATATTATTGATAAATTATGTGACTTTTCCGGGCACACCGGAATGTTATTGATAAATCATATGAATTTTTAAATATTATTTTTCAGACTATTAAAATATATTTAGAGAGTTGATTTTAGTATTAAATATAAGACATATTTTTCATATTTATTAATATTTTCCTAATTTATTCATGTTGATGCTCTATTAATAATAATCACGAAGAATGGACTTAAGGAAGATGTGTCTAGGATGTTTAAGAAAAATATATCATATTAACTAAACTTACTTTTGTAATCTAATCAAATTAGGTAAATATGTCTTATACTCCTTCCAATCCTTAATATAAGATATAGTTTTCATATTTGTTAATATTTTCCCAATTTTTCCCTATTCATGCTCCCTTAACAATAATAAAAAAGGAGAGAAGTAAGAGAATTAAGGAAGATGACTAGTTAGGGTATTTGAAAAATATATGTTATATTTACTAATTTAACTAACTTCCTTAATTTAATTATATCAGATAAATATGTCTTACTCCCTCAGGTCCTAAATATAAGATATATTTAGAGAGTTGATCTTGGTCCTAAATATAAGGCAAATTTTTCATATTTATCAATCTTTTCCTAATTTACCCCTATTAATACTCCCTAAACAATAATCAAAGAGAATGAATGAGGAAATTGAAGACCATCGGTATAATTTAAAAAATACATGTTATATTAACTAACTCAACTAATTTTTTTAATATTATCAAATTAAATAAATCTATCTTATATTCACGAACGAAACGAGTAAATATATTAAGGGCAGGAGGGAGTGCAAATAATTATCCGATCGATGGATACAGTCATACATATCAGACATGCAAATATATGGATGACTTGAGTTGGATGAATGAACCACGTGAGCATTTGGCTCTAGCTGGCCGGTGCCTGGGAGGAAATTAGGACTCCAAATCCTCCTGCTCTCTTAACTGAATCCGGTGCGTTACTTACCTGATATTCGATTCTGCACACCAATTCCTCTTTCCTACTCTCACTCACGTGATTCTTCCCTCCCCCCATTCCTCAACGATATTATATTCCTCCCTTCTTCTTCTTCTCTTCGACCCCCAGTTTTGGTCTTCTCTCCCATGGTTACTCTGCATCCACAATGCTCGCCTCCTTCTCTCTCCTCCGGTACTTTCTCTCTCTACTTGTAATACCGACCTATTCCCTTTCTTACTACTACTTCTTCATTCATATCTACATTATTACTACTTCCTAACCTTCTCCCAGCTGTTATCTGATTTGCTTCTTCTTCTTCGACTCTAGGTCTTGGATCGGTCGACAGCTCCTGGGAAATGATTCTCAAAGCGGCGGCGACAACAACTTCATCGAGTGCTACGCTTGCACTCAGGTCGGCGCTCCGGTGTTCCACTCCACGAGCTGCGACGGCTATAACCAGCTCCAATGGGAGGCCTCCGCCGGTTCTTCCCTGATCCCCATCCAAAACACAACAGGCTCCGGCAACCCGATGAAGAGGCCCAAATCGGGTCCGTTCGGGCGAGTTATCGACCCGAGAAGCAAGCGCGTGCAGTCGTGGAACAGAGCGTTGCTGTTATCGCGTGGGATGGCGCTGGCCATCGACCCGTTGTTCTTCTACGCGCTGTCCATCGGTAGGGAAGGGAGGCCGTGCCTGTACATGGATGAGCGGCTGGCGGCAATCGTGACGGTGCTTCGCACGTGCGTCGACGTGATGCACTTGTTCCACGTATGGCTGCAGCTGCGGATGGCTTACGTGTCCAAGGAGTCGCTGGTGGTTGGGTGCGGGAAGCTCGTGTGGGATGCACGTGCCATAGCGGCTCATTACCTTGGTTCCTTCAGGCGCTTCTGGTTCGATGCCTTCGTCATCTTCCCCATTCCGCAGGTGATCGATAACACTTTGTTCCTTCACTTCTCTGACTTTTTATGGAAAAATAGAGATAAACAAGAGTACTGGATACTATTGTAGGGGGGAAAATGAATTTTAGACCTGTCAATTCATTAGGATTTGCAGGATCTCATGCACTTTAATCATCACTTTAAGCTTAAGTCTTAATTCATTCTTTCTTTTTATTTTATATAATTTAATCACACTCGTACAAATATGCCATCCAAGGCCATGCATGCTTGAGTCGGACGTCAGCCAAACGTGACGAATAACATTATTATTGGGGCAACTTGCTGAATTCTAACTCTTAATTCTTTCAAAATATCATTAGAAATGAAACAATACAATTAATATGATACCATAAGCTTCATCATCATTTTTCTCGGACTTTTTACAATGATCTTTTAACTGATGACAACTACACAACTTTTGGATATTAATAATATCTGATTTGATAATCAATGGTTTTTCTTTGAAGAATTGGCTATTAGCTTATCTTAAAAAGGAGGAAATTTTATTGGATTTTCTACGGCATATTTAGAGATATTATATGACCTTGACTAATGTTTACAACATGTCTGTCCATTTTTAACCAAATATTTTTCTTCTTATTACCAAGAGCCTTTTGACTCAATGACACTTCTCTCCCCTTTAATCTGAAAAAGAAAGGAGGATGTGAGTTTTAATCCCTAGTGGTGTGGTGCAGGGGTGGATGTGTGAGTGTAATAAGTATGTGGTACTCTTCCCAATAGTGCGTGTAAGTAATCCATTTCAACCAAAAAAAACAAAAAAAAAAACAACTACTCTTGTTGTTTGAAATAATACTGGTAATGAAGCTAAATGATGTAATAATTTTTTATAACTACAAAGCATCAGCATGCAACGTATTTGTACAGTTAAAATTTAGTATAAAACATACATGTGTATGTGTGTGTGTGTGAGTGGAGAGATCGGTATGCATATATAATGACAAGTGTTTATTAGCTAGCAAGGCACAATACTGTAAACTCAGTTAAATTTTATTGGCTCACTCTTGCATGTCACGGGGCAACAAAGAAAAAGTAACGTGAAATAAAGACCATGTAATTTCTAAACAAACAGATAGACCATCATTACCTTGCAATTAAATTATTATTTCAGTCAAAAGGCGATGTTTTCTCTATGTCTGAGTAGGAAAGAAAGCACTTTTGGCTTCTCTTAGCATATATATATGTTTACTGTTTTCTAATTAGCTGATAAATAATTAACTGGCTGATAAATAACAAAGTTTCCACCATTTTCATGCATGATTGCTGAATAATTTACCATTGCATATGCGCATTAGCTATGCATAAAATCAGTTCCGTGCTGATGACGTACTCTACGTTTTCTTTCTGTTTGCAGGCTGTATATTGGTTAGTACTGCCCAAATTAATAAGAGAAGAGCGAATTAAACTCATAGTGACAATACTGCTATTAATGTTCTCGTTCCAGTTTCTGCCCAAGGTCTACCACAGCATCATCTTGATGACAAGGATGAAAAAGGTCACTGGCTACATCTTTGGCACCATTTGGTGGGGATTTGGCCTCAATCTTATTGCTTACTTAATTGCTTCTCATGTAAGTGATCGTGTAAAGCTTTCTGAGTTAAAATATTGAATTAATGTGTTTTTCTTTAGCATCCATTTGTTAATAATGTCCAGGTTACTGGAGGGTGCTGGTACGTCCTGGCAATTCAGCGTGTTGTATCATGTCTCCAGAAGCAGTGTGAAAGTAGTCCTGGTTGTGATCTGATGTCTCTTTCATGCTCAGATGAGGTATGCTACCAGAATCTGTTGCGAAACAGCACCACACTCAAAAATCTATGTGGCGGAAACTCCACGGTAGTGGTGAGAAAGACTTCGTGCTTGGATCCTGAAGGACCTTTCAATTATGGTATCTACCAGTGGGCTCTTCCAATCATATCCAGCAATTCCTTGGCTGTCAAGATTCTATACCCCATATTTTGGGGTTTGATGACTCTCAGGTAAATTGTAAATCACATCTGTCAAGTTCTGGTAGTTAGGTGGACAGCACACTTTGTCCAAGTCAACTTTCTATCGCTTTGGTTGCTGTTGTAGATTTATAATTATAATTTCAGGAATTCCGTTGGTTTAAACCAGATATTAGAGACTGCAATGTTGAAATTGAGCCACGTTGATCTCATGCTATACAAATAGTGTGGTTTGTTATATAGATTTTATATTTCATATTGTCATTGACGTTTCAAATTTATCAATTGAGAGAACAAATGACAAGTTAAATCAAGCATATTCATTGGCAGAAAGATATTCCTAGATGAAATGTGCTTTAAGCACACAATTATTTGGTCAAGGGTTACACGTATCTGCTCAATTCCTCCTTATTATTGCAGCACATTTGGCAACGTTCTTGAACCCACAAGTCACTGGCTAGAAGTAATTTTCAGCATATGCATCGTACTCAGTGGATTACTGCTTTTCACTTTGTTGATTGGGAACATCCAGGTATATCTATATATATATATAAAGATTGAAGAGGGCGTGCTTATATTTCAAAAGCTTGTGCTAAAATTCCTGGCATATTCGAACATGAAACATGTTTGCACAATGAGAATTGATGTTTGCTGTTATGTATGAAGGTATTCCTACTTGCAGTAATGGCAAAGAAGAGAAAGATGCAGCTGAGGTGTCGCGACATGGAGTGGTGGATGAGGAGGAGGCAGCTTCCATCCCACTTAAGACGAAGAGTTCGCCATTTTGAGCGTCACGGATGGGCTGCCTTGGGGGGAGAAGACGAAATGGAATTGATAAAGGGCTTGCCAGAAGGTCTGAGGAGGGACATCAAGCGCTATCTTTGCTTAGACCTCATCAAAAAGGTAACAAAGCTAAAAAATATTAAATATTGTCATTCATATTTTTATGTGTTTTTAAAATCTAAGATCCAATTCAACCTCATTCATAACTACATTACATAATTTTGACCATAAAAATTAATAAGTATATAGATGACAGGAATGCTAGTTAGCATCCAAAAGACGACTAGTATTGTTAGCACATGCCGTGTTATTATGAAAAAAGTGAACTCAGCCTAACTGAGGTGCAGTGGACTGATTTTCCTGAAACCAATCAAATAAGGTCATTTTGTTTTAGCTCCAACCTAGATGCATAGCAATTGGCCCCATTACATTGATGATCAGTCTCTTGGGAATGTTCTTTTTGACAGGTACCGCTGTTTCACAGCTTGGATGATCTTATTCTTGATAACATCTGTGACAGGGTTAAACCCTTAATCTTCTCTAAAGATGAAAAGGTACAAATGGAACACACCCACACACAATTGAAACCCCATTTTCTATTAAACAAGAAATGCAGCTCTACAGTTTTGTTATAGCCAGTGAATGCCTCTGTGATGTTAAACAGATAGTCAGAGAAGGAGACCCAGTGAGAAGGATGGTGTTCATTGTTCGTGGACGAATAAAACGCATCCAAAGCCTAAGCAAAGGTGTGATAGCCACGAGTAACCTTGAAACAGGAGGCTTTCTGGGTGATGAGCTGCTGTCATGGTGCCTTCGCCGGCCTTCTATAGACCGGCTTCCGGCGTCCTCAGCAACATTTGTGTGTGTTGAATCAACAGAAGCCTTTGACCTGAGTCATGAACACCTCAAGTACATTACTGACCACTTCCGCTACAAATTTGCTAATGAAAGACTCAAGAGAACAGCCAGGTATTACTCATCCAATTGGCGAACTTGGGCTGCTGTTAATATCCAACTTGCTTGGCAAAATTACAGGAAAAGGAGGAGTAGAGGTTCAGTGATTTCTGTGACTGAAAATGGAGACAGTGAACGCAGGCTTCTGCAGTATGCTGCTATGTTTATGTCAATAAGGCCACATGACCATCTTGAATAAGTGGCTTAACCGTCTCATGTTTCTTTCCTCCTTTTTCATTCTGTTTCTTGATAAGTTTGTGTTAGTCTGGATATTGAAGATAAAGAAAAGACTAAGATTTAAAATTTATTTTGCCTCGTAATTCTGAGCTTGCAATAGATGTCTGGCCATTGAAAGGAAAAGACAACAGATTGAGCACCTGTCGTCGTAATTTGTATGTTAGTTCTATTATTTGATTTCTAGGCCAAAATTAAAAGCATAGGTTTAGCCCCACTAGGTTTGAAGCCGTTTCTGTGCCTATCCTGGCGCTTGTCCCATCTGAATCGTTTGGATTTAAATTTTTTAAATTGATCATTTTTTAATAAAAAAATCATTTTTCAAAAAATATTAATTAAGAAATTATCTTTATTTTAGATTTTGTATCAATTAAAATAATTTTTTTTTAAAAGGATAAATTTATATCCATTTCATCTAGTTCCCCAATCAACAAAAGACACTTGGATATATTAACCACGTCATCTTTTAACACCGCTCATCCTTGTATTCTTTGACTCGGGACTCTTCCAATATCATAAACAAATTACTAGAGAATAGTAGCAACGTCGTCGACAGAGATAGCAATGTTGGTGAGTAGAGTTGATAATATGGGTTGAGACCGTAGGCTAAACCCATATGGTCCTAACCCATGACGGGTTGGGTTCTGAAAATCTGAGACCATTTGGGAGTGGTTCTTTTAGGCTCGAACCCATATGGTCTCAACCCGTGACCGGTTGGACCATCGGGTTTGCGGGCCGGCCCATATATATATATATATATTATATAAACTAAGAGCAAGAGCCAAGAGGTAAGATATATAGACATGAAAGTTTTGGATTATTGGAAGACTAACTCTGCTCATTTTCCTTATCTTTCAAAGATGGCGTCTGATGTTTTAAGCATTCCAATAATTACAGTGGCTAGTGAATTAGCTTTCAGTATTGGTTCACGAGTTCTTACGAAAGTATAGAAGTTCTCTTCTTCCTGATGATGTTCAAGCCCTTATATGTACGCATAATTGGATGATGCTTGGTTTCCCAGCGGAAGATGTTATTGATGATGGTAATATAATTATATTTACTCATTTATTTAAAATTAGTATAATATTATTTTTCACCTTGTTTTATTATTTATAGCAGTGGCGGATTTACTTGTGCAAAAACAAAGTGATCGAGCTTAAGATACGGCTTCACATCATGCTTCAAATTGAAACACTTTTAATATTAACTAATTATTGATTATTGTTGAGTTATACTAATGACTTGTGGATTTATATTTATTTTATTACGTGTGAATTTGTGATGAATGTTTAATTTGTAATGTATTTTTAATTTTGTTATGATTTAGGTGTGTAGAAAAAAACTCTTAGTATATTGTTAAAAAAAATTGAAAAAAAAATATGGGTTGACCCGCCCAATCAGCCAACCTAGCAGTTATGGGTTTAGCCTGCCAACTCATATTGATGCGGTCCTTTTAAACCCAAACTCATATGATCCCAACCCGTAATGGGTTAGTTTGAACCCACCGAGCTGGACCATATTACCACCTCTATTGGTGAGGGTGTCGACTCTGAACGCTAACAGATTACTGGAGATTAAGAAGATGGTGGGTAGGGATGCTGTAGAGACGCTGTTCATGGGTAAAGCAGTGAAGATCGCTGGCGGGTGAGGGTGAGGGTCACGTGTTGCAGGGAGAGGGACGACAGCAAATCAGCATGGCGATGATGGGACAAGGTGGGGGAAAAACTACGATTCAAAAGAGGTGCGACAATCACAGCTAAGTGAAGACGATGTACAGCAGCGATGGAGGGCAGAGTGTGAGAAGGCGACGACGAAGTTGTTCAACGGTAGTCCTGGCCATGCTCCTAATATCGCTCAAGCTCTTGATTAAGCTTCAAAGCACCAAGCTCCCCACAAAATTCAAAAATTGATTTAAAAGGAGTTTGGGGATATGAAAACTCTGCTGAGAAGCTCTAATAGAGCTAGAGGGAGATGCACAAGAGGTCAAAGAATTGGGAAGATATAGGGGTCTTCCTATGCTTGTGCGGTGGGTGTAGAGGACGGCCAAGAGAAAGTCACATCTTAGAAACAAACGAAGGTGAATGGTGTTAAATGATGACCTAGTTAATAAAGCCAGGTGTCATGTTCTAATTGGAAAACTGGATAAATAGATATAAAGAACTTGATATAAGTTTTGTCCTTTTAAAAAAATAAAAAGTAAAAAAATTAAATCTGAACCATCCAAATTCCATCTAGACGGCTCAAATGAGAAGAGCTCTTCCTGTTTATCCCTTAAATGAAAGGATGAGCAGGGAAGCTCCTTCTCACTAGGTTTTGGTTGAGTACTTAAATTTTGTGCACTCCACCTCTCATCTTTCGCTGCTTCACTTCTAGTTAATTCATTTGTGAACCCTAGTATTTCAATGCTATTTATGAGTCAAGTTTTTAATAATATTGGTTCAATCATTATGCTTCATAGATTTAAAAGTAATAGATGTGATATTCTCCGTCATTCTAAGGAAAAGAGGACCATTTATTTAATTATAAGTGTCTTCATTCCACTCTTTTTTAGATTACTAAATCCTCTTTAATCTCTTTTGGGACATTGTTACAATTTTTGATATCAATTAAGCAATTTGCTCAAATAGTAGCTCAAACGAAAGGGACAGAAAATATCGTCTTAGACGATATTATGACATTTCTCCCTTTATTTACTAGCTTAAATATGATAGTGATTAATCCTTCTTCATATCTATTTTCTAACCTATTTCCTTTGTCTCACTTTTTTGATATTGGCTTTATGATTTAGTTTTGTTTTTGTTATGTCATTTGACTTTTTACCAAATATTTTAAAAGAGTCACTACTACAAAAAAACAAAGCTGTGGCGCTTATAATTGCATTAGTTGTGGCGCTAACGAAATGCCACCTATCTGGACGCTACTAAAAAAAGCTGTGGCGCTTGGAAGCATCACAGATTTTTAAATTTTTTTTAAAAAATAACCTCATGTGGCACCTGGCCGGCCAGGCGCCACAGGAGGCCCACCTGTGGTATCACCCGATCACTATATGCATCGTTGGTCTCACCATGCCTTGTCCATCATATATATGTTTGATCAATACCATAACACACTAAATGATCTAGCAAATCAAGTTGACTAATCCGCTTTTCAAAACAACAAGATAAGTAAGGACATAAGATTTTGCCAGGATCTTTTGTGTGCTCAGTTGCAAATGTAATAAAATCCTTCACCCCATCTATATATTCCCTTGAACATCGATTAGATGACATCCATTTACGATCCATCTATGGGCTTCAATCTATTTTTTTTTTAAAAGTATGTGGTTAGTTGTATGACTATTGCATTTACTAATTACTTTTATATTATCTTACCAATTTTAATTTAAAATAACATACACCACATGAATCTTCATAATTGAAGTTTTCTAAGTCTTAAACTGAATGTTTAAATTGCCAAATAATTCATTAATTATTCCCAGGTATCATAATAATTTTTTACAACTCATAACAAAAGAAACCATATTTGCCACAATATATCATAGTTAAATTAGAAAACATTACAACTCAATAAATAAAATACAAGTGTTAAGAATATATAAATAATTATTTTGCTTATGTAATTAATCAATAACAATCATTAGAACACCTACAAATTATAACTATTAAATTCAACTAAAATCACATTTGTAAGCTCAAAATTTAAAAAACATACCGTAAATAGAACCTTCAATAGACTGATGAAGTGAAACTACAAACACAAATTAAACATAAAAAAATCAATAAAATATTTGAGGTTCTAAGTTATTTTTTTTAATAATAATATGTGTAATAAACATCAATATATAATAAAATCAAATATGATTAGCTTATTTCAAAAAATATGATTCAGAAAAAAAAATAAAGAAAATAAAATAAAATGAAAAAGAAAGCATATTCCCAACATTAATTATCTCCTTATTGTATGTTTTTCCCCTTACGGTTTTAGTTAATATATTTAAAGTTAAACAATATAGACAAATTATATTTTATTTTATTAAATATTAACATTGATATATATTAATATATTAAAGTCATTTTATCCATATTTTAAAATTATTAAATAAGTTAATGACTCAATTAACGAATTATTCAATTTATTATCCTGATTTCAATTTTTCCTATTTTCATTGGGTTTAGATGGGATTTTCTCTATTATAGTTTAATAAGATAATACAAAAAATTATTTTCTTACCTCTACAAAATAGCACTAACACAAATATATATTAAATACGTGAAATAATATTAAATAAATGATTTTGATTTTTGGAAAACAAATAATTTGAAGAAGTTTTAAAAGAAATAGCAGTATTATTAAAAGTTAATTTGATTATCTAATTTCAAGTCACTTGTATATTAATTACTGTCGTTCAAATTTATGGTTATATATAACATATAAATTCAATTCTTTCATTGTTCTTGTAACTTGTTGCATTAATTTCTTAGAACTAGTGAGAGCTAAAACACAGTACACACACGCCTAAAATGGGGATAAGTCTCTAGTAATGGGAATATATATATAGTATACACGCACAAACAACACACACATTTGTATATTATATATATATAGGTGTTGTGTAAAGAGCAAAGAAACAAAACTAGAGATCGATGGTCCACCCACAGAAAAATAAAAATCTGACACAGAGAGAGAGAGAGAGAGAGAGAGAGAGAGAGAGAGAGAGAGTAATAAAGAGCAAAGAAATAACACACACGTCTTTGTTATTTACATTCTTTATTTTGTTCCTGTGTTGATGAAATTACATACTATGTACATGCCTATTTCTAATTTGGTTTATGTACTAGTATAATAACACCATGCATGAAGAAGATGACTATATATGACATATAAATATACAAGCATGCGTGTCATAACAGGGAAAAAAAGCGCATCGCAAGCATGCCATAAAAAAAAAAGCAGGACAACCTGAAAAAAAGAATTAATAAAAAGAAAACGCAAGTTGAACTCACAGGTTGATCAGTGCAGTGGAGTGGGGGACTACGTAATTACCGTTGGTGACGCAATCTTCAGTGAGGGAAGGAAGAAATTTGAGCTACCAAATGGAGTGGGGACCAAAAAGTTGTAGACAATACAAAGAAAAGGGAATAATAGGGAAAGGAGTGGGGTTGGCAGTTGGGAAAAAACAAAGACGTGTGCGCGTGTGGGTGTAGTTTTAAGATGTGAAGATAAGAAAATGGAAGGAAGGGGAGAGCACGCACAGATAGATGAAAGTGAAAATGAGAGAGGGAATGATTAAAGATAGAGAAAAAGGTAAAAAAAGAGATGGGGGGAGGTGTAGGCGGGAAAAGGAAAGTGATTGGGGGGGGGGAAACAAGAGGATAAGGGGGTGGGGGCGGGATGGGTTCTGATTGGTGGGGAGGGGATAGAAAATCCAAATTTTTTTTTTAAAAAAGGGTCAGGGGTGGCGCCTGACCGCCACACTTGACAAAAATGTTTTTTTTTTAAAAAGGGTCAGGTGTGGCGCCTGACCACCCCTGATAAAAATAAAAAATTTTTTAAAAAATGAGTCAAGTGTGGTGCCTGACCAGGCAGGCGCCACACCTGACCATAACAAAACTTTGAGCATATATAATCTATGTATGGAAGAGAATTATGACCCGGAAAACTTTTATGGTCGTGTGGAATCATATCCCTTTGATGACAACCATGTACCACCTCTTGAAAAGATCAAGAACTTCCGTGAAAGTGTGCATTCGTGGTTATCAAATGACCCAAAAAATATTGCTGTCATTCATTGCATGGTATGAGATTTCACATTTAGTGTTGGAATCTTGAGATTTGTTTTTTTAACTTTGGCAGCTTCTTATATTGATTCTTCAATTTAACATTTTTTATTTCATTCCCTGGAAAACATATAATAACTAAGATTATTAGCAATCAAGTCATCTTGGTGTACTCCAGAGATTTATTTATATTTGTTTGAATCCAGCAAAGAAATACGAGTTAGTTGAACAGCTAAAGAAATTGATATTCTACTCTATTGAATGATGCTTCAACGTGTTCTTTATGGATAACTTTTCCTTGCTATGTTACTGATTGCCTGTGGAATCTTGTGGCAGTGTACTTTTAGTATGACTTAAGCTCAAATTATAAACAGATAAATATACAGTTAATCTGTTGTGATGCATATCTAAAACTGGATCCAGAGCATGCATTTGTGGAATTTTACTAGTGACCTGTGGTAAAAGTGGAATAATGCAAATGATCACATTGTGTGAAAAACAGGTTCTCAACAAGTTTTTGTATTTTTGTTTCACTAGCCACATCTTGTTTTGATCTAAATGACTTAAATTATGCAGGCAGGGAAGGGTAGAACTGGCTTGATGGTATCTTCATACCTAGTATAGCGGCATGTTGTCAGATGAGACTCTTCAATTGTATGCTGATAGACGGACAACCAATAACGAAGGAGTAAGTCATGTTAGGTATAATCCCAACAATTTGAAATGTTCACTTGTCAAAGTTTTCAGCAACCCACAAGTTTGAATAATAACAATGATAACTTGATGAATGGTAAACTAATAAGGCTGTGATACGTGATGACATTAAAATTCCACGTTTGTCAACCTTAATTAGTGAAAATGCAGAACTTACTTATCGCCTGTTTGGTTGTTGGAACTTGGAAAGTATAGGAATGGAATAGAATGGGGTGGTAGAGAGTAAAATGGGCTAAAATGATAATGACCACATATAGATTATTGTAAGAGGAGGAATATGAGGTCATAGAGAGGTAGGAATAAGGATTGACATGTATAAGGTCATGAATCTAGATTCCTAATTTTTAAGGAATGATGATGATTATCATGGGAGAAGCTGTTTCCATGGTTGTGGTCAACCAAACATGATTGTATTGGAATAAAATCATTAAAAATGCTTATATTGTCATTTATGATTATTTCTATGGGAAAGGTTATTTATAGGAATCCTAGGAGTTTAAGCAAACGGGACCTTATAGACTAATTAGAATTTGCAAGGAATGAACAATAAACCATTTCATTAATTATATTTGGGCCGAAAAAACGTTTTATTTTAAAAGGATTAAGGTGCATCCAGCACCCTTAAGTATTTTTTCAAGTACATCTAGTGCCCTAAAGTATTTTGTGGTGCACTTAGCACCCTGAAATATTTTTTTAGAGGCGTTCATCATCCTAAAGTAAGTTTTTGTGCAATTTTGCTCTTAACAATTTAGATAATTTAGGATGTTGGATATATTTGAATAAATACTTTAGTGTGTTGGATTCACCACAGAAATAGTTTATGGTATTGGATGCTTTTGAAATAATACTTCAGGATGTTAGGTGCACCAGAAAAAATACTTCAGGGTGCTAGGTGCACCGCAAAATACTTTAGGGCATTAAATGCATCTAAAAAAATACTTCAGGGTGCTGGGTGCACCGCAAAATACAGAACGCACAGCATCATTTGCGGGGGTTGGCCGCGGCCAGCCACTCTGTGGGCCGCGGCCAGTGAGTATCTGTTCATCTTTGGGCCGCGGCCAGTGAGCTTCTGACCTCCTCTTGGCTCCTCTTGACAGTGGCCCAGGGTTGTAATGTTGGAAATAATCTGATGGGAAGGACTAATGGAACAAGTATTATGCATGCATAAGCGTATATAATGACATCTCTTTCTTTCTTTCTTTCTTTTTTTGTTTGAATTCAATATATACATTGATTTTCTTTTACCCATTCCTTCTTCTCTTTTGTAAATTGCATAACTAAGCACTTATTGAAACAAAGAGTGAATCAAATGCTATTTCATTGCTTTTCTAACTGTCATTCAATTGCAGGGCAAAAACATGCATGACTTGTTAAATGTTAGATTTTTGAAAAGGTGAACGGCTCAAAGGGGGTCATCAATGGGTGAGTGTGAAAGGTTTGTGTTTAGGTCAATGGGTTCAGAAATGAATGCCCCTATCATTTTCATTAATCCACATGCATATGTGATTTTGAAAAAGAATTTAAACAAGTTCTAGAGGTACGCTAGCATAAATGGCACAAACACACTAATGAATGAAACTCAGGCTCGAAATCCTTCCAACAGAGGTTTTCCTCTCTCGTGCACAATCCCCAAGATTAATTCAGCATTAGCCTAATTCGAACTGATCCATATGCTAACTCTACACGCGCCATAACCAGCCAATTCCATACAATTCACCCAAGAACATAAGCAGTTCCATAAAAATTTAGCTCAAAGATAATGTCAATAATGCTCTCAACGTGTGCGAAATGCTAATCTCTTCCAAGAAATTCAAATACAAGTTCAAAAGACTTTCAATGAAAACAGTTCATACATGTCAATTTGCTATAAAATCCCCTGACAAAGCATTCGAATTATTCTCAACCCTCGTGCACAGTGTTTAATCAGGTAAGTATTAAGAATTAGCTTTTAAAATGAGAACCAAGCATTCATGAATATCCAGTCTTGTTTTCTCAAAAAGTCTGCAAATCACTACCTATTTCATATATGCTTAATCAAATGTACTCGACTTTGACTCAAGGACAGGGCACCAAACAGATTTAAAAACATGCATGAATATTCCAGTACCCCCAAACTTGAGGGAGACAGTGTCCTCACTGTCACGGGGCACAACTTGTGACAAATAGCACCTGCAATAAAAGAGACATACAACGATCCCCATATAAACAGTAACAGGTCCATCAAAAAGCACAATATCCAGTGAAATCCAATATCAGTCATTAATGAAAGAAATTGTAGCCATGATACTGAAGCAAAGTATGAACAATATCCAAAGGAAATAGAAAACAACAGTAAAAAGCTCAACAACAGCTAACTGAGCACTAATCCTCGCCATCATCATCATCACTGGCAGCTGCATCGGCACCATCACCGTCATCATCATCATCTCCGCCAGCATCCTCGCCATCATCACCATCCTGAGCCTTAGCAGGTATGTGGGCAGCAAATAACTCCTCTAACCGGGTCAGGCGAACACCATGGTCCTGCAAATATGTGAGGCATTGGGCGGCAGTAGCCTCAGTACGCTGGATGGCCGCGAAGATCACATCCAACGTGACAGTAGACTGGGAAGAGGAAGGGGCACCAGATGGTTCGCCCTGCTCCAGGAGAGATGGAAGGTCATGAGGAGGATGAGAGGGTCCTCCCTGCTGAAAGAAAGGGTCGTTCGCTGTACGTTGGGAGGCTGGGACTTGCTCATCCGGTTTCGGCTTGATGCTCAAGTAGTTGAACGTCTTAATAGGCTTGAAAAGAACATCAGTAGCCACAGCAACAACACCCACAGATGAGCAGAAGGAGGAAATAAGGTGCGGCAACATCAAACCCACCGAATGATCTTGTGTATGGTCGCGAAGAGTCTGATAAATCAATGTGCCAGGATCAACAGGCTCCTTCTTCATAAGAAAGTAAATCAAGAGAGCCTGGTCTCTAGTAAGGCGATTCCTATTTGACGAGGGCCAAAAGTAGTCCTTGCCAAAATGCAACCACACCCGAACCTCAACTGATAACTGAGCTCGGGGTAAATATTTCCTCGCTTGATCTTTTGTGATATTGGGTTTGGTTTTGGACCCACTTGATCTTCAACAGCGTCAAGATTTTTTTTTTTTTGGCCAATCAGCGTCCGAAATTATATCAACGTCTGTTTTTTCTTTAGAAATACAAATCAAATGCATGTAAAGATTTTTGTCCTGGGTTGAAACATAATACATTATATCTCAACCCATATCATTTGAATCAATTCATTTCTCTTTATTTTTTTATGCATTATTGAAATAGAAAAAAAAAATAGAGCATGAATGACGCAGGGCATGACAGCAACAATAGTGAACGACGGCTGAAGGGGGTTGGTGGCTGTGGAAGTAGGTGGGAGAAGAGTTGGTGAAGCCCAACGTTTCTAACTCTTGTAATATTATTTTAATAGGTATTTTAGTAGTATAAATAGGTGAATGAGATTCATTGTAAGACATCTGAGTATTGAAAAACACATTTGAGATTGGTTCCTGAACCATTTTGGTATCAGAGCTGAGTTCCAGAGTGCCAGAAAGCGAAAGAGTAAGGAGTTGGTGAGAAAAAGGGGGTGTCAGATTTTCACTCTCGGAGCGTTTTTTGAAGAAACTGGCCTCACCATCGTGTTCAGAAGGCCAAAAAACCTAGGAATAGCCCTTGTCACAACCGTGAAACAGTTCCACGCGCCTCCACGGACGTCGCCGGAATTTCACGTAGTCGCCGGAGTTCAGGGGTTGAAGATGATGACGTCATTTGTCACGTCATCCTGATCTGCTGCGTCATCAACAGGTCAGCCACTTGTTGACTGTCACGTGTCATAACCGCCATGTCAACAATCCCAGTCAGCCCAACTTTCAGAAATTGCATTTTTTACCCTGAAATTTGGTAAAAATTACAATTTCCTCCCCAGATCTTTCTGAAATTTCATTTTGGCCCCAAAGTTCTACCAAAATTACATTTCATCCCCAAACTTTTTGAAATTACATTTTTTGCCACATATTTTTGCCAAAATTACATTTCAGCCCCAAACTTTCTGAAATTGTATTTTTGACCCCAGATTTCTTCCAAAATTACGTTTCAGCCCCTGAAAATTACTAAATTACATTTCTACCCATATTCGTCCATAAATTTCCAATTTTACCCCTTACTTTTTCAATAAATATTGATCCTACCCTTAGACTCTTCTACCCTATACCTAACCTCACAAGAACAATTCCAAAATGCCTCCAAGACTCACAAACACACATGAGATTGAGATGGACGATATGAGACGCCGAATACAAGAACTGGAAACCACTGTACAAACGTAGCAAGCCATGCTAGAATCTCGCAGTGAATATCCAGAGGATGATTCAGATAACAATAATTCGTCGTCTAGTGACTACTGCTGCCGTCCTCAACAACAACCATTCCGGCTTAATGACATTAAGGTAGACATACTTGAATTTGAAGGAAGACTTCAACCAGACGAATTCGTCGATTGGCTTCAAACCGTCGAACGAGTTTTTGAATATAAAGAAATTCCCGATGAGCAGAAAGTCAAAATTGCGCCATCAAACTAAAGAAACATGCTTCCATATGGTGGGAAAATCTCAAGAAAAGGCGTGAAAGAGAAGGAAAAAGTAAGATACGAATGTGGGACAAGATGCGACGTGAGCTCTCACGTAAGTTTCTTCCAGATAATTATTATCAAGATAATTTCCTTCAATTACATAATCTCCGCCAAAAGGTTATGTTTGTGGAAGAATATACGAGGGAGTTTGAAAAACTCATGATGAAGTGTGATATCCAAGAGAGGGAGGAGCAAACAATAGCCCGTTATATCGAAGGATTAAATACCAACATTGCTCATCTGATACAGCTCCAACAATACTGGAATCTGAACGACGTCATTCGTCTAGCCATCCGTATTGAGAAACAGTTGCCCAAAAGGTTTCCATTTCAACCGTCTTCCTCCACCGAAATTCCTTTTGATGGACATGAAGCACACATGCATCAGCCTACACAAATGCATCAGCATAACTCTTCAAACAAGCATACACAAGAATATTAGTTTAACTCTTCAAGTAAGCCTCCAACAAAGGCTACTAAGGAATTTAGCTCCAAAGCACCTAAGTGCTTCAAATGCCAAGGGTTCGGTCATATCGCTTTAGAATGTCCTACCTGTAGAGTTGTTACTATTATTGAAGGGGAAACTTCTGCAGTATTTGAAGAAGAAGAGGAGCTCATACCTGACAAAGAACCTGTCTTTGATGAAGAGCCAAATTTTGATGAAGAAGTTATTTCTCCTGATCACGGTGAAACACTTGTGATCAGACGAAGCTTGCATACAGTCACAGTGAAAGAAGAACCTTGGCTACGTCACAACATTTTTTATACTCGTTTTACTACTCAAGGTAAAGTTTGTGACGTCATTATTGATAACGGAAGCTGTGAAAATGTAGTCTCTAACTACATGGTAGAAAAGTTGCAACTACCAACTCACAACCATCCGTACCCGTACAAGCTCCAATGGTTTAACAAAGGAAGTGCAGTAAAAGTGTCAAAACGATGCCTTGTTACTTTTTCTATCGGTAAAAGGTATCACGATGAAGTTTGGTGTGATGTTGTTATAATGGATGCTTGTCATCTTCTTCTGGGAAGACCTTGGCAATATGATCGACGCGCTCTATATGATGGTTATACAAACATATATTCCTTCCAGAAAGATGACATGAAGATTCAGCTCGAACCTTTGCCACTCGATAAATACATCAAAGTAAAAAATAAGTCCAAGTCATTTTTACTCAAGCATAAGGTTGCAGAATTATCTCCATATCTTGATGATGATGTTGTTTCTGACTCGAGGACGAGTCCTATCCAACCCCGGGAAAATGAAACAGAAAAAAAAATAGAGCATGAATGACGCAGGGCATGACAGCAACAATAGTGAACAACGGCTGAAGGGGGTTGGTGGCTGTGGGAGTAGATGGGAGAAGAGTTGGTGAAGCCCAACGTTTCTAACTCTTGTAATATTTTAATAGGTATTTTAGTAGTATAAATAGGTGAATGAGATTCATTGTAAGACATCTGAGTATTGAAAAACACATTTGAGATTGGTTTCTGAACCAATTATACTCAATAGCTGGACATAGGGGTGGAAACAGGCCAGGCGGCCTGTCAGGGGCCTGCAGCCTGGCCTGTTTCCGGCCTGCTCAAGCCTAGCCTATCAGAAAAAAGGCCAGGCCCAGGCCTATTTGAAGGCCTGTTTTTTTAAACAGGCCAGACCCAGGCCTATTATTAGGCCTTTTAGGCCTAACAGGCTGGCTTGATACTATTTATAAAAAAAATTTTTGAGCCACCCTAAATTCTCGGACTCTCAACTTGGGTCGCCCCAATTCTCAACCCTCAATCACTCTGGTCTCTTCTCTCTTCTACCAAAAAAAAAAACAAATCACTCTTTTCTCTGGCTCTCCTTTACACTCGCTCTCACGCTCACAGTCATTCAGACACTCGGACCCTATCGATTCCCACTCTCTGTCTCAGATTTGAGATTCTCAACTTTCAGTCGATCATTGTCCTACTCTCACGCTCTCAGTCGATCACCGTCACTCGGATCTCGGCCTTGTTCCTTTCTCAATCTTAGGTCTCAGATCTCAGATCTTGTCCTTGTTCCTTTCTTCATCTTCACCTTGATCAGAAGAGCTAACCAATTGATCATTGTTGCCTTGATCTCAGTCGATCTCCGTTCGTCCTCTCCTTCCTAACCTGCAGTCATGGACCTTTGAGAGTCATCGTCCTCTCCACTCTCCATCAGACCGTCGGCCGTCCTCTCCATCCTGAACCTCTGAGAGTCATCGACCATCGGTAGATCTCAAGCTTTGGTGAGTCAACTCTTTTGATTTGCTTGTTCTAAACCCTGTTATGATGTTGAAGCTTGAAATCACTCACTCGGACCCTCTATCGACCTTGTTCTAAGTTGCATGATTCTGGTTATAAGTGTGTGTGTGTGTGTGTGTGTGTGTGTGTGTGTACGTGTTAATTGGAATTGAAATCACTCACTCGGACTCTCTCTCGATCCTCTTTCGATTTGCTTATTCTAAACCCTGTTATGATGTTCTAAGTTGCATGATTTTGGTTCTGGGGACGAACGTGTTCTTAGGGGAGGGCCTGTTGATCCTGAAGAGCTATCTGTTGTTCTGGTTCTGGTTCGTTTACTTTGAATATGAATCTGACATAAAAATATATGTTTGAGCTGGTAAAAATATATGATTGATGATTATGATTACTTTGTTCTGGTTCTGTTAATTGTTCTTTCGATTTGCTTGTTCTGAACCATGTCATTAATATATGTTTGAGCTTCAAATCCGTCACTGTTCTTCCTGACCCTTCCACGGCATGAGCACTTTTTCGTTTGAGATAAAATCCTTTATTCTTTAAATTGGTTTATGCTCGTGGTAATTGGAATTTGGAAACTTGGTTCACTTAAAGAATCTGCATTCAAAGAAATTAGAATATAGTAGAAATTGGTTTATTGTAGAATCTGAATTCACTTAAAGAAATTGGTTTATTTGACATTTACTACTTGCCTTTAAAGAATCTAAATTCTTTTTTGTATGTTGCTCATTTCTTATACATATTACTTGTTGTGTTATGCTCTAATATTATACATTTGATTAAGCAGCTATTGGACAATGAGGCTAGGCTAATGTAAACAGGCCAGGCTCAGGCTCCAAATAAGGCCTCTAAAAGGCCATAGGCCAGGCACATGCTGTTTTGACACAAAACAGGCCAGGCCTATTAGGGTGGAAGCCTGACCTGGCCTATTTCCACCCCTAGCTGGACGAGATAGTAAAATAAAAGAAATTTTTGATTTAATTTAACATGATAATAGCTGAAACATTCATATAACGAGAAATTAAGTTGGGGGGGAATTGGAAACTATTTCCATTTTATATCTTCATCTTGTTTTTTATAAATTATATAATTTATATTGAGGTGTAAATTAATTTACATCATTTATATAAGGAAAAATATATAAACTAATGTTTAAGGGTAAAATAGTAAAGTAGATATTATATCCCATTCCCTCTTAAATCAAACAAAAGATCATTAAAAAATCTTTCCCTTCCTCTTCTCGAACCAAACCAAATAAGATAACCTTTCATCTTCTCATTCCATCCCCTCCCATTAAACCTAACAGGCCTTTAATCAAAGTGCATTTTGACCAAGGGATACTACTAAAATAGCAGACCCGACCTGATTTTATTTCAGAGCTGGAGACAGAGTCGAACGGGAGAGTGAGGACAGCCGCAACACAGGGAGCTTCGACTTCTCCCTTCATCACCTTCACCTTCATCTTCCTCTCTCGCCGGCGGCACCATCCACCACCACAGCTGCCGGCGAGCTGCACCGTCCACACCTCTTTGGGAGCTAAGAGTTAAGAATCGGGGAGAGCTGTCGCGACTTCTGGGAGCTAAGAGTGGAGAGCTGAAGGAGAAGGGGAGTGAGCTGAGAGTCGGAAGCCGACAAGTCTCCTACTGGGTTGATCTGCCGCAGGTGAAGTCAGATTGAGAGAGGGCTGGGACGATTTCAGAGAGGAGAACGGGTTTGGCACCATCCACACCTCTTTGCCTCACATCCAACGTCCAAGTCGCCGGCGACCTCCAACCTTCACCTCCTCCTTCACATCTACCGTCGGTCGTCACTTGCTAGCAACTTCTTCTGCTCTTCAACTCATTATGACCGTAGCTTCCTCTGTTCAAACAGTGGCTTTCTCTGATCTGTTTGTTTTTGTTTCAAATCCAGCCCCTGAATTTAATTGAATTAGTGCTAATTGGTCATTTTAATCTGTGATTTATGGATGAGTGTTTGAATTAGAGTGTCATAATATTTCTTGAAGCTATTCTCATTAGTGATTAGGCAAATTGGAGATGGTTTGAACTCATATGCGCTTTATAGGAGAGTTTAAATTATCTATAGCTCATCATATTTGTGATTTTTAAAGTCTAGAAATTCATTTATATAATGAGACTATGATTTCAGTTATGATTTATTCTATAGATTGAGTTCTTGTGATTTGAAATTAGTAATGAGGATTTACATTCATCAATATATATGGTTATATATATGTTTAACTATAATTCTATTGCTTTCTATCTATTTAACATGGTATTGTTGGATAGTTTGATTGAACTGGAATTGTAGTTGAACCTAAATACATTACTTATTCCATAGTCACTCTCTAAGGGGTTTTAATAATGCTTAAATTAATGAGTTTAGGAGTTTAAACATTAGATTCAATGGTAATTAAAGTTTAGTATATTAGAAAACTTAGATAAACTCATTACACTAAGAGGGCTTAATAACATTTTAAGAGTAGGGGTTCCTCTCTTGTGATGCTGGACTCATTAGTTAATGAGGTTTGGAATATTAGAAGCTTAGTGTATTAACTCTCCAAATATTTTAATTGAGCAAGGATAACCATTGAAAACCATTTCCAAAAGCATCTTCATCACTTGCATTTCTAATTCATTTCCATTTCTCATTATTTGAAAATCCCAAAAATATATATTTTAATTGTATTCAAATTATAGTTTTAAAAATCAATTAATATTGTTTTACTCTTGTCAATTTTGCATTGTAATTACTTAGTTTATTAGGAATTAGTTTTATAATCGGCTCCTCAAAATGAAACGACCCGAGTTGTGCACTATATTGTATTAATTCAGTTTTATTCTTGATAACTTCGAAGCGCCTAAACCATGAAGGGAGTTATTTCACAGTGTCACAAAAATTAAAACTTCTGGTATTCACTCTAGGATTTGGAAGCATCTCCAATCTTGGTTGAATTGCTAAAAATAGTTACTACATTGCACACTCAAGATTTGACTAACGATAATCCCTTTTTATAATAATTGTAGCTGAAGATGAAAGACTTGGACAAAGTAGGGAATAAAGGAAGATCAATCTGTGGGCCATCCTTTTGCTTAGAACTTCTGTTTGGACCTGCCAACATGAAATACTCGGAAACTCCACCTAATGATGAGGATTCTGGGGATGAATATCCTTGAAAACTTTTCACAGGTCTATATGCAAAGATGATATTGCCAAGTTCCAGTATTGCTCTTTTGATCAAAAAAAAAAAAAAAAAAGTTCCAGTATTGCTCCTTAAATACAATCATGTATTGTTCTTTTCCCTGCAAAATTATGTTACCAATTAGCAGGGCACTAATTCATATAGCCGTCTTATCGTCCAAGTTTTTAAGTGGCGTGAGGCATTATAAGGTCAAAGAAGAAAGCAATTTTGGTATTGTTTGGATTAGCTTTTTTTAATAGCTTCTGGAGAAAAAATGGAGAATAGCTTTTGGAGAATAGATTATAAGAAGAATATATTATGAGAAAAAAGTGATTTTGATAAAGTAAGAGTGTTTGGATGTTTTGATCAGAATAGCTTTTTTCATGGTCAAATTACATAAAAGGACATTAACTTTTGTGATAATTACATATAAAGAATAAGATTATATTTTATGTATTATTTAAGGATTTATATCAAATTTAACAGCCAAGTTTTTCCTGAAGAACGTCTGGTACAAATAAATTTTGGAAGATGGAAAATAACAATGAACAATTAACAAGGATGTAAATTTAACAAAACCGTTAAATTTGACCTAACGGAGTTAAATTATAAGAGAAGAAAACATCTAACGGTATTAAAAATGATACATCTTAACCCATTATTTAACATTAAATTTCATAATTAATACCCAAAATGAAATAATTTTGTCTATATGTAATGTTAATTAATTTAACTAATTTTTTTTAATATAATTAAATTAGATAAATAAGTTTTAAATAGGATAAGAGGGAGTATTAAAATTTTAAAATTCTAAAAAAAAAAAAGAGAAAAAACGTTGAAATTCAAAAAAATAAAAAAGATGAGAGAGAGAGTGTGCTGTGGGGCCCACAAACATAAAAAGAACCAATGAGAATGAGAGGGTGGGACCCACAAAGTTGAAAAAGTAAGAAAAAATGGATTGTTCCCAAACCAAGGTTTGGGCCTCCCAAACCATGGTTTGACATGAAAAATGGATTATTCAAAAATTGTGAGTGTTTGGATAAATTTTTGCCAAACCATGGTTTGGCCTCAAAAGCAATTAAAAAAATTGCATCCAAACACCCTCTTAGTATATCAGTTAGGGATGTTCAGGATCCGGTCGGATCGGGAAATGCCATTCCCTATTCCGATCCCGAGAAGGGTTCAGGAATTATTTTTATTCCCGATTCTGATCCCGGATTTGTTTTTTTTTAATTTAAAAATCTCTATTAAATTTTTTGTTGTATTTCCTTTAGTCTACTATAAATATATAATTTATCTAATATCATATTATACTAAGTAAGTCTAATATAAATATATAATTAGTCCAATATATGCTTAAAGTTGTTGATTCAGCTGTAAAAAGAATAAAGACAAGAACAAAAAATTAAAATTATTTAATAAATAATAAATGAAATTAACTAAATAAACTAAAAGAATAGATATTACCTGTTAGGGATTTTCACATTTTATTTTATATTTGATCTTATTTTCTTAAATATTTTTAAAAAATATACATGTGTATATATATTTTCGGGATCGGGAAAAAGTTGGGATCGGGTAGTCCCATTCCCAATCCCTATCCCGATCCTGATCCCGAATTTTTCCCGATCCCAAAATCACATTCCCGATCCCGAAATTTTCGGGACGGGATTTTCTGTCCCGATTTGCTCGGGATCGGGATGGGAAAGTCAGGACGGGAAATTCATGAATACCTCTAATTATCAGTAGCCATATGATAATACACGGAAGATGATATTGAGGAAATTTTCATGCATAAGTTTTTCAGTTTTCTCGCTATCACTCTTTCAGCTGATTAAAGTTAATTGCATTCTTTTGGCTAACAATTCTAACACTTGAGAATCTTAAGTTATAGTATAATATATTGGTTATTTAAAAAAATCTGTTGATTCTTTGATGAATGCGAATGCGAATTCTTTCATCATCATTGATCCTAGTTGATTTAACTAGTTATGTCAATTTTGTTTTGACCAACAAGAAATGCATTAATCATGAAACCACAAGAGGTATGTCAAATTATATACATACCTCTGGTGCGTTATATTCTATTTACAAAATATAATTGGTTTATTGGAATACTTTTCTCAATCATTGTAAACTTTTGGTTACAATCTTAACATAGCATCCAATGCAATAGTCTTTGAGATGCAATAAGTGAAACTTGAGAAAATAAATTAACTTTATTGTAAGAGCATGAAAATACTTTTAATTAACCTTTCCCAAGATTATACTACCTAGTGTTATGCAAATAATAGCGCTTATTTTCTAATGTAGGAAATTTTCATCTAAAATCAAAGTTATTCAAGGGACATACTTTTCCCCTAAAATAAACGTTGTCCTAACTATAGAATGAGGCATGCCTCCAAATGTTCTTTAGAAACTAACTCATCAATAACTATGTAATTATAATCCCCCCCCGGGCCGGGCCCATATGAAAGCTATTAACCTAATTTGATAAAGTGGTTAATTTGAACAATGACCTTTCTAAAATATTTATAATATTAGATTATATATCAGTTTATAAGTTAAGTAAATTAGCTTTAAAAAAATATAAATGCAAAAGATATAATGGATTGTGATATTATATTGGGTTAATGGGGCAAAACTGTTCATAAACTTTTCTCAAATGTCTGACACTATATATATGTTTCTTAGGTGCAAATATGCTGATGAAGATAACAAAAAGTTGCAAAAATGTCATATCTATTTGTTTGAGCTAATGACAGCTACATTTTAGTGATGGGCCCCACATTGTTGTATAGGTGCCAATCCAATAAGATGCAAAAAATATTGATATATTTTTACTAAATATGCATATGACACCATGTACATTTATTTGATGAAAAAATACACACTAACTTCTTCAAATGAAGAAAAATGTCATATTGATTCACAGCCTAAACGGACGTTACGTTTTATCTTGATACTTATCCTCGTATTAATCCCTCCTTTTTTCATGTGTTTTCATCCCTGTCAATTATTGATTAAAAAAAAAAAAATCCCTGTCAATTCTCTCTCCTCGGACTCACCATTCATCTCTCTTTTTGCCCTTTCTCTCTCACTTTGTCTCTTGACACCACCGAATTCTTATTTTGGTTTTTGCTTTGGTTGCGGGAGGATTATTGTATAATAATTTTTCATCTCCTTCACATCTTAGGGTGTTTAAAATCAGGATCGGGACTGGGATTTCGGTCCCGGTTTTTGGCCGGGATGCAAATTGCATCCCGGTCCTGATCCCGGTTTGGTCCTGGTCCCGATAATCTCGGGCGGGACTTGGATCAAACCGGGAAATCCCGGTTTTTTTTTTAAAAAAAAATTAAATTTAAAAAATATTATTATTTTAGTTAAATTTTTTATAATCTAGTGTTTAAAGTAATTATTTAACATATAATAAGACCATAATAATCACACAAATTGATCTAGAATTTAAGAATAACATTTTATTATTGTTATTATGATCACCTTCATCATTTTTGTTATTATTTTTATACATTATATAGTAGGATTAGTATCACAATATATACAGTTTAACTCCAACTAAATATATGATACATATTTTATCAAATGATAACTTAAATTATGAGATAAAAAAATACAAAAATAAAACAATAACTTATTTTTTAAGAAAAAAAATTTTAAAAAAAATAAAAAAACCGGGACCGGGACTGGGACTGGGATCACAAGGTATGTGACCGGTCTCGATCCCGGGTCCCTTAGATCTTGATCCTGGTCCCGGCCGGGACGGGAAATTCCCGGGATCAAAATTCCAAGACCTGGACCGGACAACAGGGACCGGGACACTTTAGACACCCCTATTCACATCGATAAAATTTTCCATGAGGGATTTCCTCAATTTCTCAAAAACAGTTGTGGCCAACCAATTATATATAATATAATATAATCTAAAAACCTTAGGAAAATTATCCACAGGTATCGCTATGACTAAAGATAATAAATTAATACTAATTCAAATTTAAATGTAAAATGTAGATGTAACTTAAATATAAAAGATAATGATGGGAAGATCTAGTTAATTTAGATATCCTATTTTATTAAAAATAAATAAATCCATCTCAAAAAAATAAATAAATCTAAAATAATTTTAAGAAAATAATGATAAGAAAAAATAATAAAATACTAATCAATCTAATGATATTCAAAATATCTTACTCTTTTTTTTTTTTGGACGAAATAAAATATACTTATTCAAGTCATCTTAATGAAATAATTCTATTCTAAATATATAGATAAAATTACTCTCTTAAAAAAATATATTATATTTACGGCTTTAGTAAATATAAATAGGAAAGGAATTTGTTGAAGCTAACACTACATTCGTTGTTAACCTTGAAGGAAGTCGTTCTCTTCCTCTGGTGCTTTCTCATCGAACAAGTTAAAGGTTCTGGTACTCCCCATCTTCCTTCTAAGTTGAATTTGTATAATTACTCTTAATCTTATTTAATATCTGGTTTTTTTATCCTTCTCTGTTTGTATCTCGGGAAATCTTTGTTGCAAATTAGTCTTTTTCTTTTTTTAATTTTGTGTTATTGTGAGCTTTTTCATTCCTGGGTTATTGAGTCTGAGCCGGTGAAGAAAATTGTAGACTCAGAAGACGATTCCTTTGGGTCAGGATATGGCGGCCGCAAAACCCCAGAGGACTCCTCAAGAAGTTGAGGATATAATTCTCAGGAAAATTTTTCTTATTTCCCTCACTGATGCCACGGGAAACGATCCTAGAGTCGTTTATATGGAATTGACAGCAGCTGTGATGCTCAGCGAAGGCAAGGAATTGAGGCTTTCACGGGACATGATGGAAGATATTCTGATGGATCGGCTTTCTGTTAGTTACTCTTCAGTGGAATCGCCTTTTCAGTACTTAATCGGTTGCTATCAACGAGCACACGATGAGGGTAAGAAAATTGCAAACATGAAAGATAAAAGTTTGAGGGGTGAGATGGAATCCGTGGTGAGAGAAGCAAAGAAGTTGTGTGTAATGTTTTGTAGAATGCATTTGGCGAATCCTGGCACGTTTCAAAGTGGAAATTTTAGTACGAGTAAACAGCAGAACTCGCCATTGTTGCAACTTATTCTCTCTGAGGTTGGTGGCACCATTAATGGCTTCGGTGGCAGTGGCAATGCCGGTGGAGTTAAAAGTCCGCCTGGATTTCTGGAGGAATTTTTCAGGGACTCACACTCGGATTTGGATCCAATATTGAAAGGCTTGTACGAGGAATTGAGGGGTAGTGTGGTGAAAGTTTCGGCTCTTGGGAATTTCCAAGACTCTTTGAGGGCATTGCTATTTCTGGTTAGATTTCCAATTGGTGCAAAGTCTCTTGTTAGCCACGCGTGGTGGATTCCTAAAGGAGTTTACATGCATGGACGTGCAATTGAAATGACAAGCATTATAGGCCCTTTCTTTCATATTAGCGCCCTACCTGATCAAGCCTTTTTCAAGAGCCAGCCTGACGTTGGGTGAGTGAACTTTTTGGCTTCGATGGTTTAAAAGTAAATATTTTTGTGTACATTAATATCTGATCGAAATTGTTGATGATCAGTTGGTTTCTCTTAATCTTCTTTTCCCATTTTTTACCATTGGTAATAAATGAGAAGGAAATATAAAAGCTATATCAAAATAAGTGGATGTTATTATGCTTATTCTTTCTATTCTATGGGTTCTTGGGAACAAATCTGTGGCCAGTATGATGGTCTTTCAACAAATGATTATTTAATTGGAATGTTGTCAAGCTCAAGGATCCTTTCCATGCAGCTTGAGAAGTATCGATTAAATAGTTTCTTTAGCCTCGTAGCTTTCCAGTTTTCAAAATATGTTGAGACCTGATTATTCATTAAGAAGAAACCTTAGGTTTCGGTATTTTTGGGCATTCGTACCAGTGCTTGTTGGGAGACCTTCAACGCAACATTCTTGCTTTCATTTTGTCAGCCTCATATATGCTACGTGGATAGATGACTTGTTGCTTGCTCCTTGCATCATTTATTATACACTTATGGTCATTCTGCCCTTTTTATTTGCCTTTTTGTTTTACTTACTGTATTGATTGTAGCATCTCTCTGCCATTTTCTTCACTGGCTTTTACACATAAGTTACTCTGTACGAGCTAATTCATGTTGAAATCTATATTGTTAACCCATGCACCTTAGGTGGGATTTTGTTTGGATGGGTTATTTTCTACTTGGTTTTGAACTTGACTTAAGTTTATTAACAAACTGACTTCTTCTTGTTTTTTTTAAAAAAAAAAGGCAGCAGTGCTTTTCAGATTCTTCTACCCGCCGTCCATCTGATTTGCTATCTTCCTTCACCACGATTAAAACCGTCATGAATAACTTATATGATGGACTGAATGAGCTTCTCCGCATTCTTCTGAAAAGTACAGATACTCGTGAAAATGTACTAGAGTATCTTGCTGAGGTAATCAATAGAAACGCATCCAGGGCTCATATACAGGTAACTTTCTTTTTAACGTACAGGTTTTAGTTGATCTTTTTTGTAGAAGAAAAACTTATATCTGTTTTATCTCTAATGATAAGACATTAATAACTTGCGGGTGGTCTCTCTTATTTGACTTAGGCTTCTCCCCCCTTTTTTGCAGGTTGATCCTATGACTTGTGCAAGTTCAGGCATGTTTGTAAATCTCAGTGCTGTTATGCTTCGTCTCTGTGAACCATTTTTGGATGCAAATTTAACAAAAAGGGATAAGATCGATGCAAAATATGTCTACTATTCAAACCGTCTGGATTTAAGGTGAAGGCTTTTAGAAGTGAACGTTAAATTTCATCTGAATGCTTCTTATATTTCTCTGTATCTAAATTTGGGTTATGAATCTGTTTTAGGGGGTTGACTGCCCTTCATGCATCTTCTGAGGAAGTTGCTGAATGGATAAAGAGTAATGAGGGTGCGAAACGTTTGCAACAATCTCAGGAAGCAACCGGTTCTGGTAGTAACAATGCTGGTGGCCCTTCAAATGCAAAGCCTGCATCACATGCTGAAAAGACAAAATACCCATTTATTTGTGAATGCTTCTTTATGACTGCAAGAGTGCTTAACTTGGGCCTCTTGAAAGCATTTTCTGACTTCAAACACTTGGTTCAGGTAATCAGATGTCCTGTGTTTGAGCAGACATTTATTTTTTAGTATTGTATTATGTTGATGATGCTTGTGGTTCCTTATCTGTTTTCATTTATGAACTTTATTTCTTTTAAGCCTATCTATTATCCTTTTTTCCATCTTCTGTGAAATGTAAACTCTGGAGTGAAATTTTATGCAGGATCTTTCTAGGTGTGAAGATTCTCTTTCAACACTTAAAGACATGCAGGCACAGTCATCCTCTCCTCAGTTGGAGTTAGATATAGCTCGACTTGAGAAAGAAATAGAGTTGTACTCTCAAGAAAAGCTTTGTTATGAAGCTCAGATATTGCGGGTCGGTCTGGCTTTTTGCTCTCTTGGATTTGCTTGTTATTTCTGCAAACACATGCAGTTGGATGTATGCAATTGAAACAGAGATAATTGTGCGCTCCTAGTTTTCATGTTCAGTGATGTAACTAAGAAAATATTAAGTTTAGATTTCTTTATAGTCTCTTACCAATGGTTATCATTTCTCAATTTTCTTATGTGGTGTTTGGCACAAATGGAACTTAAAAAGATCCTCTACTGGTCTACTTGTGAAGTATGACTCATTAGCATGAACTTTTGAACCAAGTGCACCATTATATAACTTGAGACATTCTATCTTCCATCTTATGGATTGAAGCCTCAGAAGAACACTCCTTGGTTGCTAATTATATGGTGTAGTTTATGCTTTAACTATCCCTCGCTTAAATTTTCAATATTCTGATTGTGACTTGTTTTCTTCTGATTTTCCTTAGGATAACACATTTATTCAAAACGCTCTTTCCTTCTACCGTTTGATGATTGTTTGGTTGGTTGGCTTGGTTGGGGGATTTAAGATGCCTCTACCATCAACTTGTCCAATGGATTTTGCTTCAATGCCTGAGCATTTTGTAGAAGATGCAATGGAATTGCTCATATTTGCTTCTCGGATTCCAAAAGCCTTAGATGGTGTTGTGCTGGTATGAGTCCACCTCCAGGAGCTTTATTTGGTTGTCCTTTAGCATACAATTTTTTCTGCTTATGCATTAATCATTATGCCGTTTTTATTTTGTTCTGCAGGATGAATTCATGAACTTTATAATTATGTTCATGGCCAGTCCTGAATTTATCAAAAACCCATATTTGAGAGCAAAGATGGTTGAAGTCTTGAATTGCTGGATGCCCCGTAGAAGGTGATTTGATGTCTTTCTCTTGGATGATGCTGTTAACTTCTTGTTACAATTATTTCCAAGTCTTACTTGAAATGTCCAAGTTTATAATTGGTTCTTTTGTGTTCCCCCTTTTACCCCTTGTGCAGTGGCTCATCTGCTACAGCCACTCTATTTGAAGGGCACCAGCTGTCTCTTGAGTATCTTGTGAGAAATCTTTTGAAGCTTTACGTTGACATTGAGTTCACTGGTTCTCACACTCAGGTTTGCTACATTTCAAGGCTATCTTGGTGAAAATTGTGTATCTTATGCTGTACATTTCTGGACTAATGAAAGGAAGCTATCTGAATTGTTGTTAAATCACCCTCTTTCTTGATAATTGTATTGAATCTCAAGCTTGGGTATTAACAAAGTGGTCTATTTGAGGTCGTGACTTTTGTTCAATCGGTAAACTTATATGGCATTAAACAAAACTTGTGTTATTATGATAAAAAGCTTCTGACTGATTAACAATGTTAGGTGTATTTTAGAAGTGTATTTCTAACCTTTCCTACATTTATATTTTGTATTATTGTAATTCTCGAAATGTGGTTTCATATGCATATCTACATATAAATTTTACAAGGGTTACAGTCTTGCAGTTGGTACCATTCATCTTAGGACAAGATTACCTAGCTGATTCTTTTAATGTTCATTTTTGCATTGCAGTTTTATGACAAGTTTAACATCCGCCATAATATTGCCGAACTGCTAGAATACCTGTGGCAGGTCCCTAGTCATCGTAATGCTTGGAGACAGGTACTTTGTAAAATATATTTGAGATTGTAATTTCACACCACAACTATGTGTTTCTGATACGGCAGACGTGTTTTTTTCCAGATTGCTAAAGAAGAGGAAAAGGGCGTCTATCTAAATTTCTTAAATTTCCTCATCAATGATAGTATTTATCTTCTAGATGAAAGTTTAAACAAAATTCTTGAGCTAAAAGAATTGGAAGCTGAGATGTCAAATACCACTGAATGGGAGCGACGACCAGCTCAAGAAAGGCAGGAGAGGACACGGCTATTCCACTCACAAGAAAATGTTTGTCTGATTCATATACCCAATAATATCTGCTTTTGTTTTTGAATTTTAGACACTGAACGAAGTATGTTACTGGATGATTTTTATAGATTATTCGAATAGACATGAAGTTGGCAAATGAAGATGTTAGTATGCTCGCATTTACTTCAGAACAGATTACTGCTCCTTTCCTCCTTCCTGAGATGGTAATTTCTTTTTATCATTCCAGCATTTGCTATCTAATCGAAGCTTTTTCAATGGATAATCTCATATATTTTCCCAAAACTTTGTCAGTCTCCTTTTGCACTTGTTAATATAATTATGCTTTTATTTTTCAAGGTTGAAAGAGTAGCTAGCATGCTCAATTACTTTCTTCTGCAACTGGTGGGTCCCCAAAGAAAATCACTTACTCTGAAAGATCCTGAAAAGTATGAATTCCGTCCCAAGCATTTGCTTAAGCAGGTTGGCATTGATTATATTTGAAGCCTTGTTTTTAGTTGATTCCCCCCTTTTCCTGGTGAAAGACTTTTGACAGGATTTGGGCGAGAGATTATATGCTTTTGCCTGGTGGTCTATGTTTTTGGAATAAATTAATTGAATTCATGTTTCTATTTTTGGATTATGTAACTGAATTGGGCATAATATAAATCTTGGCAAAATATCACCTTAACATGTTCTATTTTCTTGTGCAGAACAGTAAAATTATAGCAAGATTTAATGATCAGTGCAGCTTAAAACACTGATGAAACTAACCAAAACATCAGAAAATTATAATTAAATAACTCTATCATTGCAACTTAATATATAAATTCCCGTTTCTCTCTTATTTTGACCTCAGTCAATCGATGATAAATTTTAAAAGCATTAAATCAATTCAGATCATGTATTCATTCAAGTCTACCGTCCAACATTGGAATTTTGATATTTAGAGATTTACTCTAGAATTTTTTTTCTCTCACTTCATTTCATTCTAACCTTCCAAATTGAACCTATTTGGAGTACATGTTCAATGGTTTGTTATGTAGATGCACATTTACAATCTGGTCTATGATCCAAAATCGCAAGTTCTATAGGACTATATATTTTGTTAGAGGAGTAAATATAGTTATTTGAACAACTGTTGAGTGCACAACTGTTTTTTATCAGACTTTAGGGGTTTTGTTATGAAATCGATTAGTTTTTTATATCAGATAACACAGATTTTTAATATTTTTTTATGGTTCATCTTCAAATGTAAGGGTTTTTTTAGCTTTAGCTTTGGGGGAAAGAAACTTTTTAAGTTCCAATTCAATCTCTGAGGTACTGTATTCATGTTTGTGTTACATCATGGTTGGAAAGATAATTATTGATTCCAAGATATTTTTTTTCCCATTGAAGATTGTGCACATTTATGTTCATCTAGCCAGAGGCGATACCGACAACATCTTCCCATCTGCCATATCTAAGGATGGACGATCATACAATGACGAGGTTATTGTTATGACTTATAATATACTGGAAATTATTCCCGTTCTCTGAATTTCTGTAATCATTTCAATTTGACGCTTGGAGTTTTGTTGCAGCTGTTTAGTGCTGCAGCAGATGTCCTTCGGAGAATAGGTGAGGATGGAAGAGTTATACATGAATTTGTTGAACTCGGTGCTAAAGCTAAAGTGGCTGCTACGGAGGCCATGGATGCTGAAGCTGTTTTAGGGGAAATACCAGATGAATTCCTGGATCCAATTCAGGTATATTTTGCGCTTCTTTGTGTGACCCTGTGACAAGAGTAACTGGTGACTAAGTTATTTGATCTTTGTTATGCTTACGCTACATTTTTCCGAAATCTCAATGTTGACTTGGAAAACATGACTTTCTTTCTATTGCAGTACACTCTGATGAAGGATCCAGTTATTTTACCTTCTTCAAGGATCACAGTTGATCGTCCTGTCATTCAGAGGCATCTTCTTAGTGATAGTGTACCCCTTTAATCTTCTCTTCTCTTCTTCATTAGTCATTTATTCGGTGAGGCGATTGATTTTTCTTAATCTGTGCCAATATGTTTGTTTATGCAGACCGACCCGTTCAATCGTTCTCATCTCACCGCCGATATGCTGATTCCTAATGATGAACTCAAGGCGAGAATTGAGGAGTTTGTGAAGTCCCAGGAACTGAAGAAACATGATCAAGGCCAAGGCCAAGGTGTTCAGAGCAGCAAGGCCACAATTCAGGCCACCAATGCGGAAATGTTGATTGATTAGGAAATTTTTCAGTGTCTCAGCTTTTAGAATGAAGCATTTGGTTCTTGTGGTCTGCACAATAATGTTAAATCATTTATTTTTGTATAATATAATCTAGTCGTTAGAAGCTGAAAGCTGTAAAGATCTCTAGGCAAGTTATGTAAAAAACTGGTTATTTTAATTTTAACTACGAATTTAAATTTTATTCTACACAAGGCACAACACTAGGGGATTCTAAATCTGTAATGCCCTTTCCGTGCCACGCCTTTGAATGTTACATTTACAGGTTTAAATGCAGCATTTTATGGAATGCTATATATATATGTATATATATGAGCTGTTCAAATATTAAAATAATTCTAGAGAGCTTGGGCTTGCTCATTAACTTCGGATGTCTCGGAAGATGCTAATCAGAAAATGCCTGGCCGTGAAAAAGCATGTGTACAAACGGAATTTAGGAAACGCCTAGCTTATGGTTTTAACCTGTTTGTTTTAAATTTTTAAGTGTTTATATGGCATTTAAGGCCAATATGTGAGAGAAATTCTGTCACAGTTGATAGAAAAGTGTTTAAAAAAGTTTTTTTTTTTCTTGTGCTTTTTAAATAAGCACAGCACACAAAATACTTCTTGTAATGGGTTTCATTATGCTTAAGATGAAGGATGACCATAGTTTAACATAGCCACGTATTTTAGTGGAATGAAATGAACAAAATTTTTCCTACAACTCACCTAGTCATTAACCGTAAAAATTGATAATTTTTAATATTAATGATGAGTGATTACGGAAATTTTTTGCCATAGTTCATGCCCCATTGTACCCCTCACGTTTAAAGCATGTATAGGGGGAGTACTTAGTGTCATTAGAGAGTACTTAGTGTCATTAGAACTAGGGAAAATCACTCTTAGGTCCCAAGCAAACAACATATTATCAGAAAGGTCCCTAGAGGTTGTAAAATACACTCAATAAGTTGTAAATACCCGCAAAAGAGTTGTAAATAGGGACCTTTCTGATAATATGTTGTTTGTTTGGGACCTAAGAGTGATTTTCCTGAAGAACTACAAGACCCCAACAATGACGGTGATTAAAAATTGGATCTTTAGGGGTAAAAATAACATCATTTTATAAATAATGGGATCGTTGCAAGATATTAAGAGTAAATGTTGGAAATTCAATTTTTTTGGAGGTGCTCAGAACCCGTAATACAGCATAGCAGAAACCCCTTTTTTTTTTTTTTTTCATGCCCCAGAAAGCAAGAAACAGACAAAAATAGAGACAGCATGACACAAAATGCTGAGGAAAGAATAAGACTGACAAAAGATTAATCATGCAGAGTCGTCATTCTAAAAAGGTGTTTGTATTCTATGGTGAGGACCTCATTGTCCTTCGCAAACCTAATGAACTGATCTATTTTCCATGCCAGTTTCTATGAATCAGTCATGAAGTTACTTCAAAGATTTGCCAGTCTCTGATTAAGAATGGTCACCTTCCTGCTATAATTCTCAAGTCGACAGAGTTGCCTTGCGCTTTGCATACTCATGGACAATACTAATGGCACTCTTGCTATGGCGCAATGAGAACTCTGCAAGTAAGATTTGGCTTTCTTCCAACGTCAGATCACCATGACAACCCTGCAATATATCAAGGCAACGTCAGATTCTGCACAATCATGATGATGATGATTTAAAATCGGTTTATGTAACTTTAAAACAACATGAAGAAACGTTAAGGAACAAAAGCGGTTGCAAATTTACTATATCACAAAACTCTGTTTAAATCCTCTATTTTGATACAAGCATGCCGGCTCTTTTTGATTCAGATGGAAGATGCAATAATTTGACCAAAATGGTCTACCATGATATATATATAAATAAGATTAATAGTTCCTTATGTACCATATAAACACATAATTACAATCATTACCGTCCGAGATATTCGGTCACAAACAGCATGGTGCATGAGGATTCCTGCAGCAACTGAAACATTGAAAGAGTCTACCATCCCTTTCATGGGAATACTGCAGTGCAAATCAGACAACTCCAAAGCCTCATCACTGATACCCCTGCATCAAGACCTTAAACTCAGCTGACCAACCAAACACAAAAACATAATACAAAAATGAACTCCACGCTGTAAGAGATACAATAACTATTCAACATTTAGTTAAGTTCCAAGGCTGTCTGATATCTTCTAACTACTAATTGTTGATGAATCAACAAGTAAAGAACAAAGCAGAAATGATACCTTTGAACTATTACATGGATAATTTTTGTGAGCAATGACAGAATGACATCAATCAGTTATTCAAAATGTGCTTTTAAAGCCTAAACTTGAAACAGACCAGCTTCTTCAAGGCATCTGTAAGCTTTTACATAAGTGAGATGTAAGGGCGTGAATCAAATTACCTACTCTCATTCCCGACTATGATTGCAGTAGGGCATGACCAGTCCAAGTCATAAATGGAAACCTGTCATTAGCAGAAAATGGCATACAGTGCAATTTATTTACAAGTGCATAGAATACACATACATATGCAAAATAGTTGTAAAAGCTAAAACATACTGCTCAAACAGTACCGTATCTGTTCCCAAATGTGTTGTTGCAATTCGATAACCACGGGATTTCAATACTTCAAAGCACTCCTTTGTAGAATCCCACAGCTCAATGTCCAACCATTTCTCAGCACCCATGCTCACATGGCGATTTTCTCTGTACCTGCAATGACAAGGTGGGTTAAACCAGTGTTTTCTTGATAGGTTGATGATTGATACAGGTGAAATTTGAATCAAGCATCATCTCATGATTCTCAAGACGAGCATCTGTTTCATATCATTGTAGCTAATCACATGGTAAACAGGTAGAGACTGGGTGCAGTGCTTCACAAGAAACTTGGTTTCAGTGTATGAGGGTGAAGCATGCCACTTTGCTAAATATCTGGCACAGGGACGCTTCATGAAATAATTGGTACATGCAGAGGTTAAGCACTATGATTGATGTCTGGTATGAAGGAGTAGGAGGGTAGGCTTAATTAGCACACTATTTGGGGTCATGATTCACTTCAACATTTTATTAATTGTAAGTTGCACAAAGCATAAGCAATATGCGCAAAATGGAAAAGAAAGATGCATTTCGAAGCAGAAGGAAAGTAGAAAACTGATAGTTAGATCACAATAACCTTGAAACTATATAAAAAAAGAAAAAGCAAAGAAGAAGAACAAAATGCATTTGACATAACTAGAAAAATAAAACATGAGCATTGTAGATGAGAAAGCTAAATCTCCACAAATATAAAAGCCCGCATTCAAATATTGAATTATCTAGAAGCTTTATGATAGCAGTTTAAATAAACACAAACTTAAAATTCTCAAATGGGCAATGAATGAATGCTGATCATAATTTTCCTTTCTCGGTAAGAAAACAGAATGATGGGTATTGGAAACAAATCTTTAGAAACAAAAATGATTAAAGGAAGCAGAGCCAACAAATCCAAAACCAGGAAAGTCACACATCCAACAATTGAAAAAAAGAAAAGAAACGGTTTTTCACCTCAATTGTCTTTGCACCTTTTGGAGCTGTCACAAGAGACCACGTGAACGGATTGAATCCCAAGCGCATCAGCAGAGCGAAATACAGCAGAAACATTCCCAAAATCACTAAGCCCTTCAACAACCAAACACACAGAATAGCTCCGGTGGCGAACCACATTCCTAAACCTCTCCTTCCTCACATCAGAGATGCAAGGACCAACTGCCTCTAAAATCTCACCACTTGTGACATAAGTGTTTTGACATTTGAACCTGTCAACATATGGGAACCACCGAGATGCATCAGCGTGAAGGGTCTTGCGCTCCATCTTCATCAACCTAGCTACGTCATCGGTGTGGGTAAGCAGGTACTCGACGGTATCGCTGGATTGGTCTTCAGGGGTTTCGATGATGGGATTAGCGGATAAAGGTTGGTCGTGTATTTGAATGGGTTCGATTGAAGCAGCTTCTTGAGCTGAAGCGTAACATCTGGAAGCAACCCTTAATCCTGAAGTGAGAAAAAAGGCGGGAGGAAGCGCAGAAAGAGTAGGTGGAGTGGAGTGAAGGCTGCATTTGAAAGAAGAGAGAGAAGTGCGAAGAAGATTTGTGCAAGTGTTCATTGGGGGCTATTGATCAGCACCAAACAGAGGCAGCTTCTTCAATGTTCACTTTCTGCTTGAGGATCGCGATTTGCCTTTGATTCGTGTTCAGCAATCAGAAGACGGCAGTCTGTGCCAGAAACGATGTCGTTTTAAGTATTTAAGAGATTAATCATCGGAAAATCATTATGGGCTAGCACTGGCGCTGAGTTTATGTGGTTCATGACTTCATGTTATGAAAATATGGATGATTAGAGAGAGTAAGGGAGGGAAATTTAAGAGATAAATTCTCACTTGTCTGTATAAAATCTCAACTCAAGGGCTGTATTTTTTTTTTTTTTTGCCATCAAAGAAAATATTATTAATAAAAGGACCAACAACCATACACATAAAGTCTGAGAAATAGAAAACCCAAAAGGACACCACAACTATCCATTGTCAAAATTACTATCAGTACTATCTTTCTCCAAAATGTTTAAGAGTTGTAATGGAGGTCTCCAAAGCCAATCTTCAGGGCAAGACCTTCGCAATGAAGCTTTGGCGAGCCAGTCAGCTACCAAATTTGCTTCCCTGGAAATCCACATAAAAGAGTGATTTCTAATCAAACTTCCTAGAATGAGGATATTCTCAATAATAATATCACTATCCCATTTAGGAGAAGGAGAGCTGTTGTTTAAACAATCCATCAGTAATTTACAGTCAGATTCAAATATCACATCATCGAGATGATTCTCAGAAGCATACCGAACAGCCTCCAACAAAGCTAAGCATTCTCCCATAAAAGGGGATGAGGCCTTAAATAAGATGGTACCCCCATCTAAAGGCCATCGATTTACATCCCTCATCACCCAAGCAGTAGCAGCTTCCCCACTATTGGTAGAAAAGGAGCAATCTACATTAATTTTTAGCTCATTACCTTTTGGTGAGGTCCACTTCTTCCTTTCAACATTAGACGCAGAATGAGCAGCCTTTTCACTCTGTTGAGAGCTTAGCCATCCCTGTGCCTCCCAAAACTCTTGTAAAAAAGAACCTGCTTGAGAAAAAACCCATATTGGATCAACATGGATATCTTGATAAATATAATTGCATCTAGCTTTCTAGACCTGCCATAATATCATTACAAATAGACCCTTATGCCAATCAGACAAGTCTCTATTGATTAAGCAGTCTTTAATCCATGATCGAACATCTAAGGGGATAAAATTCTGGAAATTAAAAGAAAAACAACTCCTAAACCATACTAATTTTGCCCAATCGCAAGTTAACAATAGATGGGTGTCTGTTTCAGCTTCATTTTTGCAGATCAAACACAGGTGTGAAACAAAGCACCCCCTCTTTTGTAGATTAGACATGGTAGGAATAGAATTGTGAAGCACCCTCCATAAAAAGTTTTTAACTTTCCAAGGTACTTTCAGGTTCCACACATATTTTCAGGAAATTGGTTCATCCATGGAAGAAGATTCAGGTCTACTAGAATTCCTGCACTCCACTAAGTCCATAGCCACCTTGTATCCTTCCTTTATGGTATAAAAACTCTTTCTGCCCCCAGACCAAATCCATTTATCTGACCTATTATTTAAAGCACTTCTGGTTTTAAAAATGACATTTAACTCTTCATGTGTCAGATAATTATTAATAGTCGAAAAATCCCATCCATCATTACATTTAATGTCTACTACCCGCAACTCAGAAAGAGATAAGGACGGGCAAGGGGAGATAAGCTTTTTACCAAGTAGGTCTTGAAGCCAAGGATCGTTCCACACCCTTGTATTTCGCCCATCTCCAATACTAGAGATAATATTACCTTGAAGAACTTCTCTACCAGCCAAGATGCTGCTCCATAGCCAAGATGCATTCCTCCCCTTCTTGGCTTCCAAAAAGTTGCAATTGGGAAAATATCTCTTTTTCAAAATTCGAACCCAGAGCTGATCCGGTTCCTGCAAAATTCTCCAAGCAAGTTTAGCAAGCAATGCAAGATTAAAAGCTTCAAAGTCTTTAAATCCCAAGCCTCCCTCTTCCTTTGTGGCTTTCATCTTTTTGTTTGAAACCCAATGAATTTTCCTATTATCCTCTGAACCCTTCCACCAGAAACTATTAATGATAGACTCTAGCTTCCTAAGGGTAGTCTTTGGAAATAGGAAACAACTTATAGGGTATATTGGAATTGAATTTGCAACAGATTTTATAAGTACCTCTCTCCCAGCTTCATATAAGAAATTTTTCTGCCACCCCTGAACGCGTTTTCTGACTTTATCAATTACAAAATTCAGAGCTTGAATTTTGGATCTTTCCCAGATAGTTGGAAGGCCCAAATAGATGCCAGGAATGTCAACAGCAGCAACCTGAAAAATGTGGCCAATCTCCTCCTTTAACCGATTTGGTACATCACTAGAAAAGTAGAGGCATGATTTATTCACATTTATGAGTTGCCTGGATGCATCACAATATAAGTCAAGTAAATGTTTCAAGTTTCTACAATTATCCAACTCAGCTTTCAGGCAAAAAACAGCATCATCAGCAAAGAAACAATGCGTCAACTCAGGGGAGGCTCTAGCCAATTTGAGACCATGAAGTAACCCCTGGCTTACCCACTTTTCAATAATAATAGATAGGACATTGCTGACCAGAATAAATAAATATGGAGATAATGGATCTCCTTGTCTCAAACCCCGCTGAAGTAATACTTGAGATGTCTTTTTTCCAGAGAGCATAATAGAGAAATTAATAGAAGTAATACACCAAACAATCCTATCAACCCATTCTTTACAAAAGCCCATTTTCAAAAGTACTGCAACTAGAAAATCCCATTCAATTCTATCATAGGCTTTATTCATATCAAGTTTAAGAGCCAATTCGCCCTTACTTCTTCCACTTTTCAGATGATGGAAGGCTTCATGTACAATGACAATATTATCCTGGATAAGCCTACCCGGAACAAAAGCTCTCTGGCTCTCAGAAATAAATTCTTTAAGCATTGGCTTTAACCTGTTAGCAATAACCTTGGAAAACACTTTATATGAAAAAATACATAAGCTTATAGGCCTAAAATCACTAACAGTTTCAGGACATTCTATCTTTGGAATCAAAACGAGATCAGTTTGGTTAAGTTCATGCAACTAAAAACCATGAGAAAAGAATTTTCATACAAGATTGCAAACCTGGCTTCTAATGACGTGCCACTCCTTCTGATAGAAAAGTCCTGTATAACCATCAGGTCCCGGAGCCTTTGTTGCTCCCAATTCAAACATTGCCCGCTTGACTTCTTCATCAGTAATTTTAGCCATTAGACTCAGATTGTCCTCTGCTGTTACCGCGTCCTCAATAAATCTCAGGATTTGGTGAAAATCACGCTGCCCCAAAGTAGAAAATAGCTGAGAATAAAAATTATTGAAACAATGCCCAATCTCAACTTCATCCTCTACCCAATTATCAGCATCATCTCGCAGCCTTGTGATTTTATTTTTGCTTTGTCTCTGAATAATAGTCATATGAAAAAATTTAGTATTTTGGTCTCCACATTTCAGCCATTGGACTCTAGATTTTTGAGCCCAATACTGTTCCTCTTGTTGCCAATGATCATTCAGCTTCCTTTTCAGCTCATCCAACTCCCTAGCTGTATCATCATTCCCTTCTTTGTCGAAGCAAAGGTGCACTTTTTCCATCAGTTTATTTATGATCTTTGAACTGTTCCCAAACTCTGTCTTGCTCCATTTTGAAAGAACATCACTAAGCTCAGATATATTTTTCACAAAGTTAGCAAGTAGATCACCCACATCATCCCCCTTCACGAAGTAGATCACCCAAGGGCTGTATTTATAGGCAAAAGAAAACAAGTATGAACAGTGAAAAAGCGTACAAAAGCGTGCTACAGTATCTGCTATAGTACTTATATATATGAACAATACTTTGCTACAGTAAAATATGTATTTTGCTACATTGCCTGTATATGGACAATATTTTCCGTATGGAGAGAAATGTCTAGTTATGAGTCAATGGACATCCATATAATTAATATTCATAACACTCTCCCTTAGATGTCCATTATGAATGCGCCTCATTAAAAACTTTAACTAGGAAAAACCCAGTGGGATAAAAACCTAGCCAAAGAAAAGAGTACATCATTCATTGATATATTGTCAAGCGCTGCTTCATTAAAAAACCTTTCTAGGAAAACCCAGTGGGACAAAACCTAGATAAGGGAAAAAGAGTACAGTGTGTATCGACTCCCCCTCTTGACAACATCAATTGATATCTCCAAGTCTCTGAAGCCAATGTTATCGACAAGCTTTTCAAAGATTGTACCTGGAAGTAATTTGGTGAATAAATCTGCTAGATTTTCACTCGAACGGATTTGCTGGATATCTATCTCATCATCCTTTTGAAGGTCACGAGTGAAGAAGAATTTTGGTGAAATATATTTCGTTCTATCATCTTTGATATAACCTTCTTTAAGTTTGGCAATACATGCAGGATTGTCCTCATATAGAACTACTGGGATCATTTTACCTAAAGATAAACGACAAGTTATTTGTATATGAAATATATCACCGACCCTAGCTATACACATTCTCGACTTGCTTCATGCATTGCTAGAATTTCTGTATGATTAGATGACGTGGCTAATATAGTCTGTTTCATAGATCACCATGAAATAGCTGTACCTCCACATGTAAACAGATAGCCTGTTTGTGATTTATCTTCGTGTGGATCAGACAAAAATCTAGCATTTGCATAACCAACCAGTTCATACTTGGATACATTTGAGTAGTATAACCCCATATCCATAGTGTCTCTGAGGTAACAAAGAATATGTTTTACACCATTCTAATGCCTCTGTGTTGGTGAAGAACTATATCTTGCTAATAAATTAACAACAAATGATATATCAGGATGTGTGTGATTAGCAAGATATATTAGGGCACCAATAACACTAAGATATAGTACTTTTGGACCAAGTAGCTTTTCATCACATTCTTCACTAATTACTCGAGGTCGGAATGGGTCATTATCTGCTTTCAAAGACCTTACAATCATTGAAGTACATAATAGATGTGATTTATCCATGGAAAATCACTTTAGGATATTTTTTGTATAAGTTTCTTGATATACAAATATTTCATTGTTGAGGTACTTGACTTGTAATCCAAAACAAAATTTTGTTATTCCCAAGTCCTTCATTTCAAATTCTTTCTTTAAACAATTGATTGCCTTTTGAATCTCTTCAGAAGTTCTAATGCTGTTGATATCATCAACATAAATAGCAATTATAGCAAATTCATTGCTAGATCTTTTTATAAAGATTTATGGGCATATCAGATCATTTTTATATCCTTCTTTCAATAGATATTCATTAAGACGATTATACCACATGGGTCCTGATTGCTTCAGGTCATACATGGACTTATTTAATTTAATTGAGTATGTTTTCGAGAACTTAAATTGGATGCTTCTGGCACCTTAAGTCCTTCAGAGACTTTCATATAAATATCATTGTCAAGTGAGCCGTATAAATAGGCAATCACGATATCCATTAGATGCAAATCAAGTCCTACATTTACTTCTAGGCTAATCAAATAATGAAAAGTAGTCGCATCCACTACTGTGAATACGTTTCTTCAAAATCAATGCCAGGTTTTTTTGTAAAACCTTGGGTTATAAAACGTGCTTTATATCTTATTATTTCACCCTTTTTATTTCTCTTTTGTATAAAAGCCCATTTGTATCCAACTGGTTTTACATCTTCAGGTGTAAGGACTACAGGTCCAAATACTTTTCGTTTTTCTAATAACTTTAATTCTGTGTTAATTACATCTTTCCATAGGGGCCAATCTTTTCTTTATTGGCACTCACTAATGGACTTTGGCTCATGATCCTCATTATCATTCATTACATCATATGCTATATGATAAGCAAATGTGTCATCAACGTTGACTTCATTTCGGTCCCATCAGATTCCATTCATAACATAATTTATTGAGATCTGATTATTTTCACATATATCAGGTACATGGGTCTCTTTTGGGATTATAACATTCTCTTCTGGAGATATCTCTACTGTAGATAATAACTCTTAAGGAGATGGTTCTTCTGGAGCCACTAACTTTTCTTGATTATCCTCAAATTGACCATATATATTCTTTGTTCCTTTTCTCTTTCGAGGATTTATCTTTGGAACTGATAGGCCTGCTACGCTTCAGGAGTACTTTAAATTCATTCATAGTACATTATCCTTCATGGACATCAATTTTAATAGGAGCATTAGCAGGTGGGACATGTGACTTTGTCACTTTCTTTGGGTCAGTAAATGCTTCTGGCATTTGATTAGCTAAATTCTGTAAATAAATTATCTTTTGAACTTCCAATTCATACTGTTTTGTACGAGGATCAAAATGAGCCAATGATAATTCATTCAAGCTAATTTCTTTACCTAGCTGCTTGTTTTCTCCCCCTAATACTGGAAAAAGTGACTCATCAAAATGGCAATCGGCAAATCGTGCCGTAAATAAATCTCCTGCAAATAGTTCTAAATATTTTATGATTGATGAAGATTCATACCCAACATATGTTCTCATCCTTCTTTAAAGATCCATTTTAGTGTGTTGTGGTGGTGCTACTGGCACATATATTACACACCCAAAGGTTCTTATATGAGAAATATTAGGTTCCTGACTAAAAACCATTTATAAAGAGAAAAAGTTTAGATAATTTGTTAACCTAATGCGAATTAATATTGCTGCATGTAAAATGGTATAGCCCAAACAAAAATTGGGATCCATATTTAATAAAGTGAAGGTATAACGCGTGTTAGAGAGAGGTGGAACAAGTTAAGAGGTTGATGGAGAATTTCATGAACTCTTGAGAGTGACATGAAATAGAGTTATCTGATCACATCATAGGAATAAGCTAAGTAGAGAGGTATTGGATAAAGTCTTGAAATATTTTATCAGTAACGGCGTGAAATTAACAAAAATGGAGAGGAAGTGCACATGGTTGCATGTGGAGTGGATCATTACATATCCGTTAGTCTGACGTCCATCCCCCACCACTTCTCTTACCAAGTCATCATCTTCCACAGTCCCCACCCTTTTCTAACTGCTCTCCTTTCCCATGCCTCTTCATCAACAAAGTTATTTCTTCCTTGGCCAAAAAAAAAAAAAAAAAAACAACGTTATTTCTTCCTCTCCATTCTTCTTTCGGAAAATTATTTTAATACACAAACAATGGTTTTAACCCTATATGAATGTTGTTCAATGTTTTAAGGTGGAAACTCCTTTTGCATGGCATTTCACTCTAATATTAAAAAAGGCTAAAATTTACAAAACCTCCTAAGTTTTAGGTTAGTTATATATAAACCTATTATGTTTTGAAGTTTAAATTTAATCATTTGAATGTCTTAATTTTATTTTTTTACATTAAAGCCCTCACCGCGGGACATCTGACATGGAATAAAAAAATTTATGATATAATATACAAAGCCTTTTGAACTTTATGACATTAACACAAAAATTCCTTGATATTTGAAAATTTAAATTCTTTTTAATGGTAAAATTTGAATTCTTTGAAATTGCAAGATGCCACGTCATTCTTGTTAACATGGTAGATATCATCAATAATTTAATGGAAAAATTAGCAACAGGTTTTATGTCAAAAATTAAAATATCAAGGGCATCAATTTAAACTTTGAAGCTATATACAATTGACCCGAAATTCAAGGGATTTTGTAAATTTTACCAAAAAAAAAAAAGACATCTCATTTTTAGATTATAATGATCATGGGGAAGAAATTTTCCCCCTATATCAAAATAAGAACAAAAACAATATGACTTCTGGTCATATAATTTCAGGAATCAGATAAGTATCGCTTCTGGCCATAAGATAATAATATAAAAAAACTTGTAAATAATATATACATGATATAAAAACAATAACAATCCTCAATCTTAATCATGAAACCCGATGTTTATAACAATCAGTAAAAGTATTACTCTAATTCCATATTGTGGCTCAGATTATCCCAGATTTATCAAATAAAATAAGGTATATAAAATCATTAAAAAAACCATAAGAAGATCATACCTTTGTTAGAACTTCGTGCTGATAACGTGTTATAAAAATATGGATGATAAGAGAGAATAAGAGAGAGAAAATAGAGAGAAATTCTCATTCACTTGTCTATACAAAATCTCAACCCAAGACCTGTATTTATAGGCAAAAGAAAATGCATATGAAACACGTGGAATTACTACAGTAAAATACGTATTTTACTACATTGCCCATATATGGACTGTATTTTCTGTATGAAGAGAAATGTCTGATTATGAGTCAATGAATATCCATATAATTAATATTCATAATACTTTATAGTTTGTAGTTAATACTTTTATAGTATAAAACACAGTCTTACAACAACCTAAACCAAACTTTGCTTAAACCAAGGGAGTACATAAGTCGGTTATATTTGACGTAACGCGAAAAATAAAACTATTGGTGGAAAGTACGTAAGTTCGGAATCAGGACTGCCAAAAATAGAGATAGAAGATTCCCCACAGAATGAAACTCTTTAATTGATCATATCATCATTGCATATTTTGGGCCCATTACCAACTCCCCAACTAATTTCTTTGATTTTTTTTTTTTTATCTGGGAAAGCTGTTGGTGGAAAGTTGTAGCGTCAAGGTAATTCAACTCGGATGGGTTAATGAATTGGTTTGGGTACTGGATTAAGTGTCAGTGGGTTAGACTGGAATTAAATCGGGATCAAACCAGTGAGAAATAGAATATTTTAGGTTTATAATATGAAATTCTAAAGAATTTTTTTTTTTAAAAAAAATAATTGACCCGGACCGGGTCACCAAACCGGACCAATTTTGTGGTCAGGTCACCGGTTTCCGGTCCAATCCGGGTTAGATAACCTAAACTAGTGTAATAAAAATATATATATAGACGTGCTAATTATAGGCATAGAGGCGTAAGAGTTGAGAGAAGCATTAATTTAGAGTACAAGCCCATGTGAAAGAGAACTTTGTATTGAAAATGAAGTAAGTGAAGAAAGCATTATCATTGTGATATTTAAATTATTATATATAACATGTTAATTGTGATTTTTTTCCTTCAAGAACTATCTTATAAAGAAAGTATTATCATTGTGATATTTAAATTATTATATATAACATGTTAATTGTGATTTTTTTCCTTCAAGAACTATCTTATATATAAGTTAATAATTATTTCGAAACTTCAACATGCCAAACAGTTTCTACTTATTATCTTACCCATTATCCTCCTCCTCTGCCTCTTCTTCGTACTTCCTCCTTTTCTCTCTTTCACCTCTCAACTTCTCCGACCTACATCCGTCAAGAAAAGCTGGGACTCCCTTAACATTCTCTTCGTGCTTTTCGCGATTCTTTGTGGAGTTTTTGCCAAGAAGAAAGATGAGGATTGGCCGTCGGAGGAGGAGGTGGAAACTGTCAGGGTCAGAGCAATTGGGTATGAGAAAACTGTGGAACGAGAAGATGATCCTGTTTCTCGTCAATGGTATGGGTTTTCGGAGAATAAGATTTATGATTCACCACCGACAGTCCGGTTGCATTCGCCGATGGCTGGAGTTTCTCGGTTGCGGAGAAGCAGTAGCTCTTACCCAGATCTCCGGCAGGAGTCGTTGTGGGACACTGAGAGTGATAGGTATCGGTTTCGTTTCTTCGATGATTTTGAAATCGATCAGTTTCGCTCGCCGGAGAAGGAGTAGACTCCGGTGGAGAACCCCTATCCGCAGGAAAATGTTGAGAAGGTTGTAGAAAACGCTGATGTGAAGGAAATTCTAGTTGATACCGTCGAAATTCGCAGTTCGTCGCCTCAGCCACCGCAACCGGCCCCGAAGTCACCCACGCCTCCTGCTACTCCTCCGCCGCCTCCTCCACCAGCTGCTACGCGGGCCAAATCTAGGCGAACATATCAGACGGTCCAGGGCAAGGAAAAGCTGGAAAGTGTGGAGGTAGATGATAATGACATCACAGGGAATCCTTCTCCGCTACGGCCTCCTTCACCTCCGCCACCACCTCCGGCGCCGGCGGGCCAAACAGAATGGGTGCATTGGCGTGGAAGGAATCAACGGAGGAAGAGTAATGAGAAGAGGGAAATAGCAATAATGTGGGCTTCACTATCGAATCAGAAAAAGAGGAAGAGAAAGCAGAGAACAACGACAACAAAGGTCGACCATAACCACAGTGAAGATAACGTCAGTGCCAGACAGCCGCCGCCGCCTCCTCCTCCTCCTCCTCCTCCGCCGCCGTCAGTCTTCCACAGTCGGTTCAAGAAGGGAGTAGGCAAGAACAAGAAAATTCATTCAGTCTCAACGCCTCCACCTCCTGCTCCGCCGCCTCCACCGCCATTGACATCTTCAAAACGATGGTCATTTCATATTATATTTCATCGCAGAGGCTTCCTTCAATCATGGCCTCAATCCTTACGTGTACGTCAGTTATCGCAACATTATTTTGGCTGGCCTTGTACTCTTTCCTGTTGCTTACTTTTTCGAAAGGTACTACACCTCTTCCTCTTCTGATTATTATTGCCAAGTGATTGATCATCTTCGATTTTGACTAGCTACTTTGATTTGTTTCTTTGATCTCCTTTCATATGTACCTTTCATCTCTTGCAGCTAACTTTTCTTTCTCCTGCAGAACCATGAGGCCGAAGTTGACATTGGCTCTTTTAATTTCTTGGAATTTTTTGTACTTTCTTTGTTGGGGTAAGGCCTTGGTGAGGACAAACATACTATTCCTATTATATCTTCATTCAATGGAGACACATACATAGAAGACTTGATGAAATAGTCTCGTCGTTTGAAAATTTCAGGTTAAGTTTGAGTCAAATCATGTACTTTATTGGCTTAAACTACACCAATCCTACCTTTGTGACTGCATTATACAACACCATAGCTTCCATTACCTTCGTTTTTGCGGTGATACTAAGGTAATTCCATAGCTTCAATTAATTCACATAAAATTTCGACTTTCTAATATACCATATATATATATATATGCAATTACATTTTCATTCTTAACTTGTGTTCGAACTAATTGCAGGATTGAAGTAATTAACTTGCGCAGTCCTCCCAGTATAGCAAAAATAGTTGGGACTTTGGTCTCTTTAGGTGGAGTAATGATCTTGACACTATCAATAAGAAATGTGTGGCCTCCTCTGATTCATATTAATAATAATGATGATCAAATCCATGAGGAGTGGTTAAAAGGATCACTCCTTGTAATTGCGAGCTGCGTAGCATGGGACATCTGGTACATTATGCAGGTTAGGCCCTCATTTTTCTCATCACTACTCAATTCAACTAGAAACTTGGAGAACTTTTAGATTCCTATATATATATATATATATATATCCTCTTTTGGTTTTTCCCTTACTGAGACAATAATGTATATGTGTATACAAGCATATACCTTGAAAAGATACCCTGCACAATGGTCATTGACCACGTTGTGTTCATTGTTGGAGAAGCCGAATCAGCAGCCTATTCAGTGATAGTGGAATATGACAAGTCGGTATGGATTGTAGGGTTTAATATTGATTTGTGGTCCATAATATATGGGGTAAGTATATAGTGTAAAATACACTACAAACGAGATCTTATATCAAGGAGTGAAGGACCTTGAGTATAAAATGTAAAGTCTTTAGTGTTTGATAGTTAATAGTATTATATTTACTGATATGGCAAGGAATTGTGTCGTCGGGTTTGTTAGTTTATATTCAACTGTGGTGCACAGAAGAAAAATGCCCAATTTTTGTCACTATGTTTAACCCTCTTCTTATAGTTATAACGGCTGTTCTTTCCTACTTCGTCGTTGGCGACATACTTCATCTTATAGTTATATTTAGGACTTGAGGTAGTATTATGTACCAGCCCAGATGAAGTATATCGCCAACGACGAAATAGGAAAGAACAGCTGTTATAACTATAAAAAGAGGGTTAAACATAGTGACAAAAACTGGGCATTTTTCTTCTGTGCACTATAGTTGAATATAAACTATCAAACCCGACGCCACAATTCCTTGCCATATCAGTAAACATAATACTATTAACTATCAAACACTAAGGACTTTACATTTGATACTCAAGGTCTTTCACTCCTTGATATAAGAACTTGTTTGTAGTGTATTTTACACTATATACTTACCACATATATTATGGACCACAACTCAATATTGAACCCTACAATCCATGCCGACTTGTCATGTTCCACTATCACTGAATAGGCTGCTGATTGGACTTCTCCAACAATGAACTGCCACGTGGTCAATGACCATTGTGCATGGTATCTTTTCAAGGTATATGCCTGTATACACATACACATTATTGTTTCAGTAAGGGAAAAATCAGAAGAGGATATATATATATAGGAATTTAAAAGTTCTCAAAGTTTCTGTTGAATTGAGTAGTGATGAGAAAAATGAGGGCCTAACCTGCATAATGTACCAGATGGCCCATGCTACGCAGCTCGCAATTACAAGGAGTGATCCTGTTAACCAGTCCTCATGGATTTGATCATCATTATTATTAATATGAAGCAGAGGAGGCCACACATTTGCGTTATGAAGATCAGACTCCTCTCTCTCTCACGCGCAAACTCACACTATCACTTTATAATGTCATGGGAAAGTGAGACGAGAGAAAGGAGGGAAGGAGGCTGGGACAATAAGAATTCTTATTCAATCAAACGAACTGAGAATTTATAGAGCTTTAGAAATATTAAAATAATATTAATAGCCATATGGCTTAGTAGGATGGATGCTGGTGCAGACCAATGAGGGAAAAGAGACGAATGGAAAATTCCAAATATTATCATCCAACAACTGACAAAACTTTTATATTGGTTGACTAATATATGGGAACTTGTATACGTGTTGCATTTAAATTCTTCTTGTTATTATATCTTTTTCCTGCCACTAATTCTCCTTAATTAATTAGGGACGTACTAAATATGGTTACTACACGAATTAACGATCTTAGTCATAGCGCACACAAGTAATCAGCAAAAGAAGAGGCACAAAGAAACAACAGCTTAGTGGTGCTTTATATGATTCCGAGTACTGGTTCTTATACCACACATAAATTATTCAGGAATCGATAAGAAAAAGATGATTATAGTTATTGCGGCATGACGTGATCTTTCAACCAGGAGTAATTCTTTAAACGGAAAATTAGTCTTTTGGTCTTTAGAGTTTTGACTCAGTTATAATTTGGTCTCTAAGCTTTGACGATCAGTGCAACTTAATTCCTATAGTTTTAACCATTCTATAATATATTTCCTCACCTTTATTCTAGAACATAAGGACTAAATTATAAAATGATTAAAACTATAGGGACTAAGTTGCAGTGAGTCAATGTTTAGGGACTGAGTTACAACCGAATCAAAATTATAGGGATTATTGCTTTGATTCAAAGTGTAGAAATTGAATTATAGCTGAGTTAAAATTATAAGGACCAAAAGATTAATTTTTCCTTCTTTTAAAATAACATGCAACCTAATTTAAGTACATTAATTTCATAGGAATTTTTGCAGCACAGGAGATCAGATATATATATATATATATATAGAGAGAGAGAGAGAGAGAGAGAGAGAGAGAGAGAGTGTACCAAATATGTGTGTGCATTTTATGCATGTAATTGATCTTCAATAATACTTTAATAGCCTCCATATCCAACTTGCTCAATGTATATCTTGCAGAAAAATAAGGCCCAAGTTGACACTGGCTCTCTTCTTGGAAATTTTTGTGCTTGCTTTGTTGGGGTAGTGCAAGGCCTTAAACACAAGCGCGCATATTAATTATTCTTATATATAAATATAGAAAATCAATGAATTTGTCTTATCTTTCAAGAATTTCAGGTTAAGTTTGAGTCTAAACATGTACTTTGCCAGCCTAAAATACACGAACCCAACCTTTGCGGCTATATTATTCAACACCTTAGCTTCCATTACCTTCATTATTGCAGTGATACTTAGGTAATTCTCAACCTTATTCTTGATTCACAATGGACACGCAATTACATGCACTTTCTTATATTCATCACTTGTATGGATTAACTATTGCAGGGTTGAGGTTATTAATATACGCAATCCTCGCAGTATAGCAAAAATAATTGGGACTGTGGTCTCTTTAGGTGGGGTAATGGTCGTGACGCTATACAGAGGGCCTATAATAAGAAACGTATGGCCTCCTCTGATTCATATTCATAAAAATGATCATATCCATGAGGAGTGGCTAAAGGGATCGCTCCTTGCAATTGCAAGCTGTGTAGCATGGGCCATCTGGTACATTATGCAGGTTAGGTTTTCTGCTATATATAGTTTTATACTCACTCCAATCCTAAATATAAGTTTTAAATAATTGATTTATATTTATTATAAAATTATTAAAATTAGTTAAGGATAATAAATATGTATTTTTCTAACATGAGACAATGTGTGTGTTTGTTTTACCATTTGATAGCCCAATCAACCGATTGAGTGGGTCAATCGGCCTTACACAGTAATTTTGCATAAAGTGGGTGTTTGGTTGGACGGTAGACTGGCAGAAAAAAAGTCAGGAACAGCTCCTATGAAAATAAGCTATGAATTGGAGCTTATGAAAGCATTGACTTCTGTTTTGAGAAGTATTTTCATATTTTTGGGGATCAATAAGGTACTCAAAATCACTTCTAATCACAAAACTTCTTTTATGAAAAATGTTATAAATAATTTTCTCTTTCTTTAGATAGTAATCTTCTGCTAATTAGAGAATACTTTGATATAAGAGTTTAGACAAGTTTTGAGTTTTGTCAATATATGACTGTAGAAATGTAGAGAATAATTAATAATTAATTTTAATCAGTTTAGATTTATTATTGGGAAAATCCCATTTAGATACCATTTGAAATAGCAAAACCCATAAAAGTCTTTTATAACATCTAAAAGACAGAAAAGTGATCTGGGATATTTCAGGGATACTGAAGTTTAAGGCTAAAGACCAAAATACCCTCCACACTCATTTACTCACACACAAATTCCTCACAGGCAAAAACCGAACCCCTGGCCATCATCATCATCGGCAAATCAGCAAGTATGGGTGGAAGTCGTCCCTAAACCGATGAATGTTTGATCTTCTTCCTTAATCAGAGTGGTTGCCGTTCTCTTTTCTTGGCGTCGATGTCGATGTGATGATTGATTGGATGTTTGGGATCCCAATCTATCTCTCTCTAGTCCACAAATCTTTGTCACTCTCTGCTCTGGTCTCCTTCTCTAAGCTGTCTTCCCTCTATTGGCGGCATAGGTGCTTCGCCGTCTTGGAACTTTCTTCCCATCTTGCCTAGTCGTGGAGAAGAAGATGAATTGAAACTTAACACTGAGATAGAGAGAGATCAATACAATGTGGCTCCCTCTGGAATAGCGTGCTTGAATTTCAGCATGTGAAATCGTAATGTTAACTTGACAAGTTCAATAATAAGAATGACAACGTTAGTAATGGTTTTGACAAGAATGGTAATGGGATTACAACTAACCCTAACCAACTTTGTGAGTGAAAGTGTTGGCCCAAAAGAGGAGAACGCTGACAAGTTCAATAATGGAAATGACAAAGTTAGTAATGATTTTGACGAGAATGATAATGGGATTGACAAGTTAGCCTAACCAACTTTGTCATTGGGTGGAAGTGTTGGCCTAAAAAGGAAGGACGCTGATAAGTTCAATAATGGAAATGACAAATCTTTTAATAGTTTTGACGAGAATGATAATGGGATTAACAAGTTAGCCTATTACCATTCTCGTCAAAACCATTACTAACTTTGTCATTTTCATTATTGAACTTGTCAGCGTCCTCCTTTTTTGGACCAACACTTCCACCCAATGACAAAGTTGGTTAAGCTAACTTATTAATCCCATTACCATTCTCATCAAAACCATTAAAAGACTTGTCATTTCTATTATTGAACTTGTCAGCGTCCTCCCTTTTTGGGGAAACACTTTCATTGACAAAGTTGGTTAGACTAATTTGCCAATCTCATTACTATTCTCGTCAAAACCATTAAAAGACTTGTCATTCCCATTATTGAACTTGTCAGCATCCTCCCCTTTTGGGGAAACACTTTCAGTGATAAAGTTGGTTAGACTAATTTGTCATTCTCATTACCATTCTCGTCAAAACCATTAAAAGACTTGGCATTTCCATTTTTGAACTTGTCAGCATCCTCTTCCTTTGTTGGGCTCAAATAAAGTCACCGATCGACTTCTTCCCAGCATGCGCCGGTTTCACAATCAAACAAATGGGTGTGTGTGTGTTTAACATCCTCTTCCTTTGTTGTGCTTCTACATCTTCAATATGAAAATTGGATTTTTTTACAATTTCGAAAGCCATCTTATTGGAATGTTTAAATATGCTTCAACAATCTCAAATGCTTAGCTAATATTTAGATGCATTAAATTGTACATTCATTTTGAATTCTCACATTAAAATTTAATTCAGTTTTATCACCATACACTAAATAACATTAATATAACCAATATGTTTTAACATTCAAACATCTCTAGCCAGATTTTCATTTCCAAATCAAACAAAACTCCTTTAGACAGCAAGCCTTTTTAATCTGGAAATTTTCCAGATTTAAGAACAATACTTAAATGACCATTTCTCAAGTTGGAAATATTAACTGTAATGATACAAACTTTTATAAATACATGTATGTGGTTCAGCCTAGAAAATTAAAGAAAGGTGTATGTGCTTCTTGTACAACAAAAGTGCATAATAGCATACTGTTGGAAAAAAGAGACTATAGTTTTAGTAAATTTACATACACAGTAATTGTACATCACAAAAGGCCACTGCTATGAATCAGTATACAAGATTAGTGACCAAAATAACAACTTTACTATGTCACCCCAAAATGCAGTGCTTGGTTACTAAGTTAGACAACAAATGTTAATCTCTTTACAACAGTGGTGAATTCTAAAAAAATAATTGTTTGAGGAAGACCAAAAAGTTACATTAAGAACATAATTATGTCAGTTATATCCTCTTGGTTTAGGTCATTTATGAAGTCATCAATCTCAATGCATCCTCCCTCTTGCTATTCATTTCATGGTTAACCATCCACCCACCACAATAACTTGCAGCTGTAAAATAACGTCACAATTTAATTCAATTGAAATGAAGGAATCTCTTACAACTCAGGCTATTTCATTTAAGGGGCCAAACTCTGAATTTAACAATCCAAATACATATTATTGTGGACAGTAGCCCTTTTAGAGAAACCACTCATAGAAGATAATACATATTGTTCTGTACAATATATAACTAAAGGAGTCTCATTTGTACAAATAAATTTCACTAGGGCTCAGTGAAACTCGTGGAGCATTTCAAATCTTACTCCGAGTCACATACAACAAGAGGTTAGAATGCATGTGACTATAATATGCCATTCAATTTAGTGGTAATCATGTTTCAAAGGCAAAACATTGAAAATCCTTCACTAGGGCTCTGTTTTGCATGAAGCAAATCAATGACTCCCCTTTTAAGAACATAGCTAATAAAACTAAAGAAAACTTAAAGCTTACCTATATTATCTATGCAGATTCAAATTCAACTGAGTCAATTGCCAGAAACTTCGACAGTATTTATAAATATGAGGATTTCATGGACATACACAATCATTCTTTTTTACGAAATGTAACAATAGGACTGGAAATTTTAACAGTTTAGATAACCTTGATTGCTACCAAATTATTTCCCAATATGACCAAGCATGTAAAGAAAGCAGAGTGTGCAATAAAAAAATAAAATTCCCAAGCCAGCCATGATAAATTACTACATCGATTTAAAACAATAAATTATGAACAAGATTATTCAATGGACAACTACTTATTCTTTATACTCTCTTATGATAATTAAAAAGCCAAAAAGCCCTTCTAATTCACTGAACATTTAAGGCATATGAATTTCATTACTACTGCTCTTGATAGAATCCGTGTTGGGATTCACAAAAATAGTAATGGTGTTGACAAAGTTTGTAATGGAATTGACAAAACACCAGAGTCATGTTGATAGCAACAATTCATAATGTATTAAATAGCACTTGACATTACTCATTCCAAGTACATCCAATGCATATAAGTCATAAACCCAAAAGAAGGTGTTCCTTCATGTATAATTTAGTTACAATAAGTTGTCACCATTAACAAGAGTAATAATGGGAATGACAAGTGCAGTAATGGAAGTTACAAAACACCATATTCTTCATGACAACAACTAACGAGGAAGCAGTACTCTTACAACACAAAACTGAATGATTTTACTCCTTACTACAAAGACTTGAACAAACAAGCTACAATATATCGAATGCAATACAAATGACAGTTAAAAGTACAAATGCAGGATATAACACGGTTTCGACTACAAATTTCAACAAGAACTACTCTATAGGTCAGCAAAATCATAGAGACTATACTTTAGATGTTAGAAGAGGAAAAAAACTAACCAACACAAAAAATCTATAGATCTATTACTAACCACTAATGATGTTCAAGATGTTCTTTGGCCGGCGAGAACCGGCATATGACTATGCGACTGCTTCCACTCACGATTGACGCTTTGAGGATGTCGCCATCGTTGCCCCACTTTTTCCCCTGCAATGCCACCGAAGATGATAACCCTTATAGGAAACAGACAGACCGAGATTTCATTGCTAAGAAATCCAAAATTGATGTGTTTGATTAAAAGTTAAAAGGGGCATTTGGGTCTTTAGCATTAAACTTCAATATCCCTGATTCCTACCATATGCCTAATCTGTCTTTTTCAAGTTATAAAAGACTTTTGTGGGGTTTGACATTTCAAATGGTATTTAAATGGGATTTTCCCTTTATTATTTAGTTGTTTTATGATTTTATAATCAATTTCTTTTATAAACATGTCATAAATTAGTTTCTATATGGTGTTTTTACGGATTAAATTTAGTTTAAATAATTTATTTAGATTATTGGAGGTATTATTTAGGTTTTAATCGGTTTATTTTGTTAGATTTTGAGCTATGTGAAAATATAAGTTATGATTTAATATTTAAATTAGAGTTTGCTTGAGGTGCATAATAGAAAAGACTTTTGAAATGTACCAATTTAAATTAGAATTTGATATAATTTTATTTAAAATTGTACCATTGCCAAATTTTCAAAGTTAATTTTTGAGAAAATTGGAAAAAAATCCCTCTGTGTGTAGATATCTTTCCAGGTCCCATTTGCCAATTAAGTTGCCAATGGGGGTTTTTTTTCACAATTATCCCTTCATTTTTTCATTTTTCATTTTTCATAATTTTTACAATTTTTTCTCTTAAATAATACAAAAGCCACTTATACAAAAGTCAAACCAAACATCATTCACTTTTACATAAATTACTTATCCAATCGCCAATCCAAACATTCATCATTTTACCCAATCTAACTTTTTTCCAATTTTAAGATTTCATAAGTTTAAGTAAAAATAAGTCACTTATTCAATCGTCAATCCAAACACACCCAATGTATATATTGGCATGCAGTGTGAAGAGATACCCTGCACCATGGTCATTGACCACGTGGATGTGCCTCGTTGGAGGAGCCCAATCAGCGGTTTTTACTGTGATGGTGGAACATAATAAGTCAGCGTGGACTGTGGGTTTCAACGTTGACTCGTGGGCCATATCATATAGTGTAAGCATATAGACAAAGAGAAGAATAAGGGGAATTAATGGAGTACAGTAGCTAGAGTTCAAGTGTCTGCTACTTAAATCATATTTCTTTCTTTATTGATATGGCAGGGAGTTGTGGCCTCGGGTTTGTTTACCTTCGTTCAACTGTAGTGCACAGAAAAAAAAGTCCCTGTTTTTGTCACTATATTCAACCCCCTTCTTACAGTTTTAGTGGCTCTTGTTTCCTACTTCATCGTCGGCGATCAACTTTATCTGGGCTGGTATATATTCAAATATAACCCTCTTCATCTTTACTTTTTAACTCATTCTTTAAATCTTTGTAGAGTTCTCTCTCTATAACTTTACAGTTCCGAAGATTTTGCAAACGTAGTTTTATTAAACAAGAAGGGAAACTTAAGTAGAGATGTTCGAGTGTGTGTCAGATTAGTTTTCTATTCTTGTGAAGTTTAATGAATGTGGTATATATGTTTAATTCATCAGTATCGTAGGGGCAATCTTCGTGCTGATTGGTCTGTATTTGCTGATTTGCGGTAAAGAAGAAGAGCAAGAGGGTGATATCAAGAGTTCGAAAGAGAAATTCAAGTGCAATTCTGATGATCCCAAGAAACAGGACACAGCCGGAACTGACGAATTGCCTTTAGAGCTTTAAAGAGTCAGAGAATCAGAAAATTAAACTAGCTTTCCGAGGAAAGTTTGGTGTTTACATATATACATAGAAGTTTAAGATGTTACGTGATATGGTTTCTTATGCTAAAAGAACTGCATATTTGATAAAATTAGATATAAGGAATTAAAAATGGAACATCTATTACAAAATCGTTAAATTTGACCTAACGTCGTTAAGGATTTTTTTTTTTTTTTTTTTTTTATAATTTAACGTCATTAGGTCAAATTTAACGATTTTATGGTGAATGCTTCATTTTTAATTCCTTATGTATATTTTTACCCAATTTAAAACATAATTGTGCCTGACATCCCTTACTTAAAACTTTATTGATAAATTTGTACCTTAATCCTATTAAAAATGTATTTTCATTCTTTAAAACCATGGTTGGATAAAAGAGTAGTCAAACTGTTAGAAAAAATTACAGAAACACTTTTTGATGCCAGAACATGATTTTGGGGTTTAAAACCATAGTTTTAGAAAAGCCATTTTTTCTTTTTTCTTTTTAATATAGTTGAGTCATCATGATGAATGTCATAAATTCTCAATAAAAAATGCCATCCCTTTTATCCTTCCGCCTCTCTCTTTCTTTCCTCATTTCAAACCTCTCGCCTTCAGCCGATCGGAGAAGATGGCTGCTGTGGGTGAGCTTCTCGTCAATCAAAGAATCGGGTTTAGGGTCTACCTCCTAAAGACTCAAATCTCTCTCTCTTCCCTTCCCCATTTCAAAACTCATCTTTTCTACTTTGAAATAGAGAATGTGGGCATTGCTGGAGAGCTTCCCTTCACGCAGAGGATACGCTGGTAAGATCTTGCTCGAGTTGGAAGACACCGTTTGTGCATTGGGTTGTCCGATCCGTTTCTCCTTGCTCTGTGCTCTGTAATCCGTCTTCTATTAGGTAAGGTTAATATGAAAAGTGACACTCTTGTCTGATTCGTTGCTTCTGGCTCTGTGCTCCTTGCACATATTGCCAACATACTTATCATAGAGTGTCTTGTTAATATGAAGAGGCCCCTTCTTTGTTAATATGAAGAGAGCAATGGATTTGTTATGAATAATAATTATGTGTATGTTCATTACGTAAACAAGTTTGCTCCTCAAGTTTCATTGCTTGCTTCCCAAGTTGCTTGCCCTCCAAGTTTGCTTGTTCCCCAAGCCAACTTATTTGGTCTCCAAGTTTGCTTCTTCCCCAAGTTCTATTACTTTCAAGTTTGCCTATAAATAGATATTCAGGGCAATTTTTGTACATATAAGAAATTGAATGAGAGTTGCTCCCCTCCTTTCTCTCTCCACATTTTTTCTCTATCGTCTCACTCTTCTCTATCTCTTATTCTATATCTCTTTTATTTTTATAATACGTTATCAGCACAAAGCTCTGACGAAGGAATATTTTTCTCATCATTGCCTTAACGATTTTCTCTACCTTCTTCTTTTACCATATCTCTATCTAATCTACCTAGGATAATTTGAGCAATCATATGGAATTAAAAGAGTCTATTTTTACCGATTGTTTTATACATTGAGTTTCATAGCTAAGATTTGATATTATTGTTGTTTTTCTATTTTACTTTAATCTCATTCCCAAGTTTTTTAATGTTTATTTATTATTTTAAGGACTCTCCATTTATTTTCATATTTCTTTATTTTATTCTTATATTACTTTATTTACATTTCAGCTGTTTATTTACGTTTACGTCCTAGTTGTTTATTTACGTTTCAGTTGTTATATTATATTACTTTATTTTATTTACGTTTCAATTGTTATATTATATTACTTTATTTATTTATTTTTCAGCTGTTTATTTACGTTTCAATTGTTATATTATATTGCTTTATTTTAGTTACATTTTAGTTATTTATTTATGTTCCAATTGTTATATTACTTTATTTATGTTTCAATTGTTATATTACTTTATTTTATTTACGTTTCAATTGTTATATTATATTACTTTATTTATTTATTTTTCAGCTGTTTATTTACGTTTCAATTGTTATATTATATTACTTTATTTTAGTTACATTTTAGTTATTTATTTATGTTCCAATTGTTATATTACTTTATTTATGTTTCAATTGTTATATTATGTTACTCTTATTATGGCTAGAAGTCATACACCTTAAAAAAAGACATCTCATTTTTAGATTATAATGATCATGGGGAAGAAATTTTTCCCCCTATATCAAAATAAGAACAAAAACAATATGACTTCTGTTAATATAATTTTAGGAATCAGATAGGTATCACATCTTGCCATAAGATAATAATATAAAAGAACTTATAAATAATATATATATGATATAAAAACAATAACAATCCCCAATCTTAGTCATGGAACCCGAGGTTTATAACAATCGACAAAAGTATTACTCTGATTCCATATTGTAGCTTAGATTATCCCAGGTTTATCAAATAAAACAAGGTATATAAAATCATTAAAAAAACCATAAGAAGATCATACATTCGTTAGAGTTTTGTGTTGATAACGTGTTATAAAAATATGGATGATAAGAGAGTAAGAGAGAGAAATTCAAGGGAGAAAATAGAGAGAAATTCTCATTCATTTGTCTGTACAAAATCTCAACCTAAGGCCCATATTTATAGGCACAAGAAAACACATGCTACAGTAACTGCTACAGTAAAATTCGTATTTTGCTACATTACCTGTATATGGACAGTATTTTCCGTATGGAGAGCATTGAAATGTCTGGTTATGAGTCAATGAATATCCACATAATTAATATTCATAATACTTTATAGTTTATACTTTATAGTATAAAAAAAAGTCTTGCAACAACCTAAACCAAACTTCCCTTAAACCAAGGGAGTATGTAAGTCGGTTATATTTGACGTAACGCAAAAAATAAAACTATTGGTGCAAAGTACGTAAGTTCGGAATCAGGACTGCAAAAAATAGAGATAGAAGATTCCCCACAAAATGAAACTCTTTAATTGATCATATCATCATTGCATATTTTGGGCGCATTACCAACTCCCCAACTAATTTCTTTGATTTTTTTTTTAACTGGAAAAACTATTGGTGGAAAGTACTAGTGTGATAAAAATATATATATAGACGTGCTGATCACAGAGATAGAGGCGAAGAGTTGAGAGAAGCATTAATTTAGAGTACAAGTCCATATGAAACAGAACTTTATATTGAAAATGAAGTAGGTGAAGAAAGCATTATCATTGTGATATTTAAATTATTATATATAACATGTTAATTGTGATTTTTTTTCCTTCAAGAACTATCTTATATATAAGTTAATAATTACTTCGAAACATCAACATGCCAAACAGTTTCTACTTAATTAATTGGTGAACGTACAATAATATTTCATGGCTTTTTAACACGCAACCACCAACACCACTTTCTAAATTCCACCAAGGGCCAACGTTGCTTTATAATTGCTTTATTTGAATGCCATCTTCTAGCTACAATTAACAATAGCTGTTACAGATGATGCCAAAAAAAAAAAAAAATAGTTGTTACAGAGAAATTTAATTTTTTTCCTCCATTGGGAAGAAATCAATGAGTGACAACCTTTTATATATATTTGGTTGATATATATGTAGGGAATTTTTTTACGTGTTGCATTTAAATTCTTCTTATATATAACATCTTTTCCGTTTTGACCACTTATATATTCTCTCCTAAATATTAATTAAATGTTATTACATGAATTCAGTGACAAACCGAGAAATTTCAGATTGGAGGCAATATATATGGATTGACAGTATTAATATATATTTTTTTCCCCAACAGAAAGTATTATTATTGAATATTAGGAGCAACAAATATACATCGTCATAATGGTACACATAGTATTAAAAGAAAAGAAAAAGAAAAGAACAACTTGTTTGTTTTTGTTTTCAATTTTTTATTATCAAAACATTTTTATCAAATATAAGTTTTGAGAAGGAAAAAAATGAAAAAGTTCTATTTAAATGATTGTTCTAAAAAATTATATTTAAAAAATACACAAAAACTTGTTTTAAAAATATCTTTGATAAGCGTGGAAGGAGGATGGGGACTCCGCTTACTGCTAAATTGCATAAAAAGTAAAAAATACAAAAATTCTTTTTAAAGAAGGCTTATTTATTTATTTTTTTTTTTTGGGTCAAGCTCTAGACCAACGTGGGTCCATCCCAGCATGAATATATTATCCTAGTCATAGCGCACAAGACAAGCAAATCAGGAAAACGCGAAGAAACTACTATAGCTTAATGCTGCTATTCCAAGAGCACTAGAAAAATCAATGGGCCCAGGCTAACATGCATATGTGGGACAGGCAAGATTTTTTATCATCAGCCAAGATATTCTGTTATGCAGTTTTTTTTTTTTTTTTGACTTGAAAGCTGGAATTCATTAATCTAATAGAAGACTAATATAAGAGGACAACTCCAAAAGAGCCCTGTCTAGGATCCTTCTTCAACCCCCGTCTCCTAAAATGGCAGGCGGTGGTTGATCAAAGATCAAAAAGTTCTCTCCACAACTGTATGCTAACCTAGCTAAATAATCCGCTTGAACATTCTGATATCTAGAGAAATGATTAATAAGGACACACCACTCCCTAGATAACCAAAACCTAGCCTCTTCAATGACCTCCTTAAAAGGGTGGTACTCATCACAACCCCTCATGAGGAAATTCATAGCTTCAATACAATCAGTAAAAAGACTAACATTCTTAATATTTCTACACCAACAGATTTGAAGGCCCTGGATGATTGCAATAATCTCAGCTACCACTGGTGGAACCTGCGTCAGCTTGCACATGTATCCGCATTCCCATTCTCCGTCTTCCCCTCTCATGACACCGGCGCTCACACTTTGGCCCGTGTAAAGAACTGAACCGTCTGTTTCTAGTGTATAAAATCCTGGCTACCTAATTCGCTGGTCGCCTCCTCCATTCACCACGTGAGTGTAAAATTTGCAATGCGCGCGCGCTCAAATCCATATCCCAGCTCACCCGAAAAAAGCTAGCATTCGCATTCAGACAGTCAATGCCGGCTTCTTCTCCAAAAAGCTTCCTGCATCTGTTCACCCAAATATCCCAGCACATGTAGCCAAACAGAGTCGCCCATCTGATCTTCTTGGTGAAGTCCCTGCCAGCTTCATGCTTGAGGTTCCATTCGATCCACTCCATTCCCTGTAAATTAAGAAAATTTTCCCACATGGTAGGTTTTATAATGGAGATCCACCTTTCGCGAGCATTGTCACAATCCCTTAAGAGATGCATCAAGCTCTCGTCATGGTCACAATGAAAAGGGCAAGATGCATTGTCAGATAATCCTCTCCTCGCTCTTAGCTCAGCTATATGCACCCTTCCATTCGCCACAAGTCACATGAATGATTTGATCTTCTTAGAAATATTCCATCTCCAAAGTAACCTCCAAAATGTTGTATTAGAACTGGAAAAACCTGCAGAAAGCAAGTGATATGCAGTTTTAGTTAGCTTACGTGATATCTGTTGATGTACATGTCATAATATTTGGAATTTTCCATTCGTCTCTTTTCCCTTATTGGTCTGCACCAGCATCCATCCTACTAAGCTATATGGCTATTAATATTATTTTAATATTTCTAAAGTTCTATAAATAGAGCTACAATTCTCAGTTGGTTTGAATGAATAAGAATTTTTATTGTCCCAGCCTCCTTCCCTCCTTTCTCTCGTCTTACTTTCCCATGACATTATAAAGTGATAGTGTGAGTTTGCGCGTGAGAGAGAGAGAAGTCTGATCTTCGAGGAGTCTGATCTTCATAACGCAGAGGTTAATAATGGAGCAAAATGGGCGTGGTCTTGTGGGTTTGTGCTGCAAGTTCAAGCCACACCTATTGATGATATCGGTTCGGTTGGCTTATTCCATATTGTATTTCATCGCAGAGGCTTCCTTCAATCATGGCCTCAATCCTTACGTGTATGTCACTTATCGCAACATTTTGGCTGGCCTTGTACTCTTCCCTGTTTCTTACTTTCTCGAAAGGTACTACACCTCTTCTGATTATTATTGCCAAGTGACCGATCAACTTCGATTTTGACTAGCTACTCTGATTTGTTTCTTTGATATCCTTTCATAGGTACCTTTCATCTCTTGCAGCTAACTTTTCTTGGTCCTGCAGAAACATGAGGCCGAAGTTGACATTGGCTCTTTTCTTGGAATTTTTTGTGCTTTCTTTGATGGGGTAAGGCCTTGGTGAAGACAAACATACAATTCCTATTATTTCTTCATTCAATGGAGACACATACGTAGAAAACTTGATGAAATAGTCTCGTCGTTTGAAAATTTCAGGTTAAGTTTGAGTCAAATCATGTACTTTATTGGCTTAAACTACACCAATCCTACCTTTGTGACTGCATTATACAACACCATAGCTTCCATTACCTACGTTTTTGCGGTGATACTAAGGTAATTCCATAGCTTCAATTAACTCACATAAAATTTCAACTTTCTAATATACCATATATATATATATGCAATTACACTTTCATTCTTAACTTTTGTTCAAACTAATTGCAGGATTGAAGTAATTAACTTGCGCAGTCCTCGCAGTATGGCAAAAATAGTTGGGACTTTGGTCTCTTTAGGTGGAGTAATGATCGTGACACTGTACAGAGGGCCTATAATAAGAAATGTGTGGCCTCCTTTTATTCATATTAATAATAAAGATGATCAAATCCATGAGGAGTGGTTAAAAGGATCACTCCTTGTAATTGCGAGCTGTGTAGCATGGGCGATCTGGTACATTATGCAGGTTAGGCCCTCATTTTTCTCATCACTACTCAATTCAACTAGAAACTTTGAGAACTTTTAAATTCTTATATATATATATATATATATATATATATCCTCTTCTGGTTTTTCCCTTGGTGAGACAATAATGTGTATGTGTATATAGGCATATACCTTGAAAAGATACCCTACACAATGGTCATTGACCACGTGGCAGTGCATTGTTGGAGGAGCCCAATCAGCAGCCTATTCAGTGATAGTGGAACATGACAAGTCGGCATGGAGTGTAGGGTTCAATATTGAGTTGTGGTCCATAATATATGGGATAAGTATATAGTGTAAAATATACTACAAACGAGATATTATATTAAGGAGTGAAGGATCTTGAGCACAAAATTTAAAGTCTTTAGTGTTTGATAGTTAATAGTATTATGTTTACTGATATGGCAGGGAATTGTGGTGTCGGGTTTGTTAGTTTATATTCAACTGTGGTGCACAGAAAAAAAAGGCCCAGTTTTTGTCACTATGTTTAACCCTCTTCTTACAGTTATAACGGCTGTTCTTTCCTACTTCATCGTTGGCGACAAACTTCATTCGGGCTGGTACATAATACTACCTCAAGTCCTAAATATATATAAGACCCTCTTGATTTTTTTTAGAGATTAAAAAAGTTAATTAAGTTACTTTAAAGTATTTATACTCATTGTTTTTTTCCAAACTAATTTTCCGGACTTATAAACTGATATATAACCTAATGATATACAACATATGATATGATTAACTAACTTTTTTTTCTGTTTGTGAAACTATCAACATGTCTAGAATAATTACGTGTGATTAATGAGTGTGATGAATGGTTAATTCAGCCTTGTAGGGGCAATGGTGGTGGTGATTGGTCTATACTTGCTGATTTGGGGTAAAGAAGAAGAACAAGAAGCTGAAGAGCACAACACAACTGGAACTGATGAATTGCCTTTATAGATAATGTTTAAGAGTGAACCAGAAAACTAAGCATTCCAAGCAATGTTTGAAGTATAATTTAGATATTTAGATCAGTTTGATGTTATCTGACATGCAGGGTTTTTTTATACTAATAGAATAGCATGTAATCAAATTTCACATGAATGAATAATTGAAAATGAAAGACAGTGGCTCCTCACAGATTCCCACACAAAATGAAATCTTCAATTTATTTCATATTTTGGACCCATTACCAGGCCAACTCCTCCCCAACTAATTGATTTGAAATTTTTTATTTGACATGTTTGGGTAATTAATCATCTCATAACGAGTTTATGCGTCGCAGCAGTGGCAGCATGAGGGCCCCTGTAATGAATTAATAATCAGAATGTCAATTTTCTTCATTATAAAAAATCTCAACACACACACACACACACACACTCGCCAATAATGACACATTGTGGTGGATGCATGAGGCACCGGAAATCCATGTGTTTTTTTTTTTTTTAAATGTGGGGTCCACATATATATATATATATATATATCCATACCATTACAATGAATGGGATTAATAAAATTAACTCTTTAATTAGGCAAATATCACAACCTGAATTTGCCCACGACCCATTTTCATTCAAACATCGTTTCTTGAAGTTAGTGTCATTTCAATAGCTAAATACTTACTTGATCTTTTTAAAAAAAAGGGTAAATAGGCAATGCCTTTCAAGGGGAAGAAAAAAACCAAGACAAGTGCAATTTATGAGTTAACTTTGTATGTAAGCTCCATTCAAAAAACAGGAAGAAGATTCATTAAAAGGAAGCTTTGAAACTGATTGTCACTGATTTGTTCAGAAGAAAACATGAGTTTTACGTACGTACATACATATGTGTGTGTGTAAAGTATTTGTATATGGTCTTCTACTCTTGTACTATTTCAAGTTAGTCCTTTGAGATTAAAACGTTGAATCTATATATCCTCGCACAGGGATCCGACAAAACAAAGTGCAATCAGCTAGCAGCAAAGTTGCCCTTATACTTGTGTGTGCATGGGCCCTAAAACTTGCATATATTTTTTTCATTGCCCCTCCTGTATTCGCGCGCACAATATCTGCTGCACAGCCTCATGCATTATAAATTAACTGTACTCCACATGCCTCATTATTTTCTTCAACTCTTCCCTTGGCTCACTTTTCTGACAGGTACATGAATAATAAACATATATAAGTTTAATGGTTGAGAGAGAGAGAGAGAGAAGGCACATGAATAAACGTTAGTGGTTGAGGATTCATAACGCACAAATCATTATCAATTAGCTTTAGCAGATGTAGCACACAGGGAAGAATATACGAGCATTATTCTCTTTGAAAAACTAGTATTCCTCCTGTCCTTACTGGAAGACTCAATTAACCTTGTTTTTTTTTTGTAAATAGGAAACTTCTATTAGTCAATATATATGTATGTGTCTATTCATTTTCAATTCTCATTGCCAACAGCTTACTGGAGATGTTCGTATCATTCTACCAACACTACTACAAAAAAATGTGAGGCATTTAATTTAGAGAACACTATGGCACTTAAGAAGCGCCGTAGCTTCCAACGTCATTAAAAAAAGCTACGACACTCCTTGAATATACGGAAAAACCATAGCTTGAGTATTTTATTTTCTTTATTGGCACTCACTAATGGACTTTGGCTCATGATCCTCATTATCATTCACTACATCATATGCTATATGATAAGCAAAGGTGTCATCAACGTTGACTTTATTTCGGTCTCATCGGATTCCATTCATAACATAATTTATTGAGATCTCATTATTTTCACATATGTCAGGTACCTGGGTCTCTTTTGGGATTATAACATTCTCTTCTGGAGATATCTCTACTGGAGATAATAACTCTTAAGGAGTTGGTTCTTCTGAAGCTGCTAACTTTTCTTGATTATCCTCAAATTGACCATCTATATTCTTTGTTCCTTTTCTCTTTCAAGGATTTATCTTTGAAACTGATAGGCCTGCTACGCTTCAGGCGTACTTTAAATTCATTTATAGTATATTGTCCTTCATGGACATCAATTTTAATAGGAGCATTAGCAGGTGGGACATGTGACTTTGTCACTTTCTTTGGGTCAGTAAATGCTTCTGGCATTTGATTAGTTAAATTCTGTAAATAAATTATCTTTTGAACTTCCAATTCATACTGTTTTGTACGAGGATCAAAATGAGCAAATGATAATTCATTCCAACTAATTTCTTTACCTAGCTGCTTGTTTTCTCCCCCTAATGTTGGGAAAAGTGACTCATCAAAATGGCAATCGGCTAATCGTGCCGTAAATAAATCTCCTGTAGATGGTTCTAAATATTTTATAATTGACGAAGATTCATACCCAACATATATTCTCATCCTTCTTTAAAGACCCATTTTAGTGTGTTGTGGTGGTGCTATTGGCACATATACCACACACCCAAAGGTTCTTATATGAGAAATATTAGGTTTCTGACTAAAAATCATTTGTAAGGGGGAAACGTTTAGATAATTTGTTGGCCTAATGTGAATTAATATTGCTGCATGCAAAATGGTATGGCCCAAACAAAAATTGGGATCCATATTTAATAAAGTGAAGGTATAACGCGTGTTAGAGAGAGGTGGAACAAGTTAAGAGGTTGATGGAGAATTTCATGAATTCTTGAGAGTGACATGAAATAGAGTTATCTGATCACATCATAGGAATAAGCTAAGTAAAGAGGTATTGGATAAAGTCTTGAAATACTTTATCAGTAACAGCGTGAAATTAACAAAAATGGAGAGGAAGTGCGCATGGTTGCATGTGGAGTGGATCATTACATATCCGTTAGTCTGACGTCCACCCCTACCACTTCTCTTACCAAGTCATCATTATCTTCCACACCCTTTTCTAACTGCTGTCCTTTCCCATGCCTCTTCATCAACAACGTTATTTCTTCCTTGGCCAAAAAAAAAAAAAAAACAACGTTATTTCTTCCTCTCCATTCTTCTTTTGGAAATTTTTTTAATACACAAACAATGGTTTTAGCCCTATATGAATGTTGTTCAATGTTTTAAGATGGAAACTCCTTTTGCATGGCATTTCACTCTAATATTAAAAAAGGCTAAAATTTACAGAACCTCCTAAATTTTAGGATAGTTATATATAACCCTATGATGTTTTGAAGTTTAAATTTAATCATTTTAATGTCTTAATTTTATTTTTTTACATTAAAGCCCTCACCACGGGACATCTGACATGGATTAAAAAAAAAATGATATAATATACAAAACCTTTTGAACTTTATGGACAGTATTTTCCGCATAAAGAGAAATGTCTAATTATGAGCCAATGAACATCAACATAATTATTATTCATAATACTTTATAGTTTATAGTTTATAGTATAAAAAGCAGTCTTGCAACAACCTAAACCAAACTTCCCTTAAACCAAGGGAGTACGTAACTCGGTTATATTTGACGTAACGCAAAAAATAAAACTATTGGTGGAAAGTATGTAAGTTTGGAATCAGGACTGCCTTAAAATAGAGATAGAAGATTCCCCACAAAATAAAACTCTTTAATTGATCATATCATCATCGCATATTTTGGGCCCATTACCAACTCCCCAACTAATTTCTTTAATTTTTTTTATTTGGAAAAGCTATTGGTGGAGAGTACTAGTGTAATAAAAATATATATATAGACGGGCTGATCATAGAGATAGAGGCGTAAGAGTTAAGAGAAGCATTAATTTAGAGTACAAGTCCATATGAAAGAGAACTTTATATTGAAAATGAAGTAAGTGAAGAAAGCATTATCATTTCCGATCAAAAAAAAAAAAGAAAAGAAAGCATTATCATTGTGATATTTAAATTATTATATATAACATGTTAATTGTGATTTTTTTCCTTCAAGAACTATCCTATATAAAAGTTAATAATTAATTCAAAACATCAACATGCCAACCAGTTACTACTTAATTAATTGGTGAACGTACAATAATATTCCATGACTTTTTAACACGCAATCACTTTCAGAATTCCACTAAGGGCCAACGTTGCTTTATAATTGCTTTATTTGAATGCGCACAAGACAAGCAAATCAGGAAAAGACGAAGAAACGCGAAGAAACTACTATAGCTTAATGGTGCTATTCCAAGAGCACTAGAAAAATCAATGGGCCCAGGTTAACATGCATATGTGGGACAGCCAAAAGATTCTCTATCATCAGCCAAGATATTCTGTTATGCAGTTTTAGTTAGCTTACGTGATATCTGTCTGTTGTTGGATGATAATATTTGGAATTTTCCATTCGTCTCTTTTCCCTCATTGGTCTGCACCAGCATCCATCCTACTAAGCTATATGGCTATTAATATTATTTTAATATTTCTAAAGCTCTATAAATAGAGCTACAATTCTCAGTTCGTTTGATTGAATAAGAATTGTTATTGTCCCAGCCTCCTTCCCTCCTTTCTCTCGTCTCACTTTCCCGTTACATTATAAAGTGATAGTGTGAGTTTGCGAGAGAGAGAGAGAGGAGTCTGATCTTGATAATGCAGAGGTTAATAATGGAGCAAAATGGGTGTGGTCTTGTGGGTTTGCGCTGCAAGTTCAAGCCACACCTATTGATGATGTCGGTTCAGTTGGCTTATTCCATGTTGTATTTCATCGCAGAGGCTTCCTTCAATCATGGCCTCAATCCTTACGTGTACGTCACTTATCTCAACATTTTGGCTGGCCTTGTACTCTTTCCTGTTTCTTACTTTCTCGAAAGTAAGTTGAATCTCTAAAAGAAAATCAATAAGGTCTTATATTTAGGACTTAAGGCAGTATTATGTATCAGCCCAGATGAAGTCTGTCGCCAACGACGAAGTAGGAAAGAACAGCTGTTATAACTGTAAGAAGATGGTTAAATATAGTGACAAAAACTGGGCCTTTTTTTTTCCTTTGTGACTGCATTATACAACACCATAGCTTCCATCACCTTCATTTTTACGGTGATACTAAGGTAATTCCATAGCTTCAATTAATACACATAAAATTTCAACTTTCTAATATACTATTTATAAATATATATGCAATTACATTTTCATTCTTACCTTGTGTTTGAACTAATTGCAGGATTGAAGTAATTAACTTGCGCAGTCCTCGCAGTATGGCAAAAATAGTTGGGACTTTGGTCTCTTTAGGTGGAGTAATGATCGTGACACTATACAGAGGGCCTATAATAAGAAATGTGTGGCCTCCTCTGATTCATATTAATAATAATGATGATCAAATCCATGAGGAGTTGTTAAAAGGATCACTTCTTGTAATTGCGAGCTATGTAGCTTGGGCCATCTGGTACATTATGCAGGTTAGGCCCTCATTTTTCTCATCACTGCTCAATTCAACTAGAAATATTGAGAACTTTTAAATTCCTATATATATATATCCTCTTCTGGTTTTTCCCTAACTGAGATAATAATATGTATGTGTATACAGGCATATACCTTGAAAAGATACCATGCACAATGGTCATTGACCACGTGGCAGTGGCAGTGCATTGTTGGAGGAGCCCAATCAGCAGCCTATTTAGTGATAGTGGAACATGACAAGTCAACATGGATTGTAGGGTTCAATATTAAGTTGTGGTCCATAATATATGCGGTAAGTATATAGTGTAAAATACACTACATACGAGATCTTATATCAAGAAGTGAAAGATCTTGAGTACAAAATTTAAAGTCCTTAGTGTTTGATAGTTAATAGTATTATGTTTATTGATATGGCAGGAATTGTGACGTCGGGTTTGTTAGATTATATTCAACTGTGGTGCACAAAAGAAAAAGGCCCAGTTTTTGTCACTATGTTTAACCCTTTTCTTACAATTATAACGGTTGTTCTTTCCTACTTTGTTGTTGGCGACAGACTTCATCTGAGATGGTACATAATACTGTGCCTCAAGTCCTAAATATAAAACCCTACTGATTTTTTTTTTAGAGATTCAACTTACTTTCGAGAAAGTAAGCAATAGGGAAGAGTACAAGGCCAGCCAAAATGTTGAGATAAGTGACGTACACGTAAGGATTGAGGCCATGATTGAAGGAAGCCTCTGCGATGAAATACAATATGGAATAAGCCAACTGAAGCAATATCATCAGTAGGTGTGGCTTGAACTTGCAGCACAAACCCACAAGACCACACCCATTTTGCTCCATTATTAACCTCTACGTTATCAAGATCAGACTCCTCTCTCTCTCACGGGCAAACTCACACTATCACTTTATAATGTAATTGGAAAGTGAGACAACAGAAAGGCGGGAAGGAGGCTGGGACAATAACAATTCTTATTCAATCAAACGAACTGAGAATTTATAGAGCTTTATATTGGTTGACTAATATATGGGAACTTGCATACGTGTTGCATTTAAATTCTTCTTGTTATTATATCTTTTTCCTGCCACTAATTCTCCTTAATTAATTAGGGACGTACTAAATATGGTTACCACACGAATTAACGATCTTAGTCATAGCGCACACAAGTAATCAGCAAAAGAAGAAGAGGCACAAAGAAACAACAGCTTAGTGGTGCTTTATATGATTCCGAGTACTGGTTCTTATACCACACATAAATTATTCAGGAATCGATAAGAAAAAGATGATTATAGTTATGGCGGCATGACGTAATCTTTCAACCAGGAGTAATTCTTTAAACGGAAAATTAGTCTTTTGGTCTTTAGAGTTTTGACTCAGTTGTAATTTAGTCTCTAAACTTTGACGATCAGTGCAACTTAATTCCTATAGTTTTAATCATTTTATAATATATTTCCTCACCTTTATTCTAGAACATAAGGACTAAATTATTAAATGATTAAAACTATAGGGACTAAGTTGCAGTAAGTCAATGTTTAGGGACTGAGTTACAACTGAGTCAAAACTATAGGGATTAAGTTGCTTTGATTCAAAGTGTAGAGATTAGGTTACAGCTGAGTCAAAATTATAAGGACCAAAAGATTAATTTTTCCTTCTCTAATTTAAGTACATTTCATAAGAATTTTTGCAGCACAAAAGATCAGATATATATATAGAGAGAGAGTGAGTGAGAGACTACCAAATATGTGTGTGCATTTTATGCATGTAATTGATCTTCAATAATACTTTAATAGCCTCCGTATCCAACTTGCTCAATGTATATCTTGCAGAAAAATAAGGCCCAAGTTGACACTGGCTCTCTTCTTGGAAATTTTTGTGCTTGCTTTGTTGGGGTAATGCAAGGCCTTAAACACAAGCGCGCATATTAATTATTCTTATATATAAATATAGAAAATCAATGAATTTGTCTTATCTTTCAAGAATTTCAGGTTAAGTTTGAGTCTAAACATGTACTTTGCCAGCCTAAAATACACGAACCCAACCTTTGCGGCTATATTATTCAACACCTTAGCTTCCATTACCTTCATTATTGCAGTGATACTTAGGTAATTCTCAACCATATTCTTGATTCACAATGGACACGCAATTACAAGCACTTTCTTATATTCATCACTTGTATGGATTAAATATTGCAGGGTTGAGGTTATTAATATACGCAATCCTCGCAGTATAGCAAAAATAATTGGGACTGTTGTCTCTTTAGGTGGGGTAATGGTCGTGACGCTATACAGAGGGCCTATAATAAGAAACGTATGGCCTCCTCTGATTCATATTCATAAAAATGATCATATCCATGAGGAGTGGCTAAAGGGATCGCTCCTTGCAATTGCAAGCTGTGTAGCATGGGCCATCTGGTACATTATGCAGGTTAGGTTTTCTGCTATATATAGTTTTATACTCACTCCAATCCTAAATATAAGTTTCAAATAATTGATTTATATTTATTATAAAATTGTTAAAATTAGTTAAGGATAATAAATATGTATGTTTCTAACATGAGACGATGTGTGTGTTTGTTTTACCATTTGATAACCCAATCAACTGATTGAGTGGGTCAATCGGCCTTACACAGTAATTTTGCATAAAGTGGGTGTTTGGTTGGACGGTAGACTGGCAGAAAAAAAGTCAGGAAAAGCTCCTATGGAAATAAGCTATGAATTGGAGCTTATGAAAGCGTTGGCTTCTGTTTTGAGGAGTATTTTCATATCTTTGGGGATCAATGAGGTACTCAAAATCACTTCTAATCACAAAACTTCTTTTATGAAAAATGTTATAATTAATTTTCTCTTTCTTTAGATAGTAATCTTCTGCTAATTAGAGAATACTTTGAGATAAGAGTTTAGGCATGTTTTAAGTTTTGTCAATATATGACTGTAGAAATGTAGAGAATAATTAATAATTAAATTTAATCAGTTTAGATTTTTATGATTTTATAATCAATTTCTTTTATAAACATGTTATAAATTAGTTTCTATATGGTGTTTTTACGTATTAAATTTAGTTTAAATAATTTATTTAGATTATTGGAGGTATTATTGAGGTTTTAATCGATTTATTTTGTTAGATTTTGAGCTATGTGAAAATACGAGTTAGGATTTAATATTTAAATTAGAGTTTGATATAATTTATAAAATTTAAACTTAAGGTGCACAATAGAAAAGACTTTTGGAGTGTACCAATTTAAATTAGAGTTTAATATAATTTTATTTAAAATTGTACCAATGGCAAATTTTCAAAGTTAATTTTTGAGAAAATTGGGAAAAAATCCCTCTGTATGTAGATATCTTTGAAGAACATCACTCGGGTGAGGGTGAGTTCACTCAAGTGCGTTAGTGCATTTTCCCTTTCTGCTTCTAGTTTCTGTTGCGCTTCCATGGTTAGAGACAAGAGTACACCTTAACACTTTGAGTGTTAAGTCGTCACTCGCGTGCTTTGTGTTCTACTCGAGTGCTCCTGATCCTTGAGAACTTTTATGCTCTCGAGTCTTCACTTTCTGTGCTTCACTTCCTAGTGCTCGAGTGAGCATTTGATTATCACTCGAGTGTTGCTTTCTATGCTCGAGTGTTCTTGTCTTTGAAAGTTTCTTGTGTTCTTGGGTATTCACTTGCTGTTGTTCACTCTCTAGTACCCGAGTGTTGATCGTACCATCACTCGAGTGAGGTCTCCTTCACTCGAGTATCCGTACAATATCACTCGAGTGAGGCCATCTTCACTCGAGTGTCTCAGTAAAAAATATCAGTTTTGAACTTTCAAAAAGGGGATCTTTGGGGATAGTCTTCCAACCCTTTAGAGCTATTAATAGAATTATTCATGGGTACTAAAAGAGCAATAATGATAACCAAATTAAGTGTTAAGAAGTCATTGAGAGTTGGAATAGAGAATTTACTCTTCGTCCCTAATTGTGAATCATAGGATACGATATTTTCCCTACTTGGGAGAGATCGGCGATAGAACACGCACGGAAGGATCAAGGTAATGACTCTTCTCTCATGTTGTGTATGATATTTTGGTATGCATGACTTGTCATTGAGCTTTGTGAACTGTATGTACCATGGTCCATTACAGCGTGAGCACTTCAGCGTGAGCCGTTTAGGGATTGCCGCTGATAATCCTTGCGCGGCCGTTGAACTGCCGTTGTAATCGACATGGATCTTTGTGAATCCGACCCGTGGGGTAGCGTGTTGTGAATCCAGCCGTGGGCTGTGTGCATATATCTTGCCTGTATGGCTTGCGTATGAAATGCTTTATATGAATCCCAGCTGTGGTGAAATATATTGTGTGAATTGTTGTGGTGCAATACAGCATGAGCAATTCAGCATGAGCAAACGTAAGGGTGACATGAGTCATACCTGCCCTTGCCGCTGTAACTGTCGTTGTAGTTGCTTTGTGTGTGTGATGATTTGCTTTCATGCCTTATTGTTGTGTATACTATGAGTGATTTATTACTACGGGGATTCTTTAGAATCTCACTTTCCCAAAACAACTTTAAGGGTTTCAAGGGCGTTTTTGTAATTATGGTTTTTCGGGCTTTTCCGAAAAAATGACCAACTGTAACCCCACTTAATTTTCCCTCCTGAACTCAATGGAACCATCGAATCATTGAAAATCCAACTCCAAGGCCTATTTACAGCCCTGACCGAAATATATGGGTTTTCTGGGGAAAATCGGGATTTTGCGATTTTGGCTCCGTAAACGTGTTCCTTTCTACTCCTAACCACTTTATTGACTATTCCATTAGGTTATAACTACCATTTAGTACCAATTTGGGCAGCATAACCCCTAAAGAAGCCCATTTCCAAAATTTAAAACCAACAGCAATCCGGCAAAATTTCACTAATTAAATTACCCACAGCAGCCATAATAGTCAATATACGAGAGTTTGGAAGTTACCTTAAACTCCTTCTTGCTTTTCCTTAATAAAGCTGGATCCTAGCCCTTATTAACCATGAAATTGAGCTTGCAACACCTTAAAGAACATAAAAGATAAGCTTAGGAACATGGTTATCTGCATTAGGTACAAATTCATCGAAGAAATCGACCTACCTTGTGAGTTTCTTCCTCTTCTCTCTCTAAAATCTCTCTCTCTCTCTCTCTCGGCTGCTGGAATGGCTTCTGAAATGAGGGCTGAATAAGGAGGATGATGATATATTATAATGCTTATGTCATCCTTTAGTTATTTATTAATTTTTCAAAATTTTGGATTCAAGGAAAATTCTAGCAGATTTTTCGTTCAACTTTGAAAAATCATAAATAAGTTTAGAAAAATCGAATTGGAGTGATTCCAAAGGATATAGAACCCTTATTTCAAGGAAAAATATAAAATTTAGCCAACTGGAAGCACGAAAATCCCAAAATTTAAATCTTTGAATGTTGTTTCAGAAACTTTTCAGTTTTTTTGGGCTAACTCCAAAAATTCATAACTCTTTGTACATATTTTCAAATAGTCATATGACCTATCAATTTAAAGCTTATGATATCTACTTTAACCATGTAAAATATCATAATTTTTGGACATCATTTGATCATCCAAAATCTCAAGACATTCTCACTGCCTCGTAAGAAATTTCACTAGAAGCATAATTACTTCCTTCAAAATTCACCATTTTATTTTCTTTACTGCCCCAAAGATATAAAAAACATTAGGGAATAAATTTGGGACACCTGCTAAATTGAGGCTTAGCAGTCTGCTTAATTTAGGCCTTTCCCCAATCCTCCAATCCCAAAATTCGGGATATTACATTTCTCCCCCCGTTCAATAAATTTCATCTTCGAAATTTGAATGTCTATAACTTGGGGATTAATCCTATCTCATTGTGTAACTCATCCCTAGGTTGTGCATACTTATAAAGCGTGCACCATAATTTACATGATATATGTTGTTGAACTACCTATCAACTTTGACATATTCAGCACGTTCCATACTCATGGGTCACCCAGCCTATTATTGTACTGATTGTCCATCAGGACGCTCAGTATATTATCCTAGGCCCCATTGCCTTATTGGAAACTACCCTAATATACTTAGCCTTATAACGTACCTTATTCTATTATCACGTGCAGGATCACAAGTCATGCAACACCATAGTCATATTCCCATCACTAATCTCAGATAGTATTCAGCATTCATCATCCATTCCATACGCAGTCTGTAGCGTACAATCAAACACAGGACCAACTAGTCATTTCCCACAGCGATTGGTTTCTTAAGCCTCACAGCCTCTTCGAGATTTCACCTGGATTCACACAATCACTTTTTTATTGTCACACCCCAGTCCAGCCCTACGGGTAATCGGGGCAATCACACCCCAGTTCAGCCCATTGGGTAATCGGGCGTGTGACTCGTGGCACTCCTAGTCCGGCCCACTCCGAGTTAGTCGGGAGCCCAAAGGATATCTACCTTTTTATGCAACGGCCCAATCCTCACCCCATCTAAGAGGTTTTTTGGATGTCCCTCACCCTACCTAACGAGGTCCGTTGCGCTGGTGAGCCGGTCATGGTTCACTTCGTTAGGTTTCTCCTATGGGAGCAAATCGTGCCTCATGTGAGACATGGTACCATTGGACACCAAAACGATTGGTCATACTGGTCTTGTTGCCTCCGTTAAAACCTAGTACAGTGTGAATGTTTTGTCAGCCTCAAAACATTACTTTGGACATACTGGTCCAATATCATCTGCTAGGCATCAACCACTACGCTAGACACATACTGGTCCAATATCATCGTTTTTCTAATAACTTTAATTATGTATTAATTGCATCTTTCCATAGAGGCCAATCATTTCTTTATTGGCACTCGCTAATGGACTTTGGCTCATGATCCTCGTTATCATTCATTACATCATATGCTATATGATAAGCAAATGTGTCGTCAACGTTGACTTTATTTTGATCCCATCAGATTCCATTCATAACATAATTTATTGAGATCTCATTATTTTCACATATGTCAGGTACCTGGATCTCTTTTGGGACTATAATATTCTCTTCTGGAGATATCTCTACTGGAGATGATAACTCTTAAGGAGATGGCTCTTCTGGAGCTGTTAACTTTTCTTGATTATCCTTAAATTGACCATCTATATTCTTTGTTCATTTTCTCTTTCGAGGATTTTTATCTTTGAAACTGATGGGCTTGCTATGCTTCAGGCGTGCTTTAAATTCATTCATAGTACGTTGTCCTTCATGGACATCAATTTTAATAGGAGCATTAGCAGCTGGGACAGGTGACTTTGTCACTTTCTTTGAGTCAGTAAATGCTTCTGGCATTTGATTAGCTAAATTCTGTAAATGAATTATCTTTTTAACTTCCAATTCATACTGTTTTGTACGAGGATCAAAATGAGCCAATGATAATTCATTCCAGCTAATTTCTTTACCTAGCTGCTTGTTTTCTCCCCCCTAATGTTGGGAAAAGTGACTCATCAAATTGGCAATCAGCAAATCGTGCCGTAAATAAATTTCCTATAGATGGTTCTAAATATTTTATGATTGACGGAGATTCATACCCAATATATATTCTCATCCTTCTTTGAGGACCCATTTTAGTGCGCTGTGGTGGTGCTACTGGCACATATACCGCACACCCAAAGGTTCTTATATGGGAAATATTAGGTTCCAGACTAAAAACCATTTATAAGAGGGAAACATTTAGATAACTTGTTGGCCTAATGCGAATTAACATTACTGCATGCAAAATGGTATGACCCCAAGCAAAAATTGGGATCCATATTTAATAAAGTGAAGGTATAACGCGCGTTAGAGAGAGGTGGAACAAGTTAAGAGGGTGATGGAGAATTTCATGAATTCTTGAGAGTGACATGAAATAAAGTTATTTGATCACATCCTAGGAATAAGCTAAGTAGAGAGGTATTGGATAAATTCTTGAAATATTTTATAAGTAACAACGTGAAATTAACAAAAATGGAGAGGAAGTGCACATGGTTGCATGTGGAGTGGATTATTGCATATCCGTTTGTCTGACGTCCACCCCCCACCACTTCTCTTACCAAGTCATTATCTTCCACACCCTTTTCTAACTGCTCTCCTTTCCCATGCCTCTTCATCAACAACGTTATTTCTTCCTCTCCATTCTTCTTTTGGAAAATTCTTTTAATACACAAACAATGGTTTTAACTCTATATGAATGTTGTTCAATGTTTTAAGGTGGAAACTCCTTTTGCATGATATTTCACTCTAATATTAAAAAAGGCTAAAATTTACAAAACCTCCTAAATTTTATGTTAGTTATATATAACCCTATGATGATTTGAAGTTTAAATTTAATCATTTTAATGTCTTAATTTTATTTTTTACATTAAAGCCCTCACTGCGGGACATCTGACATGGATTAAAAAAATTTATGATATAATATACAAAGCCTTTTGAACTTTATGACAGTAACACAAAAATTCCTTGATATTTGAAATTTTAAATTCTTTTTAATGGTAAAATTTGAATTCTTTGAAATTGCAAGATGCCACGTCATTCTTGTTAACATGGTAGATATCATCAATAATTTAATGGAAAAATTAGCAACAGGTTTTATGTCAAAAATTAAAATATCAAGGGCATCAATTTAAACTTTGAAGCTATATACAATTGACCCGAAATTTAAAGGATTTTGTAAATTTTACCCAAAAAAAAAAGACATCTCATTTTTAGATTATAATGATCATGGGGAAGAAAATTTCCCCCCTATATCAAAATAAGAATAAAAACAATATGACTTTTGGTCATATAATTTCAGGAATCAGATAGGTATCGCTTCTGGCCATAAGATAATAATATAAAAAAACTTATAAATAATACATACATGATATAAAAACAATAACAATCCTCAGTCTTAACTATGGAATCCGATGTTTATAACAATCGGTAAAAGTATTACTCTAATTCTATATTGTGGCTCAGATTATTCCAGATTTATCAAATAAAATAAGGTATATAAAATCATTAAAAAAACCATAAGAAGATAATACCTTTGTTAGAACTTCGTACTGATAACGTGTTATAAAAATATGGATGATATGAGAGAGTAAGAGAGAGAAAATAGAGAAAAATTCTCAATCACTTGTCTGTACAAAATCTCAACCCAAGGCTTGTATTTATAGGCAAAAGAAAATGCGTATGAAACACGTGGAAGTGCTACAGTAAAATACGTATTTTGCTGTATTGTCCATATGGACTGTATTTTCCGTATGGAGAGAAATGTCTAGTTATGAGTCAATAAACATCCACATAATTAATATTCATAATATTTTATAATTTATAGTTTATACTTTATAGTATAGAAAACAGTCTTACAACAACCTAAACCAAACTTTGCTTAAACCAAGGGAGTACGTAACTCGGTTATATTTGACGTAACGCGAAAAATAAAACTATTGGTGCAAAGTACGTAAGTTCGGAATCAGGACTGCCAAAAATAGAGATAGAAGATTCCCCACAAAATGAAACTCTTTAATTGATCATATCATCATTGCATATTTTGGGCCCATTACCAACTCCCCAACCAAATTTCTTTGATTTTTTTTTTTTATCTGGGAAAGCTGTTGGTGGAAAGTTCTAGCGTCAAGATAATTCAATCCGGATCGGTCAGTGAATTGATTTGGGTATTGGGTCAAGGGTCAGTGATTAGACCAGAGTTAAACCGGGATCAAATCAGTAAGAAATGAAATATTTTAGATTTATAGTATTAAATTCTAAAGAATTTTTTATAAAAAAAAAAAAAATTGACCCGAACCGGGTTACCAAACCAGACCAATTTTATAGCCAGGTCACCGGTTTCCAATCCGGTCCGGGTTAGAGAACCTGGACTAGTGTAATAATATATATATATATATAGACGTGTTAATTATAGACATAGAGGCCTAAGAGTTGAGAGAAGCATTAATTTAGAGTACAAGTCCATATGAAAGAGAACTTTCTATTGAAAATGAAGTGAAGAAAGCATTATCATTGTGATATTTAAATTATTATATATAACATGTTAATTGTGATTTTTTTCCTTCAAGAACTATCTTATATATAAATTAATAATTACTTCGAAACTTCAACACGCCAAACAGTTTCTACTTATTATCTTACCCATTATCCTCCTCCTCTGCCTCTTCTTCGTACTTCCTCCTTTTCTCTCTTTCACCTCTCAACTTCTCCGACCTACTTCCGTCAAGAAAAGCTGGGACTCCCTTAACATTCTCTTCGTGCTTTTCGCGATTCTTTGTGGAGTTTTTGCCAAGAAGAACGATGAGGATTGGCCGTCGGAGGAGGAGGTGGAAACTGTCAGGGTCAGAGCAATTGGGTATGAGAAAACTGTGGAACGAGAAGATGATCCTGTTCCTCGTCAATGGTATGGGTTTTCGGAGAATAAGATTTATGATTCACCACCGACAGTCCGGTTGCAGTCGCCGATGGCTGGAGTTTCTCGGTTGCGGAGAAGCAGTAGCTCTTACCCAGATCTCCGGCAGGAGTCGTTGTGGGACACTGAGAGTGATACGTATCGGTTTCGTTTCTTCGATGATTTTGAATCGATAAGTTACGTTCGCCGGAGAAGGAGTAGACTCCGGTGGAGAACCCCAATCCGCAGGAAAATGTTGAGAAGGTTGGAGAAAACGCTGATGTGAAGGAAATTCTAGTTGATACCGTCGAAATTCGCAGTTCGTCGCCTCAGCCACCGCAACCGGCCCCGAAGTCACCCACGCCTCCTGCTACTCCTCCGCCGCCTCCTCCACCAGCTGCTACGCGGGCCAAATCTAGGCGAACATATCAGACGGTCCCGGGCAAGGAAAAGCTGGAAAGTGTGGAGGTAGATGATAATGACATCACAGGGAATCCTTCTCCGCTACGGCCTCCTTCACCTCCGCCACCACCTCCGGCGCCGGCGGGCCAAACAGAATGGGTGCATTGGCGTGGAAGGAATCAACGGAGGAAGAGTAATGTGAAGAGGGAAATAGCAATAATGTGGGCTTCACTATCGAATCAGAAAAAGAGGAAGAGAAAGCAGAGAACAACGACAACAAAGGTCGACCATATCCACAGTGAAGATAACGTCAGTGCCAGACAGCCGCCGCCTCCTCCTCCTCCTCCTCCTCCGCCGCCGTCAGTCTTCCACAGTCGGTTCAAGAAGGGAGTAGGCAAGAACAAGAAGATTCATTCAGTCTCAACGCCTCCACCTCCTGCTCCGCCGCCTCCACCGCCATTGACATCTTCAAAACGATGGTCATTTCATATTATATTTCATCGCAGAGGCTTCCTTCAATCATTGCCTCAATCCTTACGTGTACGTCAGTTATCGGCTGGCCTTGTACTGTTTCCTGTTGCTTACTTTTTCGAAAGGTACTCCACCTCTTCCTCTTCTGATTATTATTGTCAAGTGATTGATCATCTTCGATTTTGACTAGCTACTTTGATTTGTTTCTTTGATCTCCTTTCATATGTACCTTTCATCTCTTGCAGCTAACTTTTCTTTCTCCTGCAGAAACATGAGGCCGAAGTTGACATTGGCTCTTTTCTTGGAATTTTTTGTACTTTCTTTGTTGGGGTAAGGCCTTGGTGAGGACAAACATACTATTCCTATTATATCTTCATTCATTGGAGACACATACATAGAAGACTTGATGAAATAGTCTCGTCGTTTGAAAATTTCAGGTTAAGTTTGAGTCAAATCATGTACTTTATTGGCTTAAACTACACCAATCCTACCTTTGTGACTGCATTATACAACACCATAGCTTCCATTACCTTCGTTTTTTCGGTGATACTAAGGTAATTCCATAGCTTCAATTAATTCACATAAAATTTCGACTTTCTAATATACCATATATATATATATATATATGCAATTACATTTTCATTCTTAACTTGTGTTCGAACTAATTGCAGGATTGAAGTAATTAACTCTCGCAGTCCTCCCAGTATAGCAAAAATAGTTGGGACTTTGGTCTCTTTAGGTGGAGTAATGATCGTGACACTATCAATAAGAAATGTGTGGCCTCCTCTGATTCATATTAATAATAATGATGATCAAATCCATGAGGAGTGGTTAAAAGGATCACTCCTTGTAATTGCGAGCTACGTAGCATGGGACATCTGGTACATTATGCAGGTTAGGCCCTCATTTTTCTCATCACTACTCAATTCAACTAGAAACTTCGAGAACTTTTAAATTCCTATATATATATCCTCTTCTGGTTTTTTCTTTACTGAGACAATAATGTGTATGTGTATACAGGCATATACCTTGAAAAGATACCCTCCACAATGGTCATTGACCACGTGGCAGTGCATTGTTAGAGGAGCCCAATCAGCAGCCTATTCAGTGATAGTGGAACATGACAAGTTGGCATGAATTGTAGGGTTCAATATTGAGTTGTGGTCTATAATATATGGGGTAAGTATATAGTGTAAAATACACTACAAACGAGATCTTATATCAAAAAGTGAACGATCTTGAGTACAAAATTTAAAGTCCTTAGTTTTTGATAGTTAATAATATTATGTTTACTGATATGGTAGGGAATTGTGGCGTCGGGTTTGTTAGTTTATATTCAACTGTGGTGCACAGAAGAAAAATGCCCAATTTTTGTCACTATGTTTAACCCTCTTCTTATAGTTATAACGGCTGTTCTTTCCTACTTCGTCGTTGGCGACATACTTCATCTTATAGTTATATTTAGGACTTGAGGTAGTATAATGTACCAGCCCAGATGAAGTATGTCGCCAACGACGAAGTAGGAAAGAACAGCCGTTATAACTATAAGAAGAGGGTTAAACATAGTGACAAAAATTGGGCATTTTTCTTCTGTGCACTACAGTTGAATATAAACTAACAAACCCGACGCCACAATTCCTTACCATATCAGTAAACATAATACTATTAACTATCAAACACTAAGGACTTTACATTTTATACTCAAGGTCCTTCACTCCTTGATATAAGATCTCGTTTGTAGTGTATTTTACACTATATACTTACCACATATATTATGGACCACAACTCAATATTAAACCCTACAATCCATGCCGACTTGTCATGTTCCACTATCACTGAATAGGCTGCTGATTGGGCTTCTCCAACAATGAACTGCCACGTGGTCAATGACCATTGTGCATGGTATCTTTTCAAGATATATGCCTGTATACACATACACATTATTATTTCAGTAAGGGAAAAATCAGAAGAGGATATATATATATATAGGAATTTAAAAGTTCTCGAAGTTTCTAGTTGAATTGAGTAGTGATGAGAAAAATGAGGGCCTAACCTGCATAATGTACCAGATGGCCCATGCTACGCAGCTCGCAATTACAAGGAGTGATCCTTTTAACCACTCCTCATGGATTTGATCATCATTATTATTAATATGAAGCAGAGGAGGCCACACATTTGCGTTATGAAGATCAGACTCCTCTCTCTCTCACGCGCAAACTCACACTATCACTTTATAATGTCATGGGAAAGTGAGACGAGAGAAAGGAGGGAAGGAGGCAGGGACAATAAGAATTCTTATTCAATCAAACGAACTGAGAATTTATAGAGCTTTAGAAATATTAAAATAATATTAATAGCCATATGGCTTAGTAGGATGGATGCTGGTGCAGACCAATGAGGGAAAAGAGACGAATGGAAAATTCCAAATATTATCATCCAACAACTGACAAAACTTTTATATTGGTTGACTAATATATGGGAACTTGTATACGTGTTGCATTTAAATTCTTCTTGTTATTATATCTTTTTCCTGCCACTAATTCTCCTTAATTAATTAGGGACGTACTAAATATGGTTACTACACGAATTAACGATCTTAGTCATAGCGCACACAAGTAATCAGCAAAAGAAGAGGCACAAAGAAACAACAGCTTAGTGGTGCTTTATATGATTCCGAGTACTGGTTCTTATACCACACATAAATTATTCAGGAATCGATAAGAAAAAGATGATTATAGTTATTGCGGCATGACGTAATCTTTCAACCAGGAGTAATTCTTTAAACGGAAAATTAGTCTTTTGGTCTTTAGAGTTTTGACTCAGTTGTAATTGGTCTCTAAGTTTTGATGATCAATGTAACTTAATTCCTATAGTTTTAACCATTCTATAATATATTTCCTCACCTTTATTCTAGAACATAAGGACTAAATTATAAAATGATTAAAACTATAGGGACTAAGTTGCAGTGAGTCAATATTTAGGAACTGGGTTACAACCGAGTCAAAACTATAGGGATTATTGCTTTGATTCAAAGTGTAGAAATTGAATTATAGCTGAGTTAAAATTATAAGGACCAAAAGATTAATTTTTCCTTCTTTTAAAATAACATGCAACCTAATTTAAGTACATTAATTTCATAGGAATTTTTGCAGCACAGAAGATCAGATATATATATAGAGAGAGAGAGAGTGAGAGACTACCAAATATGTGTGTGCATTTTATGCATGTAATTGATCTTCAATAATACTTTAATAGCCTCCGTATCCAACTTGCTCAATGTATATCTTGCAGAAAAATAAGGCCCAAGTTGACACTGGCTCTCTTCTTGGAAATTTTTGTGCTTGCTTTGTTGGGGTAATGCAAGGCCTTAAACACAAGCGCGCATATTAATTATTCTTATATATAAATATAGAAAATCAATGAATTTGTCTTATCTTTCAAGAATTTCAGGTTAAGTTTGAGTCTAAACATGTACTTTGCCAGCCTAAAATACACGAACCCAACCTTTGCGGCTATATTATTCAACACCTTAGCTTCCATTACCTTCATTATTGCAGTGATACTTAGGTAATTCTCAACCATATTCTTGATTCACAATGGACACGCAATTACAAGCACTTTCTTATATTCATCACTTGTATGGATTAAATATTGCAGGGTTGAGGTTATTAATATACGCAATCCTCGCAGTATAGCAAAAATAATTGGGACTGTTGTCTCTTTAGGTGGGGTAATGGTCGTGACGCTATACAGAGGGCCTATAATAAGAAACGTATGGCCTCCTCTGATTCATATTCATAAAAATGATCATATCCATGAGGAGTGGCTAAAGGGATCGCTCCTTGCAATTGCAAGCTGTGTAGCATGGGCCATCTGGTACATTATGCAGGTTAGGTTTTCTGCTATATATAGTTTTATACTCACTCCAATCCTAAATATAAGTTTCAAATAATTGATTTATATTTATTATAAAATTGTTAAAATTAGTTAAGGATAATAAATATGTATGTTTCTAACATGAGACGATGTGTGTGTTTGTTTTACCATTTGATAACCCAATCAACTGATTGAGTGGGTCAATCGGCCTTACACAGTAATTTTGCATAAAGTGGGTGTTTGGTTGGACGGTAGACTGGCAGAAAAAAAGTCAGGAAAAGCTCCTATGGAAATAAGCTATGAATTGGAGCTTATGAAAGCGTTGGCTTCTGTTTTGAGGAGTATTTTCATATCTTTGGGGATCAATGAGGTACTCAAAATCACTTCTAATCACAAAACTTCTTTTATGAAAAATGTTATAATTAATTTTCTCTTTCTTTAGATAGTAATCTTCTGCTAATTAGAGAATACTTTGATATAAGAGTTTAGACAAGTTTTGAGTTTTGTCAATATATGACTGTAGAAATGTAGAGAATAATTAATAATTAATTTTAATCAGTTTAGATTTATTATTGGGAAAATCCCATTTAGATACCATTTGAAATAGCAAAACCCACAAAAGTCTTTTATAACATCTAAAAGACAGAAAAGTGATCTGGGATGTTTCAGGGATACTGAAGTTTATGGCTAAAGACCAAAATACCCTCCACACTCATTTACTCACACACAAATTCCTCATAGGCAAAAACCGAACCCCTGGCCATCATCATCATCCGCAAATCAGCAAGCATGGGTGGAAGTCATCCCTAAACCGATGAATGTTTGATCTTCTTCCTTAATCAGAGTGGTTGCCGTTTGCTTTTCTTGGCGTCGATGTCGATGTGATGATTGATTGGATGTTTGGGATCCCAATCTGTCTCTCTCTGGTCCACAAATCTTTGTCACTCTCTGCTCTGGTCTCCTTCTCTAAGCTGTCTTCCCTCTATTGGCGGCATAGGTGCTTCGTCGTCTTGGAACTTTCTTCCCATCTTGCCTAGACGCGGAGAAGAAGATGAATTGAAACTTAACACTGAGATAGAGAGAGATCAATGCAATGTGGCTCCCTCTGGAATAGCATGCTTGAATTTCAGCATGTGAAATTGTAATGTTAACTTGACAAGTTCAATAATAAGAATGACAACGTTAGTAATAGTTTTGACAAGAATGGTAATGGGATTACAACTAACCCTAACCAACTTTGTCAGTGAAAGTGTTGGCCCAAAAGAGGAGAACGCTGACAAGTTCAATAATGGAAATGACAAAGTTAGTAATGATTTTGACGAGAATGGTAATGGGATTGACAAGTTAGCCTAACCAACTTTGTCATTGGGTGGAAGTGTTGGCCTAAAAAGGAAGGACGCTGACAAGTTCAATAATGGAAATGACAAGTCTTTTCATAGTTTTGACGAGAATGGTAATGGGATTAACAAGTTAGCCTATTACCATTCTCGTCAAAACCATTACTAACTTTGTCATTGCCATTATTGAACTTGTCAGCATCCTCCTTTTTTGGACCAACACTTCCACCCAATGACAAAGTTGGTTAAGCTAACTTGTCAATCCCATTACCATTCTCGTCAAAACCATTAAAAGACTTGTCATTTTCATTATTGAACTTGTCAGCATCCTCCCTTTTTGGGGAAACACTTTCATTGACAAAGTTGGTTAGACTAATTTGTCAATCTTATTACTATTCTCATTAAAACCATTAAAAGACTTGTCATTCCCATTATTAAACTTGTCAGCATCCTCCCCTTTTGGGGAAACACTTTCAGTGATAAAGTTGGTTAGACTAATTTTTCATTCTCATTACCATTCTCGTCAAAACCATTAAAAGACTTGGCATTTTCATTTTTGAACTTGTTAGCATCCTCTTCCTTTGTTGTGCTCAAATAAAGTCACCGATCGACTTCTTCCCAGCATGCGCCGGTTTCACAATCAAACAAATGGGTGTGTGTGTGTTTAACATCCTCTTCCTTTGTTGTGCTTCTACATCTTCAATATGAAAATTGGATTTTTTTACAATTTCGAAAGCCATCTTATTGGAATGTTTAAATATGCTTCAACAATCTCAAATGCTTAGCTAATATTTAGATGCATTAAATTGTACATTCATTTTGAATTCTCACATTAAAATTTAATTCAGTTTTATCACCATACACTAAATAACATTAATATAACCAATATGTTTTAACATTCAAACATCTCTAGCCAGATTTTCATTTCCAAATCAAACAAAACTCCTTTAGACAACAAGCCTTTTTAATCTGGAAATTTTCCAAATTTAAGAACAATACTTAAATGACCATTTCTCAAGTTGGAAGTATTAACTGTAATGATACAAACTTTTATAAATACATGTATGTGGTTCAGCCTAGAAAATTAAAGAAAGGTGTATGTGCTTCTTGCACAACAAAAGTGCATAATAGCATACTGTTGGAAAAAAGAGACTATAGTTTTAGTAAATTTACATACACAATAATAGTACATCACAAAAGGCCACTGCTATGAATCAGTATACAAGATCAATGACCAAAATAACAACTTTACTATGTCACCCCAAAATGTAGTGCTTGGTTAATAAGTTAGACAACAAATGTTAATCTCTTTACAACAATGGTGAATTCTAAAAAAATAATTGTTTGAGGAAGACCAAAAAGTTACATTAAGAACAGAATTATGTCAGTTATATCCTCTTGGTCTAGGTCATTTATGAAGTCATCAATCTCAATGCATCCTCCCTCTTGCTATTCATTTCATGGTTAACCATCCACCCACCACAATAACTTGTAGCTGTCAAATAACGTCACAGTTTAATTCAAATGAAATGAAGGAATCTCTTGCAACTCAGGCTATTTCATTTAAGGGGCCAAACTCTGAATTTAACAATCCAAATACATATTATTGTGGACAGTAGCCCTTTTAGAGAAACCACTCATAGAAGATAATACATATTGTTCTGTACAATATATAACTAAAGGAGTCTCATTTGTACAAATAAATTTCACTAGGGTAGATCATAACAATTCAGTGAAACTCGTGGAGCATTTCAAATCTTACTCCGAGTCACATACAGCAAGAGGTTAGAATCCATGTGACTATAATATGCCATTCAATTTAGTGGTAATCATGTTTCAAAGGCAAAACATTGAAAATCCTTCACTAGGGCACTGTTTTGCATGAAGCAAATCAATGACTCCCCTTTTAAGAACATAGCTAATAAAACTAAAGAAAACTTAAAGCTCACCTATATTATCTATGCAGATTCAAATTCAACTGAGTCAATTTCCTGAAACTTCGACAGTATTTATAAATATGAGGATTTCATGGACATACACAATCATTCTTGTTTACGAAATCTAACAATAGGACTGGAAATTTTAACAGTTTAGATAACCTTGATTGCTACCAAATTATTTCCCAATATGACCAAGCATGTAAAGAAAGCAGAGTGTGCAATAAAAAATAAAATTCCCAAGCCAGCCATGATAAATTACTACATCGATTAAAAACAATAAATTATGAACAAGATTATTCAATGGACAACTACTTACTCTTTATACTCTCTTATGATAATTAAAAAGCCAAAAAGCCCTTCTAATTCACTGAACATTTAAGGCATATGAATTTCATTACTGCTGCTCTTGACAGAATCCGTGTTGGGATTCACAAAAATAGTAATGGTGTTGACAAAGTTTGTAATGGAATTGACAAAACACCAGAGTCATGTTGACAGCAACAATTCATAATGTATTAAATAGCACTTGACATTACTCATCCCAAGTACATCCAATGCATATAAGTCATAAACCCAAAAGAATGTGTTCCTTCATGTATAATTTAGTTACAATAAGTTGTCACCATTAACAAGAGTAGTAATGAGAATGACAAGTGCAGTAATGGAAGTTACAAAACACCATATTCTTCATGACAACAACTAACGTGGAAGCAGTACTCTTACAACACAAAACTGAATGATTTTACTCCTTACTACAAAGACTTGAACAAACAAGCTACAATATATCGAATGCAACACAAATGACAGCTAAAAGTACAAATGCAGGATATAACACGGTTTCGACTACAAATTTCAACAAAAACTACTCTATAGGTCAGCAAAATCACAGAGACTATACTTTAAATGTTAGAAGAAGAAAAAAACTAACCAACACAAAAAATCTATAGATCTATTACTAACCACTAATGATGTTCAAGATGTTCTTTGGCCGGTGGGAACCGGCATATGACTATGCGACTGCTTCCGCTCACGATTGACGCTTCGAGGATGTCGTCGCCGTTGCCCCACTTTTTCCCCTGCAATGCCACCGAAGATGATAACCCTTATAGGAAATAGACAGACCGAGATTTCATTGCTAAGAAATCCAAAATTGATGTGTTTGATTAAAAGTTAAAAGGGGCATTTGGGTCTTTAGCATTAAACTTCAATATCCCTGATTCCTACCATATGCCTAATCTGTCTTTTTCAAGTTATAAAAGACTTTTGTGCGGTTTGACATTTCAAATGGTATTTAAATGGGATTTTCTCTTTATTATTTAGTTGTTTTATGATTTTATAATCAATTTCTTTTATAAACATGTCATAAATTAGTTTTTATATGGTGTTTTTACGGATTAAATTTAGTTTAAATAATTCATTTAGATTATTGGAGGTATTATTGAGGTTTTAATCGGTTTATTTTGTTAGATTTTGAGCTATATGAAAATATAAGTTATGATTTAATATTTAAATTAGAGTTTGATATAATTTATAAAATTTAAGTTTGAGGTGCACAATAGAAAAGACTTTTGAAATGTACCAATTTAAATTAGAATTTGATATAATTTTATTTAAAATTGTACCATTGCCAAATTTTCAAAGTTAATTTTTGAGAAAATTGGGAAAAAATCTCTCTGTGTGTAGATATCTTTCCAGGTCCCATTTGCCAATTAAGTTGTCGATGGGGTTTTTTTCACAATTATCCCTTCATTTTTTTCATTTTTCATTTTTCATTTTTCATAATTTTTACAATTTTTTCTCTTAAATAATACAAAAGCCACTTATACAAAAGTCAAACCAAACATCATTTATTTTTACATAAATAACTTATCCAATCGCCAATCCAAACACTCATCATTTTACCCAATCTAACTTTTTTCCAATTTTAAGATTTCATAAGTTTAAATAAAAATAAGTCACTTGTTCAATCGTCAATCCAAAAACACCCGATGTATATATTGGCATGCAGTGTGAAGAGATACCCTGCACCATTGTCATTGACCACGTGGATGTGCCTCGTTGGAGGAGCCCAATCAGCGGTTTTTACTGTGATGGTGGAACATAATAAGTCAGCGTGGACTGTGGGTTTCAACGTTAACTTGTGGGCCATATCATATAGTGTAAGCATATAGACAAAGAGAAGAGTAAGGGGAATTAATGGAGTACAGTAGCTAGAGTTCAAGTGTTTGCTAGTTAAATCATATTTCTTTCTTTATTGATATGGCAGGGAGTTGTGGCCTCGGGTTTGTTTACCTTCGTTTAACTGTAGTGCACAGAAAAAAAAGTCCCTGTTTTTGTCACTATATTCAACCCCCTTCTTACAGTTTTAGTGGCTCTTGTTTCCTACTTCATCGTCGGCGATCAACTTTATCTAGGCTGGTATATATTCAAATATAACCCTCTTCTTCATCTTTACTTTTTAACTCATTCTTTAAATCTTTGTAGAGTTCTCTCTCTATAACTTTACAGTTCCGAAGATTTTGCAAACGTAGTTTTATTAAACAAGAAGGGAAACTTAAGTAGAGATGTTCGAGTGTGTGTCAGATTAGTTTTCTATTCTTGTGAAGTTTAATGAATGTGGTATATATATTTAATTCATCAGTATCGTAGGGGCAATCTTCGTGCTGATTGGTCTGTATTTGCTGATTTGGGGTAAAGAAGAAGAGCAAGAGGGTGATATCAAGAGTTCGAAAGAGAAATTCAAGTGCAATTCTGATGATCCCAAGAAACAGGACACAGCCGGAACTGACGAATTGCCTTTAGAGCTTTAAAGAGTCAGAGAATCAGAAAATTAAACTAAGCTTTCCGAGGAAAGTTTGGTGTTTACATATATACATAGAAGTTTGATGTTACGTGTGATATGGTTTCTTATGCTAAAAGAACTGCATATTTGATAAAATTAGATATAAGGAATTAAAAATGGAGCATCTATCACAAAATCGTTAAATTTGACCTAACGTCGTTAAGGATTTTCTTCTTTTATAATTTAACGTCATTAGGTCAAATTTAACGATTTTGTGGTGAATGCTTCATTTTTAATTCCTTATGTATATTTTTACCCAATTTAAAACATAATTGTGCCTGGCATCCCTTGCTTAAAATTTTATTGATAAATTTGTACCTTAACCCTATTAAAAATGTATTTTCATTCTTTAAAACCATGGTTGGATAAAAGAGTAGTCAAACAGTTAGAAAAAATTACAGAAACACTTTTTGATGCCAGAACATGATTTTGGGGTTTAAAATCATGGTTTTAGAAAAACCATTTTTTCTTTTTTCTTTTTAATATAGTTGAGTCATCATGATGAATGTCATAAATTCTCAATAAAAAATGCCATCCCCTTTATCCTTCCGCCTCTCTCTTTCTTTCCTCATTTCAAACCTCTTGCCTTCAGCCGATCGGAGAAGATGGCTGCTGTGGGTGAGCTTCTCGTCAATCAAAGAATCGGGTTTAGGGTCTACCTCCTAAAGACTCAAATCTCTCTCTCTTCCCTTCCCCATTTCAAAACTCATCTTTTCTACTTTGAATTAGAGAACGTGGGCATTGCTGGAGAGCTTCCCTTCACGCAGAGGATACGCTGGTAAGATCTTGCTCGAGTTGGAAGACACCATTTGTGCATTGGGTTGTCTGATCCGTTTCTCCTTGCTCTGTGCTCTGTAATCCGTCTTCTATAGGTAAGCTTAACATGAAGAGTGACACTCTTGTCTGATTCGTTGCTTCTTGCTCTGTGCTCCTTGCACATATTGCCAATATACTTATCATAGAGTGTCTTGTTAATATGAAGAGGCCCCTTCTTTGTTAATATGAAGAGAACAATGGATTTGTTATGAATATTAATCATGTGGATGTCCATTAAGTAAACAAGCTTGCTCTTCAAGTTTCATTACTTGCTTCTCAAGTTGCTTGCCCTCCAAGTTTGCTTCTTCTCCAAGCCAACTTCCTTGTTCTTTAAGTTTGCTTCTTCCCCAAGTTCTATTACTTTCAAGTTTGCCTATAAATAGATGTTGAGGGCAAGTTTTGTACATACAAGAAATTGAATGAGAGTTGCTCCCCTCCTTGCTCTCTCCACATTTTCTCTCTATCGTTTTACTCTTCTCTATCTCTTATCTTATATCTCTTTTATTTTTATAATACGTTATCAGCACAAAGCTCTGATGAAGGAATACTTTTCTCATAATTGCCTTAACGATTTTCTCTACCTTCTTCTTTTACCGTATCTCTATCTAATCTACCTAGGATAATTTGAGTCATTATATGAAATTAAAAGAGTCTATTTTTACCGATTGTTTTAGACATTGAGTTCTATAGTTAAGATTTGATATTATTGTTGTTTTTCTATTTTACTTTAATCTCATTCCTAAGTTTTTTTATGTTTATTTATTATTTTAAGGAATCTCCATTTATGCGACATTCATATTTCTTTATTTTATTCTTATATTACTTTATTTACATTTTAGCTGTTTATTTACGTTTACGTTCTAGTTGTTTGTTTACGTTTCAGTTGTTATATTATATTACTTTATTTTATTTATGTTTCACTTGTTATATTTTATTACTTTATTTATTTATGTTTCAGCTGTTTATTTAAATTCAGTTGTTATATTATATTACTTTATTTTAGTTACATTTTAGTTATTTATTTATGTTCCAATTGTTATATTACTTTATTTACGTTTCAATTGTTATATTATGTTACTCTTATTATGGCTAGAAGTCATACATCTTTGATTTCATATTCTGACTGAAGTCATATCCCTTTGCTTCCTATTTTGAGATTATGTGGCCAAAAGTTATATAATTTTTCATTTTCTATGGCCAGAAACAATATACAATTTTTGTTTGTCCTGGAAATAAACAGCCAAAAGCCATATAAATTTAATTTCTCATCTTGAGATTAATTGGCCAAAAACCATAAGACTAATTGACTTAAAGCTACAAAAATAAATGGCCCGATGCTATAAATTTTTTAATTTTGTTATCTTACTCTGTGAATTATTTCTTGACTTTAGCATTCCATTTATTATATGGTTCGATCATTTGAGTTTTATGTTATCGCACGAGTTTTTATATTTCATATTTTGAGAATTCCTTTTACTTTGTTTTATTTATAGTACATGTTAGTGAATATTTATTTAGTATTGCTAATTTATTGGGTTTCTCTCTCCCTTTGTCCTTACTTGATGTTATAATTTTTTTATTTAAAGTTTAAGTTTTATTTGTACATATGTTTATATTAATCAATTGGATATTTATTGATATTTAAATTTCATTGAATGGCTACTAGCCATAATACTCTTAATTTTAAGATTTTATGAACAAAATTTTCATCACTTTTTGTAATGATTCTTTTGTAAAAGAACATTATCCATTACAGTGAATGGCATGATAAGGAAAAATTTTGTGGCAATATATTGTTATAAATATTAAGACCTGAAGGCTTATGGGGTCCAAATATCGAATAATAAAGGGATTTGCAACTTTGAAAAAGTATTTTTAATATATATTGTCTTGATGACAATAACTTACAGAGAATTATGCCACTTAAAAGTAACAGTTGTAAAGGCTAATAGTTTTGAGGACTAGTTAGCATAGTTTGCCCAATTTGAGAATCAAAGGAAAAAATATTTGATGATGTTAAAATAATGATATTTGGATGTAAAGTCATGAGGATTGCTATAATTTGGTCAGAGGCCACTGACAAATATGTCTCAATGTATTGTAAATAAAGGCCAAATTATGAAAGGAAAGAAACATGAGATGTCATGAAAAAAAAATTCAAAGAGGCAATGAGCTGTGAAGAAAGATGCTTAGATTTATTGTGAAGTGAAGAGAAATAACAATATGTCTAGTAGGCTATATGATATTTAAATTGTTATTGAAATTTATTATTATTTAGATTTATTGTCAGTGACTTGTGTGAGAGAAATTATTATAAAAAAATTAATATTATGCTATTGATAACTATTATCAGGAGTGTTATATGAAAAAGTAATTATTAGTTATTTTGACATTTTAATATATGATGCCTACTTATTTGCAAAATTAAATATTATAGTGTGTGATTGTTCATAATTTTATGGTCTCTTCAGATTCCATTTCATGGTTAATGCTATTATATCTTATAATTCCCAAATTAAAGGATTGATCAATATAACCTCCAATTATACAAGTAAGCTCTTTAAACATCTTCTTTATGCATAAATGTACAATTTGTTTTTCAATTTAAATATATGATGTGTATGAAAATTATTCATACATAAATGTAATATGACCAACATATATTAGAATTATACAAGCTTTCTAATATTGTAATTGATGAAGTTTACTATGTCAAGCTCCCAACTCATATGCTCCAACATGAAGATACTTTCTTCTATTATTGGCCCTTACTTTTCATTTTAGTTTTGACTTCCATCTCTTTTCCCCCATTTTTTTATAAATTTAAATATATGAGATGTGAATATTCTTTGTATATAGCTTTCAAACATTAAATCATGATATGATACATACATATTGTAAGTAAATTAGTTTTATGTGACATTGGAGAGAAAAAGGAAAAAAAACATATATTTCAGTGACGTTTTATCTTGAGAAAATGTGAAATTATTTAATTTCATGAGAAATTTCATTATAAATTGTTGATGTGAATTTGATTTATTGGATAAAATCAATGTTTCAGGAATTATTCAAAAATTATTTGTGTTAGCTTTTGTAGTCTAATAAATTTTCCACATGATTTAATTTCCCATGAGATGATTTTTATGAATAATGTTTGATCATGATTTAATATTGGTAAGAAATTCTTATGAGTAATTCATTAAGCAAAAATGTGATAGCTTATGTAGTCCAATAAACAATTCTCACAAATTTATTTTTGTGAGAATTTCTCACAATGTTTGTTTCGTAAGAACATTAATTCAAGAATTTGTGGTTGTGCCACAGTTTCTATGTTTGAGAATTTCTAACAAGTGACATTGTGTTTTTCATAATAACTTCTTAAGGATTTGTTAACTTTGAGACTTTTCTACTAGATGATTTTCTTATGATTTTAATTTATTTTGATCACGAATTTGTTCATATTTCTATGATTTTAATTTACTAATGAGTAATGATATTATATACTGATGTAACACTATATGAGAATTTCTGGAGAACTATATAGAACAAAATTGATATAATTCCTAAAGAATAAATATAGATATATTTTTTTTAATTTTATTTTATGGGCAAGGGAATAATTTATCATGAAAATTTATGACAATAGATTTATTAAAGGGTTTGAAAGTGATAGCCCATTTGGATTGAATCCATGATTGTATATGAACTATAAATCATTTGAATTTCCAAGTGCAAGCTAGGTCCTTGACCTACTATATATTGATCATCATTTATGAAATACAGAAATAAAGGAAGTATACTTATATGACTCACACTTGAGAGAGAGATTGTTAGAATTTAAGTGTGAGCTAATTTTTGAAAAGTTATATTTATATACTTCCTACACAAAGCCTAATAGATCTCCCAAAATAGATGTCAGATTATGATTTAAATCAATGTTATGGAAATTGAAAAATTTATTGTTGATTGAGATATATGTTACAATAAACCAAATATTTACTAATATAAACAAATTTATTGTTGGCATGACTTGTTTGATCATTCAAGTCATATATATGATGCAACAAATTATAAAAAATTACGTATTGACATCCATTGAAGAACCAGAAGATTCTTCATGATCATAGCCAACATATTATTCAAGAATTATTATGTGCTGCTTGTTCTTAAATAAAATTGACTATATCATTGGTCGTGATTAGCAATGGATCTTGGCATTTCTGGAAGTATATCAAACAGAATTATATGGGCCCATTGAAATAGCGTGTAAACCATACAATTGTTTGATAAATTTGATAGATTCATTTATAAGATGGTTACATGTGAGTTTATTATTTACTTGCAACATGAAGTTTGCAAGAATGATTATATAAATCATTATGTTAAGCACACAATTTTCAGATAATACGATTCAAAAATCACATATTAAAGCCTCCATAAATAGCTAGATCAATGCTTATGAGAACAAAATTTTGCATTTCAATATTGGTATATATTTTTTTTATATAATACTTCGACCAAGTAAATCTTGGTGGTTACAAAATAAATTCAAAAGTTGACATCAGGCCAATGGATTGAGATCCTGGGCCAAATAGACATTACATCCAAGATGTGGTATTGGTAAAATGACCAAGTTAGCGTCCTTTGCTAGGAAGTTGGCGCACTGGATGGTGTCGTGTGGCGTAAAATAAGGCTCAATATCCCAATTTGAGTAAAGTAAGTCCCTTACAACATTGATCTCTGATCTCAACGGGTGATTATGGACCGCATCTCTCATTATCAGGTGATAGGTCTCAAGGGAATTTGTGTAAGCAATAAACTTATAGAAATTTTGTTGCTTGCAAATTTGGAGACCGGTTAATAGTGCAAGTAATTTTGCGGTGGTGGATGGAACAAAGCCCAATTTTTGGTAGAATCCAAGATCCCATTTTCCCCGTTCATCCCGTATCAAGCCCCCATAAGCTACAAGACGCTGGTGATTGACGGATCTGTCTGTGTCTAACCGAACAACTCATGTTGGAGGTGGATGCCACACTCTGTCCTCATCATCACCAAAGTAGAAAATTTGGTGCCTGAAAACATCATGTTGACCGGACTCCGTTGATAAATCCCAAATTTAATATATTTTATCCCACCTTATTCATTTATTTTGGAGATTATTTTAGGCTAATTTGGATTTATTAGATAATATTTGGATAATTAACCAATTTTGGGAAATAATATAAATCTGAATTGATTATGATATTATTGGGCTCAAAAAGTTAATATCTTAATTGTTATCTTGTGATTGAAAAATATTTCCAATTATATGATAAATCACAATTTTATTTGATTCTTGTAGGGCAGAGAAAAGCAGATTAAAAGATCCTACGGTACAGAACTTTTCTTAGAAACTCAAAAAGAATCCAATGGTGAAATTTTATTGGGCTTTTGGAATTTTAATAGGCCCAATTTAGTACCCAAAGCTCTTTTCTCCTCCCTTTTAATTAACCTAGCCGCCACAGATGAGAGGGGAGAATACGCTGAGACACAGGCAGACACGCAGACACTGAGACGACGGACTGACGCTGAGGAGAGGCGGAAGACGCACGCAGACGCTGAAGCTCGAGTTCTGTTCGGCGGAAGACCATCATCACGCTCTCAATCTCTCTTATATTTCTCCTTAAATTGTTGCCACGCAGACCATCACCGAATTGACCAAAATTGCTACATCCATCTCCTTTACCCACGGGTCCCACCTCCACAAACCCCTTTTGAATTGTCATCAATTCATATTGCACAGTGACGGATATTGCACAGTAACGGAGCTGAGTTAATCAATTCTTCTCAATATTTCTTCATGGCCGTGATTTTTATGAAGGAGTTTGAGGAGGAAAATTCCATGGCAGCTTAATTCTTTTAGGAGGCAACTTGGGAGGAGCATGGAGGAAGCTAGAGCCTAGGAGCTTACACTTGAAGACTATAAGGGAGTGTCTTTCTTTTATTTTTTTGATTCAAGACTTAAGATTATTTAGTTTTAAATGATTTTGGGCTGTGTTAATTGAGAACAATCTAGTTTTAGATTGTAGACTTATTTTTATTTGGATTGAATTGATAATTTGGATTTGATTTATTCTTAATTGATTATTGGGATTTTTGTTTGCAAACCTTTGATTGTCAATTAGATTATTAATCGAGTTTTCATTATTAATTTAATTGTCGATTTGGGTTTAATCTCTTAATTGTTTAATTAGGTGATTAATTGTCGAATTGTTTAATTAGGCAATTGTGAACATAATTTCCAAAACTATCTTAAACAATTGTGATTGGTTTTTAATAGATTTAATTAACCACCATTTTTCCATTATGAGTTTTCTAGTGGATTAGATGTTATTGAGCTTGAGGGTTTCCCATGTCTTGATTAGGTGATTAAGTTTATTAATTCCAATTTTTCATTAACCTCCCTTTGGTCTAATAAATTGAATGGCTAAAAAAGCTAAATCCATGTGAATCATAAGTTGTCCCCTTCACCATCATAATTGAATTAAACCTTTGTTATTTGTCTTGCTTTTTCTTGATCTTTTTTATTAGCATTTTAATTCCACTTTCATAAAACTCCCAAAAATTCCATTTGCATTCATTTAGGTTAGTTTCATTGCATTTAGGTAGTAGAGTCTTGCATTTTAATTTAGGTTCATTCCATTGCATTTTTTATCACCTAAATTCAATTCTAGAGAAAACCCACATATTGCTCCTTGGGAGAATGACCTAGGTTGCCACTATATTGCATTAGTAGGTTGTCCTAGTTATTAATTGATTGCTTTAGCGACAGAAGCACGCATCAATTTTACTCTATCATTAGGTACATGACTCTATGGATGATTTCATTAGGATGAGCTCGAACTCCCTCCATGACTCCTTGACATCTAATCTTCTATAAGGACCAACAGATAAGACTGAAAGCCTTGGGCCATAACCACTGATGAAAGCGACTCATAGCCATGTTGTTGGACATGTTCTCCTTAAGCCATACCTGCAAATCAGAATGAAAAAATCTAAAATGAAAGTTAGGAGCAATAAAGTATATCCACACCTCTCTAGCAATCTCACAGTCACGAAGAATATGAAAGACGCTCTCCACTCTGACATTGAAATGGGCATACATCACTAGTGGATAAACCTCACATAGCTCTAAGTGAATTAGTAGGTATTTTCTCATGAATAACTGGCCACAAAAACATCTTAACTTTCTCTGGCACTGGCATTTTCCACTCCTTTTTCCACAGGGTCGGGCCAATCCATTCCCACTGGGCAAACACAAACTTATAAGCAACCTGGACACTAAAATTGCTGTCATAAACATTCCTCCAGCAGAAAATATCATCTCCACTCTCACATGGTGGTCTAACCCTACTAATAATGTTAACCACCCAATATGGAAGGAATTCTCTTCATTTTGGAACATTCCATCCCCTGTTATCTAGATCAAAATCATGCACTTTCGCACATGGGTTCAGAAGGTGAATATTTCTATCAATAAAGTAAATTAGGGGCTCTTCTATTGATCCCACCACATATTTCTCGTTCTTCTACTTTTTAGTCTTCTCCCTACACCCTTGTAAAATTTTTCCCAGATAGTAGTAATGCTAAGCCAGACATTTGAAGGGTTCGTCTTTCTATAGATAATTGGTTAGTCCCCTTCTCCACACCCATACTTTCCTTTGAGACATTGTACCTAAAGAGCCTCATGCTTTGTTAGCAATCCCCAGCAAAGCTTCATAATGAAGACAATATTTTGGCTCTAAAAATCTTTAATGCCTAAGCCACTATGATCCTTATCATGTTTCATTTGATCCCATTCGATGAGATGCATTTTTCTACCTTGTTAACCTTGGTTCCATAGGAAGTTTCGACTCACTTTCTCAAGTACTTTTAAAACTCACTTCGGAAGCAACATGGTCTGCATTTGATAACTAGGAAGAACCGAGAGGACAGACTTGATCAATACCGTTCTCCCTTCCATAATAAGAAATCCACCTTTCCATCTAGCTAGGCACTTTTCAGCTTTTTTAATGATGGGAAAATATGTGATCCTAGTGACTTTATTATGCAAAAGAGGGACACCCAGATATTTCCCCAAGTCCCCTGTAATCCCAATTCCTAACCTTTGGCTGAGATCTAAGGCCCTATTAAAATTTATATTCCTAGAGAAAAAACCTTTAGACTTGGCCAAATTGACTCTATGCTCGAGACTTCACAAAAAGCTTTCACGGTGTCTCGCATTAGCTTGATCTACGAAGTAGTAGCTTCTCCAAACAAAAGGTCATCTGCGAAAAAGAGGTGAGATATAGAGGGAGTTTGTCGATTGAATCTTAGCCCTTTCCAACGGCCTTGATTAATTTCTTTATTGATCAATTGGCCAAGACTTTCAATGCAGAGAATGAATAGGTAAGGACTGAGAGGATCACCCTGACAAACTCCACGGGTAGGATGAAACATGGAAGATTCAACCCTGTTCCACCTAACTACCATGGATGCCGAAGAAATACAAGACATGATGAGATTGACCATTGCTTCTTGAATACCAACCTTGATTAATGTAGATCGAATAAACCCCCAATCCAACCAATCAAAAGCTTTTTCTATATCTACCTAAACTGCAACAATTCCGTTTTTCCTCCACTTGATTCTCATGGTATGAATAGCCTCCTGAGCAATAATAACATTATCACTGCTTTGTCACCCAGTAATGAAACTACATTGTTGCGGTTGGATCAGATAATTCATCGCCCCCTTTAATCGCTCTGCAATGACTTTAGTAATGATTTTATAAATGACATTGCAAAGAGAGATAGGCCGAAAATCTTTGAAACTCACAGGATTATCCACTTTAGGAATAAGGATGACGTGAGTGTGATTGATGTCCCTAACCTTTTGTGGTTCTTGCCAAATTTCATGAATGAGATTACAGACTTTAATACTAACATAATTCTATTGTGTCTAGAAAAAGTAAGCCTGTAAGCCATCTGGTCCAGGGGCTTTGAGAGCACCCATCATGAAAGCAGCATTTTTAATTTCAATATCAGTTACCTCCTTATGAATCAAATCTCTATCCTGATTCATAAGTAGGGGAAACTCCACTGTCCAATTGAAAGAGTCTTGAACCCTATCATCACTTGTATACAGATCTTTGAAAAAATTCCTGGCCAATTCACTTAGAATCGTTGGATTTGTGATCCAAGCTCCATTCTCATCTTAAAGGGCTTCAATCTCTTGCTTCTTCCTCTGGATCATTATGGAGACATGAAAAAAATCTAGTATTCTTATCCCCCCAAGTAAGCCATCTGCATCAAGCTTTCTGGTACCAAATGAGCTCCTCTTGTTGGGAATATTACCAAGAACACTAGAATTCCATTTAGTAGCCTCAATATCAAATTTCCCCTTCCCATCATGCCAATCAACATTTTCCCAAGCTTGACAGACAATATTTGAGAAACTATCCTCCAACGCCCACGCTGCATTATAATTGAAACGACGTCTCTATCTTACGTGGGCATTGATTGCAGTGCAAGAGACCAGAATAATCCTATGATCAGATTTATACCGAAGCTTGTGAAATACTTTGTAATCAAGATATCCTAACTCCCAAGCCAAATTCCTAAAAACCCAGTCCAGTCTTTCCTTTACACCATTTTTTCCCATGTAAATCTTCCCCCTACAAAAGGAATCTCTATTAAATTCGATGCTTTGATGCAATCTGTAAATTGCTTCAAAGCACAAAGTGAGGGACACTGACCCCCCATCTTATCGGCTGGCTCCATGAAAGCATTAAAATCCCCAAAGACTAGTTATGGCTCCGCAATATTACAAGCAATAGCTTGCAAGGAATGCCACAAACCCTCTCTTCTATTGGCTACAGGCTCACCATAAACCACAATGACAAGAAATGTATCATTATTTTTCTTGTCAACAAGTCTACAGTGAATAAGTTGGGTGGCAGAGAGAATATATTCCACCTACAAACTAGTGTCATTCCATAAAATCCAAATCCCCCCACAAAGCCAAAAGCCTCAAGTATAATCCAATTACTGAAACATAGTTTTCGGGACACAAACTCCACCCTAGCCCTACTAATCCGGGTTTCATGAAGGTATAAAATGTCAATTACATTATCTTTCACCAAGTTTTTTATAGTGATGGGAAAACTTATGCCCCCAGCACCTCTACAGTTCCATGATGAATAATTATGATAAAGAAATAAATTAGGAACAGAGCATATAACTTACTCAACACTCGGCCCATCCCCAGAATATGTGGTCTGATTCATGATTGCGTGAGGGCTTAACTCATTCATATCTGCAAGCATAAAATCATCCCAAACATCATCATCCAACGCCATGGAAGTTGAAGGTAGAATATTTGTCTTGCAGCCTAAAGATCTACTCTGTTCACATTTCTCCTTCATGAAGGCATCAGAGTCATTTCGGTCAAAGTCCTTGGCCCCTCCAGTAACAAAATATTTTTATTTCTATTTGTTTGGGATTTAAGAGGGGTTGAACCCGTTTGAATAATGTTGCTACACACCACCACATGTTCCTTTCGGCCCATGCCATTTTTAGATGGCCTATTAGGCTTCTCGAGCTTTTCCTTAGTCACAACCCCTCCCTCATTTGTCTTCTTGACATACTAGACTTTTCCAACCACTTTAGGCTCATTCAGCTTATGACTTCATGTGCCCTTTGTTAAAGCTTGATTCCTTTGCTTCCCTAATTTACACAAATCCCTAGATCTGGACTGGGATTACCCCCTATCATTGACTCCTTCCCTTTCACTTCGTCGCCAACATAGTGCAGTTGCGTCTCGACTATGCTTCTCACAGGGTCAGAATCGGTGCTAACTTGGCCTACCATCATTGCCTCGTCTTCTTCAAGGTCAGCCAAAGCTGTGAATCTCGACTCCCCTCGTCCTATCTTAGATTGTCAAACCTTATGTAAGCCTGTTCCTAACTCAACTTAAGCACTGACTGAATAGTTCTGCCTCGAGGATTAAGCTCTGTTGGAGTTGCCGACTAATATCCATGGCCCAAAAATTTTGTTGGCCTTGGGTTCCCATCCTTGTAATGAATTCTGCATTATAGCATTGCATAAGTATATTCAGGATCCTGACCTAGGTAACTATCCTTCTTAGAGGATTATTGAAAGGATCGAAATTTGAGGTCCATTTCTGGACCAGGATAGCATGTTGTTGAACAACCCTAGGACCTTCATAAAGCACTCTCTGATATAAATGTGCCTAACCTTCTTTATGGACAAACCGAACGATGAAGTAGTTATTGGGCAAATCCACAAGATCAAAACCTGAGGTATTCCATATTTGACATAGGTGGGTTTTCAAAGTATACATATTGTATCTCTTACCTAGCACTGTGATAATTAGGGAGGTGTTCTAAGGTTTACACCATTTGTTGTATTCCTCGGCTATGACTGGCACCACAGGGTGTTGTTGCATGAGAACACGAACTTCCTTACACTACTACAGAATATACTTATAAAGACCCTAAAGGACGTCCCTTTTTAAAAAAGGGACGTCCAAAATATGGTCAGGTTCAAATTTTAGAGATTGGCGCGTCTGATTACCTTTAAACGTCATAAAAAAAGCCTTTAGACGTCCCCAGATGAGCTGTGGACATCTAAAGATAGTCTTTAGACGTCCCCAAATGAGCTGGGGACGTCTAAAGGTATGTTTAGACGTCCCCAGCACAGCTGGGGACGTTGTAGAGCCTCACATGCACCAGAAATGACGTGACCGGTGCATGTGAGGATGTCAGAGAGCTCTTCCTACTCCCCTGCCATCTATCTCTCCTCCCCCCAACTTTACTCAATCATTCATTCACTCCCATCTCCGTGAGACTCCGTCCCCATCTGCTGCAGTTTTTTCGTTGTTTCTCCTTTCCCATTCCACTCCCCTGCTGCATCTCCTCCCAAATTCATCACTCCATCCCCATTGATCGGTCTCCTCTCCCTTTCTTGGTTTTTTAATTTCTTTCTCCAAAGCTTCCTCACTTCCGTCACCAGGCCTCCTTCTTTGCTCCCCTGCTACAGTTTTTGAGATTCTTGGTTTGCAGATTCTCCACCACCGTCGGCCTCCTCCAAAGCTTCACCACTTTTCAGGTTAGCATTTTCGTTTTGAATAAGATGACATGGTGTTTTATTATTCTTTTTATTATTAGTTTTGTATGAATTGAATAAGTGTTTAATTTTTTATATTTTTAGTATAGTATATTTTTAGTATTAGTTAGAGGTTTATTTTATTACTCTGTTTATGCGTTTTGATTAGGTTGATGATGGTAACTATTAGTTTTGGCACATGATAAATGCTTTTAATTAGTAGGGAAAGGAAAAGAAATGCAGGGCGTTTTATTATTCTTTTTATTATTAGTTTTGTATGAATTGAATAAGTGTTTAATTTTTTATATTTTTAGTATAGTATATTTTTAGTATTAGTTAGAGGTTTATTTTATTACTCTGTTTATGCGTTTTGATTAGGTTGATGATGGTAACTATTAGTTTTGGCACATGATAATGCTTTTAATTAGTAGGGAAAGGAAAAGAAATGAGAAAAGAATAAAGAATAAAAAGAAAGTAAAAAAATACAAAAAAAATTATCTTGTAGACACACAATATATATATATATATATATATATTTTGCCATAAGACACACACATTAATATATATATTTAGTGCTAGAATTAGGCAATCTTATTGTAACTTAGTGTACGTAGACATTAATATAAGAAATTCGCGACTTGCATTTTTTTTTTACAATTTTTCATTAAATTCGCGTACTTGATTTAATAATTTGGTTGCTAAAATATAAGTGTATTATGTTTGTGGTTGGTGCTAGAAGCTAAAGTTTTGTTTCATTTAAATTAAGCTGAGATGGTTTGTTATTTTGATTTTGGGATGTCTCAATTTTAAGGGGAAATGCTGTCAAAATTTTGAAAAACAAAATAGTAAATGGCATTCCTAGTGTTGACAATTATTATTAACTTAAGTGTAAATGGGAATGACGTAGGTGGTAATAAAATGGATCATAGTTGGATGAATGCTTTGAGAACAAGTGAAGAATATGAGAATGGGGTTGAAGAGTTTATTGAATATGCTAGAAGGAATGCTCCAGCCAGAAATGGCATGTATTTTTGTCCTTGTGTCAATTGTTTAAATGAGAGAAGACGGGATGTTGAAGTTATAAGGGATCACCTACTTTGTGATGGAATAAATCTTCGATATACAAGGTGGATATGGCATGGTGAGGAAGTAACTGATTGTCCGTCGCACAAGAAGGAAGCTGTGGATGTCATAGATGAAGATACAATGGAGAGAATGATTCATGATGTTGAGGTAGAATCCTTTGCGCAGTCGCATGAATATGACAGCCTGCGGAGTGATGCAGAGACACCGTTGTACCCAGGGAGTAAATACACACGGCTGACAGGAACATTACATTTGCTGAACTTAAAAGCAACTTGTGGGTGGACCGATAGTAGTTTCACATTGCTGCTTGAACTGTTGTGTGATATGTTTCCAGACGATAATGTGCTTCCAAATCGTATGTATGAGGCAAAAAAAATCCTATCTACAATGGGTATGGAGTATAAAAAGCTTCACGCTTGCCCTAATGACTGTGTACTGTATAGAAATGAGTATGAAGGTCTGAGTGAGTGCCCTAAGTGTCAAACTGCACGATACAAAGTGAGGAAAAATGGTGGTTGTGGTGATGCGACAATTAAAAGGCAACCTGTAAAGGTTCTGTGGTATCTTCCAATAATACCGCGCTTTAAGCGTTTGTTTGGGACTACAAAAAAAGCGAAGAAGTTGAGATGGCATTCGGATGATAGAATATCCGACGGAAAATATCTTCGGCACCCGGCTGACTCTCCACAGTGGAAGAAAATAGATGAAATGTTCCCTGAATTTGGCAGCGAGCCGAGAAACCTTCGGCTTGAGCTCTGTACAGATGACATCAATCCGTATGGAACTCTTAATAGCACACACAGTGCGTAGCCAGTACTCCTTGTAATATACAACTTGCCTCCCTGGCTTTGTATGAAACGCAAGTATGTGATGCTTTCTATGATGATTTCTGGACCAAAACAGCCAGGAAACGATATCGATGTCTACCTGGCGCCTTTAATTGAGGACTTGAAGAAGTTGTGGGAGGAAGGCGTAGATGTGTTTGATGCATATAAGAATAAGTCCTTCAAGCTACGTGCAATGATTTTCACCACGATAAATGACTTCCCTGCCTACGGAAACCTCTCAGGCTACAGTGTGAAGGGGCATAAAGCATGTCCAATCTGTGAAGCAGACACTCACTTCCACCAACTGAAACATGGAAGAAAAACGGTCTACCTAGGTCACAGGAGGTTCCTTCCTAGGTTCCACCCGTATCGTAGGTTAAGAAAGCGTTTTAACGGCTTGCCGGAGCATGGAATAGCTCCAAAGGCATTAACCGGAGAGCAAGTTTACAGTCGGGTTGAACGTATCAATGTCTTACTCGGTAAGAATCAGAAGACTGCGGGTGAGAAGAACATATGGAAGAAGAGATCAATTTTCTTTGATCTTCCATATTGGCGTAGGCTTGACGTGAGACACAGTATTGATGTGATGCACGTGGAGAAAAACGTTTGTGATAGCCTTGTCAGTACACTTTTGCACATTCCAGGGAAGACCAAGGATGGGATTAGTGCGAGACTAGACCTTGTTGATATGGGAATAAGAGAACGGTTACATCCACAGATAAGAGATGATGGTAGGAGGGCATACATGGAGCCAGCAGCGCATACACTATCAAAAGCGGAGAAACAAAGTTTGTGTGGGTGTTTGCATGAAATTAAGGTACCACAAGGATATTCTTCGAATGTGAGAAGGTGTGTGTCAATGGACGATTTGAAGTTAGTGGGAATGAAGTCCCATGATTATCATGTGTTGATGCAACAACTGTTACCAGTAGCTATTAGAGGGATTATAAAAGATGAAGCTCGAAGCACTGTGACAAGATTGTGTGTTTTCTTTAATGCTATCTGTAACAAAGTCATTGACACTGAAAAGCTGGATGAACTGGAAGCTGAGGGTTATATCATATTGTCCCAATTAGAGATGCACTTCCCTCCTTCTTTTTTTGATATAATGGTGCATTTGATAGTTCATTTGGTAAGGGAGGTAAGGCTCTGCGGTCCAATTTACCTGAGGTGGATGTACCCTTTCGAGCGATACATGAAGATCTTAAAATGGTACTCTAAAAATCCCTATCGACCAGAAGCCTCAATAGTTGAAAGGTATGTTGTTGAAGAGGCTATGGACTTCTGCAGCGATTATCTATCAGGGAAGAAGGAACAATCTCGGCATGAAGAGGGGAGGAGCAAGGGAACACGAGGACTGAAAGTGAAGACTATGCCTTGTGAAGAGGTGTTGCAAGCACACCTTTATATCCTGAATAACATGGCAGAAGTTCAACCGTACATAGAGGAACATAGAAAGAGATTGAAGAACATGCATCCGAGGAAGAATGACATGCAGATTACTATTGAGCAAAACAAGACATTCATTCAGTGGTTTGAGGAAAAGGTTTTGCATGAGACCGGTGTGTCTGGGACAATAGAGTGGCTAGCCTGGGGGCCTTCGTTTCAGATCATTATTTGGAGCGGTTATGATATAAACGGGTATTCTTTCTACACAAAAGACCAAGATGACCGAAGTACCATGCAAAATAGTTGGGTGATGGTAGAAGTTGAAGCCATGCACTTTTCCAGTTCGAAAGACAAAAACCCCATATTAGCATCCATGGCCTATTATGGAGTGATAGAAGAAATATGGGAAATCACTTACAACAAGTTCAAAGTTGCTTTATTCAAATGTAAGTGGGTTAGCAATAATGCTGTGGTAATAGATCAACAATTTGGATTTGTCTCAGTTGATCTTGAAAGAGTAGGTTATAGGGATGAGCCCTTCATTCTAGCAAGCCAGGCGAAACAAGTGTTCTATGTCATAGATCCTGCAAATAAAAAAATTTCCATTGTACTTCAGAGTAAAAAACAGAAGCATGGTGATCCGACCTTCAACCTTGACGACACACCACCTTTCAGAATTAATCCACCTACAACAAGTGAAGTAGAATTGGTAGATGATGAAGAATATGCTGTGAGAAATGATCATGGTGAAGGAATATGGGAAACAATCTAGAGTAAGAGCTTAACTTAAAAAATAGTAATGTGTGCTGTTTGTTTTATAACTAGTTAGTTTATTCATTTACTTACAATTTATTCACCTATCTGACAATAATTTTTATGCTTACAGGAATATGGACAATTCTGGTGACTCACAAAGTGATAGGGACAATGAAATGAATAGGCCTGAACGTGATGCGACACTTGAACCGGCTACGAGAAGAAGGGTTAGAGGCAGTACAAAAATGCCTGCATTGGTAGCACATCATCACCATCAACAGGAGAGGTTGCATATTGACTTTGATGACGATATGAAACCAATTGGTCCGGAGGAAGACCATTTCATTAGCTACGTAGGTTTTTTGGCTCGAAGCAAAGTTCGCATTACCTATGATAATTGGAAGTTGGTTCCACCAAAAACCAAAGACTTGATTTGGCAACAACTTTTGGTATATAAGTTTCAATACATCTGCATTATATCTTTATTCCTATAGCTTCAAATATAATTAACTTATGTTTTTAACTTGCAGCAAACCTATGATGTCCCTGACACCGTGGAGATGTACAAGGAGTGGATGACGGAGGTTCGTCTACGATGGAAAGATTTCAAGAACAGGCTCACACGAGATTACATTCGAGGGGACATGAGGGGTCAGGATCCATGTCATGAGTATCCGTTTTTGTCTCCAGAGGACTGGAGGTTGTTTATGGCATCACGAGAAGATCCAAACTTTTTGGTAAGATTTCTGTCATCATAGTGTTTTATTTGAATATAGTTGACATTATTGATTCGGTGTTCGTTGTTTTCCTTTCAAAGGCATTAAGTGCAGCAAATGCAGAGAGGCAAGCAGCTAATAACTATCAACATTGCATGTCTCGTGGTGGTTATCGGAAGCTTGAGCGAAAGATGATGGCAAAAGAGTTAGAGAAATTGAAGGAAGCAGCCACATCAGATCCTACCGTTGTGGTCCAGCCCCCGCCACCTCCACCACGTCACAAAAAATGGAAAGCAGGGAGGCTTAAGGGTGGGAAGTACGTAAATCCGACTATTGCTGAGGTTGCCGCAAGAATTGTAAGTAGTTAGAGCATAAATACAAACTTATTTTTTCATATTGGGAGTGCTTACGATAACTTTTATGCTGCAGGATGAACTGGAAGATCATAGTAGCCAAGGTTCGTTCACTCCAAGTGGACGGATGGACATCTTGTCAACGGCGATTGGGAAGGCAGATCACCCTGGTCATGTTCGAGGGGAGGCAGGGGGAGTTCGTGTCACGAAGTATTTTGGCCGAGCCTCACATCCTTATTCGTCACAAGCTGAACCCAGTAGGGAGCTTGTGGCTAAGATTCGTCAGGAAGTCTCACAAGAGCTCGAGGCCAACCTCCGCGACAAGCTCCGACAAGAGCTGTTGCCAGAGCTACGTCTTGAGCTGATGCCTGAGATACGAGCTGAAATGCAGAAGATGTTTGAATCGCAGATGGCAACTACCGAGCGTACAACCCATTCATCCCCGGCCTTCCACAGCACCAAAGGAAGTTACAACCTGGCGGAGGAACCACTTGGCGACCCTTCTCCCCCTCCAGCGCAGGGAGAACCTGCCATCCTCTCTTTGGATGCCCCAGTGCTACGTGTAGTTGCAGATGCTCTCGTTCACACACAAGCTACCACCCACCACCATCAGCAAATTCCACAGCATTTGCGTAGGGTGACTGTGACGTGTGTTCGAGAGGGGGAAGAAGGTACAGCCATCCCTATTCCTGATGACGAGGTTGCCACGATAGCTCAGGCGAGAGGATCTTTCATCCTTTGGCCTGTACATCTTATTGGCTTGTTACCACAAACACCTCCAATGGTATGGAACTACCTCACTTTTACTTGAGATGTGTTGACATCCTACTAACAGTATGTGTTTTTATGTTCTAAAAGAACGAGCAGGAAGCAAAGAAATGGCCCTTCTTAGCACGATTGCAGCATATCTATAAAGGCATTCGCCAGATTGATTTGCATATGCCTCCAGGGATTGTGGGCCAGGAAACAGAGTATCACTTCACAATTGATAAACAAGATCTTAAACAGTTCATGAAGTTCGAGGAGCTAGATATTGGATGGGGCAAATTTGCAATCCTGTAAGTTTTTTATTTCCCATTTTTTGATTCATTTAGTTAAGTTGATTTTAACTAGCTAATACATTCATCATTTTAATTCTATTATAGCTCCTTCCGTCGTATATGCATTGACTCTCAGAAAGTTGATTCTTGACTTAATGAATTATTCTAATTTATGTTGATTTTCATTTTAATGATAGGGCATGCACGACGTATCGAGCACTTGGCGGGCCACGCGAACGTAGAGGTGGCAAAGATCCAAGATGGTTGTTTCCAAAGGTACGTAGTTTCAAATCAAGTTCTTTTGATTGACGGTCGTTTTAGATATGCCTTTATTGATTTTAACCATTTGCTTTTGATTTATAGTGCCCTTGACAACCTGGCGGCTGGGAATGTGGATATTATGTCTTGCTTTATATGTTTAACATCATTCAGAGTGGCATTACGACAGATTTTGAACAAGTAATCGCTTCTTCATTCTCTGAGGATAATATTCTTGGTGTTGTGATTCAATGGCAATTCATTCACTTCATTCATTATTTCATCTAAGCTTATTTTCTAATTTACATATTTTTGACAATGAAGATGCCTGCTCATATGAAGACTTAAATATGATCAGAGACTTTATGGCTGGACATCTTCTTCAACGTATAACAGAAGAGTAAAGTTTTTAGTAGTTTGTGTAGGACATACTTTTGTGGTAGTACATATAATTAGCGTTATTGTTGTTGGATATGGATTGGATTTTAGTCTTGGTTATTGTACAAACTGGGGACTTGGATATAGATTGTTGTGTAGTTTGTATGGTTTGAAAGTTTGTGTGGCATGTAGTAGACTTGGATATAGATTGTTGTGTAGTTTGTGTGGTTTGAAAGTTTGTGTGGCATGTAGAAGCCTTGGGTTGATTAATCACTGTGTTGTTGTTTCCATTCTGTTGAACTGCTGTTGTTTTATTCTGTTGTTGGAATCCTATTTCTGCAGTTTACATTTCCAGACAGTGCAATATATATAAAAAGTCCATTTAAAAAAAACTTTCAACGTCCTTAATAAAAAAAGGGACGTGGAAAGGACTGCTGGCGACACTTTAGACGTCCCCAGTTCCAACTGGGGACGTCTAAAGTGGGACCTTAGACATCCCCAGTACCACCTTAGACGTCCCCAGTTGGAACTGGGGACGTCTAAGGTGGACCTTAGACGTCCCCAGTTCCAATTGGGGACGTCTAATGTCTAACCTTAGACGTCCCCAATACCAACTGGGGACGTCTAAAGTCTGCCTTCCACGTCCCCTATTTTACGGACGTTAATGACGTTTTTTTCTACGACCCTCACATAGACGTCCCTCTGTTTTCAGACGTTAAAAGGCCAAAATAAGGGACGTTAAAACCCTTTTTTCTAGTAGTCTTAGTAAGCTCCGACATCTCCCACTCCTTATTAAGGATGTCAGAGAGCAATTATTCATCCTCCATGCAACTACCGCCATTAGCTATCCCATTAAACCCAAGAAGCAAAGCTTTGTAGGATATCGGAGGTGTGTCAGTCTGATTTTGCTGCTAAACAGCAGGAGTGTCCTGTTCCATTGAGACGGTGTCCTCAGATATATTTGACTGAAGAGCCTCATCAAACATATGAGTGTCCATTATTTCCGATGAAGAAGCATTTTTTGTTTTTTTTCTTACTGCCACTTGCTAGGAGATCGAAAGGCCCATCTGGTGGCAACTTTTGGTGAGGTTGTTCACCTATACCAATAGGAAAAGATGTTTACACGCTCTTCAAGAGAGAGCACCGTAAATCCACTTAGAGATCTTTTTCCAATGTTGGTATATTTGATCTTGTATATTGTAGCATTTATACAAGCTAAAAAAATTCTCCCGGTAAAATTGGCTTTTGGTTAGGAACCAAACATATTTCATCTTAAAAGGCTTGAATGTGCAATGCTTATTAATCCACCACAGTGCACATAGATGGATATAGAAAGAAAGTTGAGATAAATGTTGGGTAATGACCTCTTTCTTGTTTGTCTCTAAATAAAATAAAAAGATGTTTCTAAAGGAAATAAATGGATTTAGGAGACTTATATTGCATAATTAGTCAATTGTCATTTGACAATGTTTTCCTAACATAAGGGGGAGAAATTGAATATATAGCTGGAAAAGAAAACACATGGAATGCATTATTACCATTAAATATGGATCCTTGAATATATAAGTACAAACCAAAAGGTCATCAGGCTATGCATTCATGAAATATTATAAAATATTTGCCAGATGGAATTACTGACCTGAATGAGAGTTATTGAATCTCATATTCCAACTAAAAATGCTCCAATAAATATGAATAGAAGAGAGACATGCCCAATGCATGATAAACCATTCGGTTCCAAATATAAATATTATGGATAAATTGGAGCATATAATTAAGATGATCATATTATGGAGGCAGGTACTCCAGATGAGTGTCGAGACATAACTAATTGCAAAAACCTCAAAAGAGGTTTAGGTACCTGAAAAGTCATATGGATATTAATAAGTTATGTCATAAAAATGGAACCAATAAAATAAAGTTGTCGACAACAATTTTGAAAATGATATTACGTGATCAAATGAGGATCCTATATAAAGATATGTCATAAGAAGTAAACATAAAGATGATTGGCCAAAAGGAAAGGTGAAAAATGGGAAAAAAAAAATGCAATGAAAATATGATTATATTGTGACAATTAAGGACATGAAGTCTAAACATTAGAAATATGATAGTATTTTGGGATATATGAATGTTTATGTGTTTAGATGAAAATAAAGATTTTCACAAAGTTTAATATGATTACTATAAGATATATGATTTTGTGGTGGATACAATAATTTTGTATATTATTGGTTTGACAGTTTATGAAAGAAAAATTATGCGTCCGTTAGATATTGTTATATGTAGCCTATGCATATGGATTACTAAATAGTGAAGTTTACATAAGAATCTTCAAAGGATCCAAAATGTTAGAAAGATGCACAAAGATAATTTTGCTTGCAAAATATATCTTGAATTTGATATTCTAGAAGTACCTTATAACTATGAGAATATTTAGAAATCATGTTAATATGGTATTCATTATGATTTTATTAGTGAAATTTAGTTCTTGTAGGTACACAATGGATAATGAAAATAAGATTGGGTGATTTTCATGTTAATTCTTTTATTGTTCCACAACGAACAATATAATGTTTGGCGGCTAAAAGGAAAATATGCTCGAAAAGACATTGAAAGTGATGTTGTCATTAGAGGGAGCAAAACTGATGTCGTCAAGAGGGGGAGTCGATACACGCTGTACTCTTTTTCCCTTATCTAGGTTTTACCCCATTGGATTTTCCTAAAAAGGTTTTTAATGAAGTAGCACTAAACAGTGTATCAACAAATGATATGCTCTTTTCTTTGGTTAGGTTTTTGTCCCATTGGGTTTTTCTAGTTAAAATTTTTAATGAGGCACATTCATCATAGACATCTAAGAGGGAGTATTATGAATATTAATTATGTGGATGTCCATTAAGTAAACAAGCTTGCTTCTCAAGTTTCATTGCTTGCTTCCCAAGTTGCTTGCCCTCCAAGTTTGCTTGCTCTCCAAGCCAACTTCCTTGTTCTCCAAGTTTGCTTCTTTCCCAAGTTCTATTACTTTCAAGTTTGCCTATAAATAGATGTTCAGGGCAAGTTTTGTACATACAAGAAAATGAATGAGATTTACTCCCCTCCTTTCTCTCTTCACATTTTCTCTCTATCGTCTTACTCTTCTTTATCTCTTATCCTATATCTCTTTTATTTTTATAACAAGATTAAAATATTTTAAACGAGTTTATTTTTTTAAAAGGGATAATTGAGATTAATAAATATGTTACCGCTAAATTCAAATTAATTGATCATCTTGAGGGTAAAAAAAAAATTCATTGATCATCATTTAATTTCCAAAAATAAATATAATTTTATAGTTAAAAAATTGTGTGGATAATTGGATATAATATCTTTAGAGTGAATAATTTATTCCACTTTGCATACCAATATATAAAAGTTAGATTAGAAACCGTGTGATGTACCAGGCGTTTGATTGGTAAATGATCATATTTATAATTATTAGTTTATTAATTAATTATGATAAGTTGAAGATTTATATTGTGATTGCATGATATGTTATAATATTTATAGAATAAGATTGGTTGTATAATATTTAATTTACTAGAATAATGAAATTTTTGGCCTCCCATCTCTCAACCTCAAGTTTTTATGGGTTATCAATTTCGCCCTTCAAATTTAATTAAAATTGCATTACTATATACAAAAAATCATTATAGGGTTATTCCCCCTTAAAATTAATTATATTGCATTATGAAAATTTAGAAACTTCATTGATAAAATTTAATTTCAGAGACCAAATTGATAATTTGAGAAAATTTGAAAGACCAAAAGTCATGGGAGAATTTCAATTATCCCAATGATGTGACATAATTTCAGTCAACCCCCAAAATTTTTTGAAATTTCACTGCACTCATTTGGATCAAAATAAAATTAAGTTTTGGTGGGTGAAAAGACAATTATGCCCTTACTTTATTTGTCTTGCAAATTGTCTTTTTTGTCTTGTAAATACTCATATTTGTCTTGTGAATTTTCATATTTGTCTTGTAAATAGTCAAAATATTTTTAATTCCCTAAATTCTTTTGAATCTCTTTATTTATCTTGTAAATGTCTTTATTTATCTTGTAAATGCACATATTTATCTTGTGAATTTTCATTTTTTTTTTTGTAAATGACCAAAATGTCCTTAATTCCCCAAGTTCTTTTGAATCCCCTTATTTGTTTAGTAAATACCCTTATTTATCTTATAAATGCTCTTTTGAAAAAATAAAATAAAATAAGGGCATCATTATCTTTTCACCCACAAAACTTGATTTCATTTTAACCTATAAGATGCAGTGAAGTTTTAGAAAATTTTAAGAGTTGACTGAAATTATGTTACATCTCAAGGGCTCCATGAAATTTTTCCTAGTTTCATTATCTATTATTTCTCTATGCCACATGGTAACAGCACAAAAATGTGTAAAAAATTGTCCGACAAATTATATTTAAAGTTAACCCCAAACATGAAATAACTTATAAAAATTTTTACAATATTGGTTTGAACATTTAATAATGATAATCAAAATTTGGGGAAAACATATTTCTGTTTATTTTTGAGAAGTTTCTTCAAATAGCTTCTAATAATATATGTTTTTAATACTTAATATTCATTTTCTTGTTCACCTGAAAAGTTCATTGCCCTAACACCATCTAACCTCATTTTTGCTGTGTTTCACACGTTCGATTTCCTTCTTCAGAGCTGTTGAATTCACATAGCTCTTATACATAATATGATTTTCCACAATATATACAACGTTCTTATACACTAAACCAACAATTGTATAGAACAAAAAATATATTGTTACTCACATTATAAGCATCACTCTAATTTTTAAATGCAATGAACTCGCATTCACCAATGTCTATTCCTCCACCACTGGAGCATATCCAACCAACTTAAGATCATCCACCAATATGTCAATCATCTGATATATATCATCTGATCTGGGGTGAGATCGATCAAGAACAGTAAAATCATACACCTTTTCTTCTAACTCAATGAAACTAGCTCCAGATGGCTTTTGGCCTCCTGTATTCTTCTTCATTTGCATCCACACATCAGCAACACTACTCCAATGTCCTGCTTTAGCATAAATATTTGACAAAAGGGAATAATTCCCAACATCAGATGGTTCTAATTTGAGCAGATGATCACTCACAGCTCTTGCAAGATCTACAGCGTTATGCATCCGACAAGCCCCCAAAAAAGTTCCCAATATTTTCACGTTCGGTTCCATCGGCATACTGTGAAGAAGTGCAAAAGCTTCCTTTAGATGCCCTCCACGACCTAAAAGGTCCATCATGCAACCATAGTGCTCAATTTGAGGAACAATCTCATACACTTTCTCCATTGAATAGAAATACTTTCTGCCTTCCTCAACAAGGCCCGCATGGCTACAAGCACATAAAAGGCCAACCAATGTATACTTATCAGGCTCAAATCCTTCATGTATCATCCTAGAGAAAAGCTCAAGTGCTTTCTCGCCATGTCCATGCACAGCTAATCCTTGGAGCATGGCATTCCAAGATATGACATCTTTTTTTCCTATTCCATTAAACACATCAAATGCAGCCTCCAAACAACCACATTTTGCATACATATCAATCAATGCGTTGGACACTTTAGTGCTGCATTTATATCTAGACCTGTTGATGGAGGCATGAATTTTCTCTCCCAAACACAGAATTCCAGACTCTGCGCATGCTGCCAATATACTTATCATAGTCCCATCATCAGGCTTCAATCTTGTTTCCTCCATTTGCTCATACAAGGTGCTTGCCTCTCTAACAAGCCCTTTCTCAGCATACCCAGATATTATAGTGGTCCAAAGGATTACGTTTTTAGCAGGACTCTTATCAAACAGAATCCTAGCCATATCGATATCCCCAGCCTTACAGTAACCCCAAACCATTGTTGACCAAGAGATTATGTTCCTCTCAGGCATTTTCTCAAATAGTTTCCATGCTTTATCCATGTCTCCTTTCTTTGTATACCCATCTAACATTGTATTCCAACTTACCACATCTCTAACAGGCATTTCGTCGAACAATTTGTAAGCTTCTTCTAATTCACCGGCTTTTGTCAACCCACCAATCATAGAATTCCAAGTAACAATATCCTTTTCCTTCATTGACATAAACAAGTTCAATGCAGCAGTAAGGCCACAAGGTCCACACTTTGAGTAAGAATCAATTAGTGCATTGGGCACAAATATATCTGAATATAATCCGGTTTTCTCTATATGTGAATGAATCATTTGAATCACGGGTAACCAAGATTGGCCAATACACGCTTTTAACAGATATGGATATGTGAAATTATCAGGCCACCCCTCACATCTTTGCATTTCAAAGAAAACTGCGAAAGCATGTGAAGGCTGAGAATTTTGAGCGTGAGCTCTAATCAAAGCGTTGTAGCAATGAACATTGGGTTCCGGAATTTGATAGAAGACATTCACAGCTGACACAATCTGACGGCTGAGAGAGAAAGCTGCAATGAGTTTGGGTGCAATATAGAGGTCTTGGTGGAGATCAGCTTTGAGGATTTGAGCATGAATTTGCTTTACGTGGTCCAAGTTAGAGCATTTATGGAGATCAGAAAGCCTCTCCTCAAGGAGCCTTCGTCTAGAAAACCAAGTTGGGGTTCTTAACGGTACAGAAATTTGCATCATGATTCATGGAATAATGGTTTGAGCTTGAAAATGGAAAATAAAACGAAAATAGCTACAACAATTTGGAGATTTTGGCTAGAATGGATAAACGAGTAAGCCCAGGAGAGGGAAAATCCATTTCCATCATTAACGCAGGGATTAAAAAGCCAAAGAGACTGGTTTGGCATATGGGAAAACAATGGAGAGATGATGGAAATGCTTTACCTGGTTTAGTTTGCACTTTGCACGAAGGGAAGATGGCATTGGGGGCAGCAAGGAAATAGATGATACACTGGAATTGAAATTGAAAAGTCAAAATTGCCCCTGGTTTGTAGTTTAATTGACAGCCATCTCTTGTTTTTGGGTCCACTCTTCTTCATCCTCACCATCCAGCACCCATCTCCTGGAATGTCTCCACTTCCTCGCCATTTAAATAAAACGAAGTGTGCCTATAAAACAAACAGTTTTCTTTTCAACTTCAGTCCTGCATAAGCTATGAACCATAATAAACAAAACATGGATTCATAGAGGGGTTGAAAGGGTCTCTCAATTTCTTGCTTGGTCATACTCCAAGCAGCAAAAATCAGCCATTCACAGTATAGTACACTACATACTAAGTAAGCTGCTCTGCAGTTACACAACCACAGATAGATACTTATGGGATGAACATACAATACTGTAAACAATAGTTAGGCATCAAAAGGCAAAAAGGATCAGCCTAGCATAAAGCAAAAGGAGTTTGAAGTTAACTCTCCGTGGAAATGGGATAATACCCCCCCCCCCAAAAAAACATATGTGAAAATGACATATTACTATATTCATTGCAATATGCAAATAGTAGGTTAAATAGTTAAGTCTTCTCATACAGCAATCAGTAATCAAACCTGAGTGAACGATGAAGGGCGTTAAACTCAGATTCCAAAAGCCATAAGCAAGACTCTGTCGAGTGTTTACAAATGCTATTCTGAAGCTATGGATGATGAACCAACGACGGGGGATAAATCAACGATCCAGACCTTCGAACATTCAGAAATCTCCGTTGGGGACGGAGGCCGGCGATGAGGCTTAATGTTCACAGATGAAAACGCCGATTAAGAACATCCATAGAGCGGCGAAACTGGTTGAGGAGAATGGGGAGGTCCGAGACTCTTATCTCCGGTTTACTCAAGCAACGGTCAAGATTAGATTTTGACATCAATGGCTGAGATTTCACCATATACAAAACGACGTCATCTCATTTAAATGGAGAGGAAGTAGAGAGCCTACATTCCGCGCTGCTTCCGGCCGCAGTCATGGTGACCCAAAATAAAAGTTGTTTTCCATTCATTATCTTTTTTTTTCAAATAAACTTTTCCATTAATTATAGACCATGGTCTGTATGATAGTATTTATTAAGCTACATCTAAGAATTAAAATACTAATTTTTCACTTCAGGAAAAAAAAATAATTTTTCACGCTGGCCAAAAAAATATTTTTTCATAATAAAGTTGTGAGATAATAACTGTCAATATCCTAATTATTTTCTATGACCTTAATTTATTGGAGTAGATAACATGTCGTAATCACTCAAGGCTCTGTTTCAATTTAGATTTGACTATATATAATTTCTTATCATCGACAATATAAGTTGAGGATAGTTGTTGTATCAAATTCTTAAAAAAAAAATAATTGTTGTTTGGTTTCATCTTTTTATCATTAAAAATGCATGAGAAATAAAAATAAAAATAAAAAAAGTTGCTTATGCTTGCATTATTATCATTATTTATTTTCAATTAATTATATGATTCTATTGCATAGTACCTTGTAGACATCATTAATTCTTTTCGTAAAATTATCACTAAAAAATCAATCCACATATTGTTCTAAATAAAGAAGAACTAAGATTGAAGGTTTTTTTAATTGATTTTCCTTACTTTTCCTTTTGCATCTTTTCCATTGTTGTCAAACTCGCGAGTTGACTCTCCGAGTTTACCGTTTTTAGGTTTCTAACTTATAAAATCGAGTCGAGTCATTAGTAAACTCGTGACCATTATAAACTCGGTTAAATTCACGAGTTTATATACCGAATTTATCGTTTTTTACGTTTCTAGCTTACAAAATTGTGTTAACGTACCCTTAAACTCGTGTTAACTTTTTCAATTTGATTATACTCAACGGCTTTATATATGAATTTTATAAAAAAAAATTTGTTAAATGCGATAAATTATGAAGGTTGATAAATTTAATTTCAATTATTTGGATTTAAAATATATTTAAATCAAATTATTGTCAACTTTTTATATTTTAATTTTTTAATTATATACTAATAATATCTATTTAATGGTAAAATTAAACTCTTACAAGTTTACGATTCGAGTTCACAATACGAATTTACATCATTATCATGAGTTTGCTTAAACTCGCGAGTTTGACAACCTTGATCTTTTCTTGTGGAAATATTATTATCCCAGTTGTCCTTGTTAAAATCTTATCTAAATCAAATTTTAACTATAAAAATTACTACTCTTAATAGTTTTTTAATAAGCTCAAATTAAATATTTTTTATAATCTAGGAAAATTAGTTAAAGATATTATGTTAAAAAAAATTATAATACTCTGAAATAAAATATGTTCAGAACAAGAAAAAATAAAATAAAATACGTTATAATCGTGAACTGAGATTATCTTCTTATCATTATAAGCAGTATCAAATTTTACATAATATAGTATATTTGAGAAAAACAATTTTCAGCTGAATCAAGTAAATTAGTTTTCTTGAGGGATACCGTTCTATCGTGATAACTGATAGTGATAATCCTAGTCATGAATGTCTAATCTAACCTCATCTAATCTATCTATATTATTGTAGATTTAAATTAAAGGAGAAAAACCCGAAACAATCCACCCTTATTTAGCTCAATTCAGTACATAGCCGAGATCTCATTCGAACAGAATCTCTCTTTGCACGAAACCGATTTGGTTTGCCGTCTCTATCCAGTTTTTTTTTTTTTTTTTTTTGGTACGCGTCGTCTCTATATATACACTTTGAATTTCCGATTCTTGATTCAATCATCAGAAATTCAAAGCGAGACAATGACAAGGATCGAACAAGAAAGCAATGCAGTGTCAGCTTCCAAAAAGAGTTTGGTCTTCGCTTACTATGTTACCGGCCATGGTTTCGGCCATGCCACTCGTGTTGCGGAGGTGGTCCGGCATCTGATTCTCGCCGGACATGAAGTCCACGTCGTCACCGGCGCTCCTGATTTTGTGTTCACCTCCGATATTCAATCTCCTCGCCTTTTCGTTCGCAAGGTGCTTTTGGATTGCGGAGCTGTTCAGGCCGATGCATTGACCGTCGATCGCCTTGCTTCTCTGGAGAAGTACTCTGAAACCGCCGTCAAGCCCCGTGCTACTATCTTGAAACAGGAGACAGAATGGCTAACCTCCATTAAAGCTGATTTAGTGGTCTCCGATGTAGTCCCCGTGGCGTGTCGTGCGGCGGCAGACGCCGGAATTCGTTCAGTTTGTGTGACCAATTTTAGCTGGGATTTCATTTATGCAGAATACGTTATGGCTGCCGGGAATCACCACCGTTCAATAGTTTGGCAGATCGCAGAGGACTATTCTCATTGTGAGTTCCTAATTCGCCTTCCAGGATATTGCCCAATGCCGGCTTTTCGTGACGTTATTGATGTGCCTCTGGTTGTGAGGAGGTTGAAGAAATCTCGTGAAGAGGTGAGGAAGGAACTTGGTATAGCAGATGATGTGAAAGTAGTGATCCTCAATTTTGGTGGCCAGCCATCAGGATGGAAGTTGAAGGAGGAGTTTTTACCTCCTGGATGGTTATGCTTGGTTTGTGGTGCTTCTGATAGCCAAGACCTTCCACCAAATTTCAAGAAACTTGCCAAGAATGCGTATACACCTGACATTATTGCAGCATCTGATTGTATGCTTGGAAAAATTGGGTATGGCACTGCTAGTGAAGCTCTGGCTTTTAAGTGTCCTTTTGTCTTTGTTCGGAGAGATTATTTCAATGAAGAACCCTTTTTGAGAAACATGCTTGAGCAATATCAAACTGGTGTTGAGATGATCCGGAGGGATTTATTCACTGGTCACTGGAAGCCTTATCTTGAACGAGCAGTGACTTTGAAACCATGCTATGAAGGTGGCATAAATGGTGGAGAAGTGGCTGCCCATATACTACAAGAAACAGCTTTTGGGAAGAAATATGCATCAGATAAGCTTAGTGGTGCAAGAAGACTGCGTGATGCTATGGTTCTTGGGTATCAGCTACAAAGGTCACTTGGAGGAGATATTGCAATCCCAGATTGGTATGTAACTGCTGAGAATCAACTTGGGCACTCACCCCCACCACCTTCTTTAGTGGATGAAGAAAAATCCAGAGTCAGCTCTCACAATGAGCATTTTGAAATTCTTCATGGAGATGTTCAAGGTCTTCAAGATACTGAGGCTTTTTTAAAGATCTTATCTGAACTGGACGAGACGCACACGACGCGCGAGTTCAAGGCTGCTGCTAGCCTCTTGAACTTGGAGGAAGAAATCTTTGTGACAAGAGCTCCAGGAAGGTTAGATGTAATGGGTGGAATTGGTGATTACTCTGGTAGCCTTGTCTTGCAGATGCCAATAAGAGAAGCATGCCATGTTGCCCTGCAAAGAATCCATCCCAGTAAGCATAGATTGTGGAAGCATGCTCAAGCTAGACGGAATGATAGAGGGGACAAACCAACTGCTGTTTTGCAAATTGTATCATTTGGATCGGAATTAAGCAACCGAAGCCCAACCTTTGACATGGATTTGTCTGATTTTATGGATGGAGATAAGCCAATCTCGTATGAAAAAGCAAGGAAGTTCTTTGCTCAAGATCCTTCCCAAAAATGGGCAGCATATATTGCTGGAGCAATTGTGGTACTAATGAATGAATTGGGCATACGTTTTGAAGATAGTATTAGCTTGCTGGTTTATTCAGCTGTCCCAGAAGGAAAAGGTGTTTCATCTTCCGCATCTGTGGAGGTTGCTAGTATGCATGCTATAGCAGTTGCTCATGGATTGAATATCAGCCCAAGAGATCTGGCCTTGCTTTGCCAGAAGGTAGAAAATCACATTGTTGGGGCTCCATGTGGTGTCATGGACCAAATGGCTTCTGCTTGTGGTGAAGCCAACAAGCTTCTTGCAATGATTTGCCAGCCTGCAGAAATTGTTGGCCTGGTAGAAATTCCCAATCACATCCGCTTATGGGGAATTGATTCTGGAATTAAACACAGTGTTGGAGGTGCAGACTATGGATCAGTCAGAATTGGTACCTTCATGGGTAGGAAAATGATAAAATCCATAGCTTCTGAGATATTAGCCAAGACGCTTGCGAATGGGTTAAACAATGACGAAGTAGAGAATGAGGATATAGAACTCTTGAGTAAAGAAGCCTCTCTAGATTATTTAAGCAACTTGTCACCTCACCGATACGAGGCGCTTTATGCTAAGAGCATCCCTGAGTACATAACTGGCGGGACATTTTTAGAGAAATTTGCTGATCATAATGATCCTGTCACTGTTATTGATGAAAAGTGTAGTTATGCAGTGAGAGCTCCTACCGTACACCCAATTTATGAAAACTTTCGTGTGAAGATATTCAAAGGACTGTTAAGCTCAGCAACTTCAAGTGATGATCAGCTCTCAGCCCTTGGAGAATTGTTATATCAGTGCCACTACAGCTACAATGCTTGCGGACTTGGATCAGATGGAACAGATAGGCTTGTACAATTGGTTCAAGATTTGCAACACAGTGCAGCATCAAAAGTTGAAGGCGGAACATTATGCGGAGCCAAGATCACCGGTGGGGGTTCCGGCGGAACAGTTTGTGTTATTGGAAGGAATTGTTTGAAGAGCAATCAACATATTTTTGAGATTCAACAGAGATACAAGAAAGCCACTAGTTACTTGCCCTATATTTTTGAGGGTTCATCACCTGGCGCCTGTAAATTTGGATACCTGAAAATACGCCGTCGTGCTCATTCCAATCATTGCTGATCAAAGCTCTGCTCCAATGACAATGAACAGAAAACACTCTGTATATGGATTAAGTCCTGGGTGGTAACTTACTTTTATATATACACACACATTCACACACAATGTAAAAGTATTTATGAATTAAATACAATACCATGTTTCGTTTTCCAAAAATATTATTTATACAGTGATATAATTTTGTGCGCGCGCATGGAACTTTGGGTAACCATTTAGGGACCGTTTGGGAAGGACGGTGGGGCTGAAAAGGCATGATAAGAAAGGAAAAAGCATGGAGAGAGTAAAACGAGGTGTTTGAATTGGTATTTTTTTAATTGGGTTTTTAGGTCAAAAACTACTTTAAAATGAAGTTATTAAAACCTGCTTTTTACAATATAGATGGACTTCTACCAACGTCAATATAAACATAAATTATATTTACAATATGATTTTTATCTTATCTGGAGTTTACGAAAATCATATTGGAAAAAAAGTCACTTCTATCACCACCAATGCAAACGGGTCCTTTTTTTGAAACTATTTATGTTTTTAGTTAAGAATAGTAATAAAAAAAATTAGAATACATGAGGGAGCTATGACATTGTTTAATAATATAATTATTGTTTAATTACACTGAAAATAAATCCAAACATCTAAATTAATATATTCATATGTTTAAAGTAATTAGAAAATTTATTTTTTTTTAAAGGAAATCGATCTCGTATTTTTTGTTCAACTTCTCTCCATGAGAAAGTCTTCAAGTGGTGTTCTTATTTCTGGAACTGGTCTTCCCTATTTTTACAATTGATTTCTTTTTTTTTTTGCGTAAAGCATCCGGTATCTTGGATCTACCTTCTTTTAACTCGGAGGATTTATCAAAGGTACAGACTAATTCGAATCCTCTTTTTAACTTGGAGGATTTATCAAGGGTCAAGACTAATTTAGATTGAACCGAGTAGAACCATAACGGCAGTAAAGCTCTATCATCAATTATTTAACACTGCTATGTTCCCAGAGCTTGTGACAAAATTTTACCACCAAATATTTAATACTGATACATTCCCAAAGCTCAAATTCGACACCTTTGATTAAGTTAATACGACTCCTTAACCGTTGAACCAAAGATATTTTCGTTTTTTTAAATGGTCTACAATGGAGAGAAGGAACGTACCAAAAAGAAGATAGCTTTAAGTGCTTTCTGTATTTTTCTTCCATGCTTTTGACTAGTTCTCAATAATTTAGAAGATACTTACCAAATTTCCAACTTTTCCATCAAGGGGTCCTATTATTGCAATTGGGCCTTCCTTTTCAACTTGCCTCCGCAAAATATACGGAAGACTTGCAGAAATAGGAAGATCACTTGAAAATTTTCTTGTGAAGAGAACCTGAAATATTTGCAAGATTCTCCCAATATTTTAAAGACAAGTAAAACATATGAAAAACCAATTGCAGTAATAGGAAGAAGCTTGAAGGTTCTCTTGTTGAAGCAAGCTAAACAATTTGCAAGTTTCTTCTAATGCTTTAGAGACCATAAAAATATGGAACACTAATAATTGAAAAAGAAGATTAGTCACAAAGATAAAAAGGCCACTTGAAAAAATTTTCAAGAAAGTTGGCAAAAAGTCCACCATTGAAAATTTTATTAAAAGAATGATCTAATAAATTTTGATTTACAAAAAGTACTGGTACTCTAAGAATTTTGTGCATATAGTGTATTAGTACTCTAATTTGGGTCCTTCTCAAAAATAAAATTCTCAACGGGCCTATTTTCACAAAATTTTATTGTGGAGGTAAGCTGGAAACTTTGCAAATTTTCTTCAATCAATTGAAAAAACATGTCAAGAAATGGAAGATCAATTGCCAAAAAAGGAACATCAATGGCAGAGACAGAGAAGCAATTGAATATTTTCAGGTGGAGGCAAGTTTAAAAAACTGTTCAGGCTAAGACAGTTGAACAATTTGCAAGTTTCTTCATACATACATACATGGACATACTAGTGTGTGTGTGTAAATCCCATTTAAAAATATAAAAAAAATTAAATTACTTTAATTAGCCCTCTATTTTACCTTAATTATATAGACATCCCCCTATTTTTAAAACCTATATAGAGCTCATTTAAAATTAAAATGTATGTTACACGAACATCTCTTATATTTTGATATTCCATTTCATTCCATCTAAATCGTTAGTTAACTTTTAAATATGATATTTAGATTGTTAATTTTTTCAAAATGCCCCTCTTTAATAGTAGAATATAATTAATTAAACATACACACATATGGGCCAAAAAAAAAAATTATACCACCACATTTAACATTTTTTTCTATCAAATATAATAAACTACATATGTCTTGAAGATTACATAACTCATTTACATTTATAATTCCATATTTTTTTATAAAAATCTGAAAAACTTCCTCAAATTTTTAAAAGTTTGTGACATTTACAAGCTTTCAATTGAAATTTAGGATTTAGTATTAAAGGTAAATTAGTAAATAAATTTTAATTTTTATATAAATTCTAATTAAAATTATTTTTAGAATATTTTAAATAGAGTTAACTATTTGGATTTAAATATATATTTTTAAAATAGAAAGGAGATCTGTGTAATTAAAACAAAATAGAATGATGGTTAAAGTATTTTACTCTATTGAAAATGGAAGACAAATTGTAGAAATAAAGGCTACTTGAAAATTTTTTGGTGGAGGCAAAAAATTTTGGATTAAGATAAAAAAATACCTATAAACTTATACCAAAAGTGCACCAAACACCATAAACTCTTCTTAGATGTAATAGCACCTACAAACATTCAAAATTAGAGCAAAAATGACAAGTCCGTTGCTTTTTGTAGTGAGGCCCAGGCTATTTTTTTAAAGTACCAAAATGCCCTTGGCTCAAAAATGGCAAAGGTGTAAAAATACTCATAAACTTTTATCTAAAGTGCATCAAACGCCATATGTTTTTCAGAGGTGCAAAAATGCTTATGAACATTTAAAATGGACATGAAAGTACCAAAATACCCCCTACTTATAAAAAAAATTATTTATCTAACTATTCAAAATCTATGTTGTTTTATGAACATAATGTGAAATTTTATATATCAACTTTAAATTAACAAGCAAATTACTATTATCTATTCACCTACTCCTATTTATAGGTCACTTCTAACATTATTTATTAGAACTAAAAAAATCTTAAACTTCATTAATTCTATCTTTAAACTTAATAGCTTTCTAATTTTATCCCTAATTGGTATACAATCAAATCAACCACAAGTAATTGGATGTGATAATTTAGCAATTCGACATGATAATACATATTATGCCAATGGAGTACATGCTATTAAATCTTTTATCAATATTTTATTTTTATTTTTTTCTAAATTTTCTTTAGAAATTAACTTACAATTAACACACTTAAATTTTCTATTCATTTTTTATAAAATTTTTAAGAATTAAATTTAATGTGTAAAATATAAAACCATAAGAAAATAATTATGGAGAAACATATTATTGTATCTCAAAATACTTAAAGTTGCCAGGATATAAAATTGACTTAATTAAAAAATGAATCAAACCATTAAACTAAGTTCGATTCAAAATCCTTATACCAAATAAAGAGAAATAAAAGAACTATATGCAAGCTCTAAATTTGACCAGATTATCCAGAAAATACATATAAATAGTTTTCATAAAATATATTCACTGTGTGTGTGTTTTTTTTTTACTTGGGGGTATTTTGGTATTTCTATATTTATTTTGAATGTTTATGGGTATTTTTGCATATCTGAAAAATATATGGTATTTGATGCACTTTGAGTAAAAGTATATGGATATTTTTGCACTTTTACCATTTGTAAGCCTGGGCATATTGGTACTTTCAAAAAAAATAGAGTGGAGCTTACTACAAAAAGTAATGGACGTTTGCTTATTTTAACAAATGTATCATTTTTGCTCTTGTTTTGAATGTTTGTAGATATTTTTGTATTCAAGAAAAGTTTATAGTGCTGGGTGCACTTTGGTATAAGTTGGTGAGTATTTTTGCACTTTAACCCAAAAAATTTTCCAAATAAATTTAGTACTTCAAATTAAATGGCAAATACATTGCATTACTAATTATTATTTTTCTTCATTTTTATTACTTTATTTTTTAAAGTTGCATTTTAAATTTTTAATGCTTAAAACATTTAATAATTTAATATTATTTTTATCTTATGAAAGTTTCTTTCACCATATCACAAAATGGATAGGAAATATCCCATATAAAGACAGTTAATTTATTCAAATTCTAATTTGGAACACTGAGCTTAACAAATTATATATCAAGTTATGCGTCATAATTATGGAATTAAAAGTTGGGTCAAATTACCTCTATATCCCTTAGTTATTAAAACAATGTATGTATATTCCCAATCATAATCATCATCACTTTTCATCACATAATTAAAGCTTCCAAAATTAACGACTTCAAATTAGGTTTTAACAAATTCTACTTAGACAGTAACAACAACATCATGAATGTATTTCTCAGCAAAATCATATGATAACTGGTTGCTAAACTCTAACTAAGTTTCTTTCTTAAGAGAGTTGAAGAAACACATTTCATTATGTTTATTTATACTTTAGTATGACTAAACATTAGTTTCATCATAATCTATAGAGGCCGTTTTGTTATAATCTTGGCATGAACAATCAAGCTGTCAAAGTTACGCAAGAAATAGTGCAGAAATCAGAAGAGATTTGGAATCTTAGATATAAGCTACACAAATGTGAGTAAATTACCAATCACGTTGCTCAGAGGAGCTGAAAAATCTTGCATGAATAATATAAGGGAAAATTCCTATAAAATATCATCAAAATACTGAAATTCCAAATCAATGCAGTGAATTTGAAAATTTTGGTTCAGTGCTATGTCAGTACGGATGAACAGTGACGGATATGCGAAAAGATGATTTTGCCCTTCAGCTTTCCCTCTTGTCACATCAGAATAATAACTCGAGACTCTAAATTAACAACTCCTGATTCTTAATTGACAACTCCAGTTTTTTCTTTTTATTTTCACAATAACAACACTGGTCTTGTTATAAACAACACCATATTCTACATTAACAATTCCTATTTCTTGTTTCACAACTTCGTAATTTAAGTTTCATGGCCAATAACAACACCTCTTTCTTTATTAACAACACATTATTTTACATTAACATTATATTTTTGAGATATGAATATGTGAAAGAATAAAGCGGAGTTGTTGATCAAGAATCATGAGTTGTTAATTAAGAGTCTCGAGTTGTTATTTTGAAGTGGCGAGAGGGAGGGCTGAAGGACAAAATCGTCTTTTCGTATACATGTTACTATTCATCCGTACTGACATAACACTGAACCAGAATTTTCAAATTCGCTACAGTGATTTGGGATTTCGGTGGTATTTTATAGGGATTTTTTCATAATATCAAAACACACAACATCCTTTTCTGAATTTCGTGACTTTGCAACGTATGGATAAATTTCCAATCATTAGAGCTCCTATGTAGCGCATAAATAATAGAGTTATGTTTTTAATTTTATTTTTCAAATAACTAAGGGATATGAAGGTGACACTCTGATCCTATTTATAAGTTCTTTTTAATTAATTTTCATATATCAATGAGAGTTAGTTAACTCATTAATTATGGGCTAAATTTTCAATTTTACTCTTATCTATGATTAGTTTCAAAAGTTAACATGCATAAATTCCTTTTATTTCTTGTAATTAATAGGGGTAAAAAAGTATAAAATGCATTTAGTATTCTGAAAATAGACTTATAAATAGGACTAAATTTTTGATCTAAAAGGCTTATAAATATGGTCAGAGTAATAATTTAACCCAAATTTTAAATCCTTAATTATGATATATAAATTAATATATAATTTGTTAAATTTAGTGACTCAAATTAAAATCTGTTCAATTCAACAGTTTTTATATTAAATTTTCTCAAATGGAGATAAGGGCCAGTTCAACATAAACAATAATTTAAATCTTGCAAATTTGAGTGACAGCCTGACGGGGTTGCCCGTTTTACCCCAAAACAAACGTCATGCTTAGTTGAGCACTAAAATTAAAGATACTTATATCAAATCATCTTAAAATTTAGTGTCTAATAAATTAATAATTTTATTTTAAGAATATATAAAAGTTATTTTTTTAAATTAATAAATATTTTTTATTAAATTTCAAGCTTAAAATTTTAATGAAATGATTTTTAATCAAATATTTTGATTTGCTTTTGTATCACAATCATTATGATGTAAAAAAACAAAAAGGGTATGAAATAGAGAAGTTGCTTTCACGTCTTCCATTCAAGTTTTTAAGTCCTCCTGCCGGTTGGTCGGCTGATCGTTGATTATAATCCGTATTAGTAAAAAAAAAAAGAAAAAAAAAAAAGTAAAGAATCCAAAATAATACGACGAGGTCGTTACTCTTTAGTGAAAGTGGTTTTCGGTAGATCTAGATCATATCGATTTATCTTTTGTTAATTTTTATTTTTTAAATAATAAAATTTTTATCTGTTTCTACCTCCAATCTTAAATATATAAGATAAATTTAAATTTTTTTGAAGAGATTAAGGAAGTTAAATAAGTTATTTAATCATATCATATGTTATGTATCCTTAGATTATATATTAATTTATTAGTTAAACTAATTAGTTGGTAGAAAAAAAAATAAAAATAAAAATACTCTAAATTAATTTAATTAAATTTCTTAATTTCTCTAAAAAAATCAATTTTATCTTATAATTATGATAGGAGGGAATGACAATTTTTTGTTTGGACAAGAAGGTGCAAAAATGCCCGTGAACATTTAAAATGGACATGAAAGTATCAAAATAACTCCAACTTGTAAAAAAAATTATTTATCTAACCATTCAAAATCTATGTTATTTTTTGAACATAACATGAAATTTTATATATCAACTTTAAATTAACAAGACAATTACTATTACCTATTCACCTTCTACTATTTCATTTTTTATAAACTTTTTAAGAATTAAATTTAATTTGTAAAATATAAAACCATAAGAAAATAATTATGGAGGAACATATTATTGTATCTCAAAAAACTTAAAGTTGCCAGGATATAAAATTTACTTAATTAAAAAATAAAAAAATGAATTAAATCATTAAACTAAGCTCGATTCAAAATCCTTACACCAAAGAAAGAGAAATAAAGAACTATAAGCAAGCTCCAAATTTGACCAGATTATCCAACAAATACATATAAATAATTTTCATAAAATATATTCACTGCGTGTGTTTTTTTTATTTGGGGGTATTTTGGTACTTCTATGTTTATTTTGCATGTTTATGGATATTTTTGCATCTCTGAAAAATATATGATGTTTGACACACTTTAGGTAAAAGTATATGAGTATTTTTACAACTTTACCATTTTTAAGCCTGAGCATGTTGGTACTTTGAAAAAAAATAGAGTGGGCCCTATTACAAAAAGTAATGGACGTGTACTCATTTTAACATGTTTCATTTTTGCTCTTGTTTTGAATGTTTGTGGGTACTTTTGTACCTAATAAAAGTTTATGGTACTGGGTGCATTTTTTGTATAAGTTGGTGGGTATTTTTGCACCTTAGTCCAAAAAATTTTCCCAATAAATTTAGTACTTCAAATTAAATGGCAAATACATTGCATTACTAATTATTATTTTTCTTCATTTTTATTACTTTATTTTTTAAAGTTGCATTTTAAAATTTTAATGCATAAAACATTTAATAATTTAATATTATTTTTATCTTATGAAAGTTTCTTTCACCATATCACAAAATGGATGTCATTGAACTTAACAGATTATATATCAAGTTATGTGTTATAATTAAGGATTTCAAAGTTGGGTCAAGTTACCTCCATATCTCTTATTTATTAAAATAATATATGTATATTCCCAATCATAATCATCATCACTTTTCATCACATAAGTAAAGCTTCCAAAATTAACAACTTCAAATTAGGTTTTAACAAATTCTACTTAGATATTAACAACAAAATCATGAATGTATTTCTCAGCAAAATCATATGATAACTGGTTGCTAAACTCTAATTAACTAAGTTTCTTCCTTAAGAGAGTTGAAGAAACACATTTCATTATGTTTATTTACACTTTAGTATGACTAAACATTAGTTTAATCATAATCTATAGAGGCCATTTTGTTATAATCTTGGCGTGAACAATCAAGCTCTCAAAGTTACGCAAGAAATAGTGTAAAAATCAGAAGAGATTTGTAATCTTAGATACAAGCTACACAAAGGTGAGTAAATTGCCAATCACGTTGCTCAGAGGAGCTGAAAAATCTTGTATGAATAATATAAAAACACAAAACATCCTTTGCTGAATTTTGTGACTTTGCAACGTATGGATAAATTTCCAATCATTAGAGCTCCTATGCAGCACACAAATAGTATAGTTATGTTTTCAATTTTATTTTTCAAATAACTAAGGGATATGGAGGTATCATTATGATCCTATTTATAAGTTTTTTTTAACTAATTCTTATATATCAATGAGAGTTAGTTAACTCATTAATTATGAGTTAAATTTTCAACTTTGCCCTTATCTATGGTTAGTTTCAAAAGTCAACATGCATAAATTCTTTTTATTCCTTATAACTAATAGGGGTAAAAAAGTATAAAATGTATTTATTATTCTGAAAATAGATTTATAAATAGGATTAAATTTTTTGATCTAAAAGAATTTATAAATAAGATCAGAGCAATAATTTAACCTAAATTTTAAATCCTTAATTATAATACTTGATATATAATTTATTAAGTTGAGTGAGTCAAATTAAAATATGTACAATTCAACCGTTTTTATATTAAATTTTCTCAAATGGAGATAAGGGTCAGTGCAACATAAACAATAATTTAAATCCTGCAGATTTGACTGACAGCCTGACAGGGTTGCCCGTTTTACCCCAAAACAAACGTCATGCTTAGTTGAGAACTAAAATTAAAGATACTTATATTAAATCATCTTAAAATTTAGTGTCTAATAAATTAACAATTTTATTTGAGAATATATGAAATTTATTTTTTTTAATTAATAAATATTTTTTATTAAATTTCAAGCTTAAAATTTTAATGAAATGATTTTTAATCAAATATTTTGATTTGCTTTTGTATCACAATCATTGTGATGTAAAAAAAAAGGGTATGAAATAGACAAGTTGCTGTCACGTCTTCCATTCAAGTTTTCAAGTCCTCCTGCCGTTTGGTCGGCTGATCCTTCATTATAATCCGTATTAGTAAAAAAAAAAAAAACGGGTAATTATAATAAAATCCCATATAAGAGAAAAAAATGAAGAATTGGTCCCTAAAGTTGTCAGTGTAAGCTCCTCGACTTGTTAATGGACGCTCCTCGACTTGTCATTAATAACTTTAGGGACCATTTTTTCATTTTTTTTCTCTTATGTGGGACTTCATTGTAATTGTCAAAAAAAAAAAAAAGGGTAAAGAATCCAAAATAATACGACGAGGTCGTTAGTCTTTAGTGAAAGTGGTTTTCGGTAGATCTAGATCATATCGATTTATCTTTTGTTAATTTTTATTTTTTAAATAATAAAAGTTTTATATGTTTCTACCTCCGATATTAAATATAAGATAAATTTGAATTTTTTTTTAAAGAGATTAAGGAAGCTAAATGAGTTACTTAATTGTAACATATTTTATATATCATCAGATTATATATTAATTTATTAGTTAGACTAATTAGTTTGTAAAAAAAATAAAAATAAAAATACTCTAAAGTAATTTAATTAATTTTCTTAATTTTTTTTAAAAAAATCAATTTTATCTTATAATTATGATAGAGGGAGTAACATTTTTTTTTTTTGTTTGGAAAACGATTTTAAAACTTAAATTAAAGCTGTATTTAGTGTGTGTTTGACAAACCTCTAAACCATGGTTTCAAACCATGATTTGCTCAATTTGAGATAAAACTCTTCTCATATATTTATCTCGTAAGTCGTAAAAACTATTAAAAAAACTAATCCAAACCCACACTTAATCGACCAGCCTGCAATTTTTTTTGTTTTGGTACAAGGTGAGCCTGCATTTGGTTGGGTGAGCGGAGAGCTCGAAGCCTCCAAAGTCTCCAACTCATTCCGGGCCTGGGTAGATATTTGTGCCATAAAACGTTGGCGTATCGGTCCTGTTGGGGTCATCCTTCTAGCTTTCTTCGATCACTACCTAACCCTCTGATGGGACTTTCCTTCTTCTTTAATCCTCAACAACCCCTCCCACTGAAGCGTCAAAGTCCACGTCTTCTCCCTCTCCCTCTCTCTATATATCTATCAGAATCAGGTTAAGCGTTAATTCAGTAATTCTTCTTCCTTCTCAGGTATTCTCTGGGTGCAACTCATTCGTCTTCGCCTTCTATCGTTCAAATGGAGTCCAGGCTTTTAAGACCTACTACTTCTGCTCCTTCTCTCTTCTCTGCTTCTCCAAAACCGAATTACGCTTTTGCCTTCCCAAGACACAGGACTTGCCCCCTCATCAACTCCGCCATCAATTTTGGCGGGAAACGCAATCTCTCTCTTCAGGCATTTGCGACTTCAGCTGGGTAAGCACTCTGCTTCATGGTTCTTGCAAGTATTTGGTTGTTATTATGTTTTCTCTAGCCCATTGCTGCATTTTCCCACCCTGTTTGTAAGATTTCATGGCTTCTGATTTTCATATAATTTGGTTTATTTATTGTATTCTGGCTCATAGGGCATGAACACATCCTCTATCTTTTGCAATTCTGCCTGGTAGTACTATTGTTGCTTTGTTTAGTTTGTCCTCTTTGAAACGAGATTCCTTTGTAGCTAAAAAGTTTATTAGCTAAGGGGAAGAAAATGATCCTGGAATTCAGCAGAAAATTTGTTGATGTCTCCATGATAGCTGGGAAAACGGTTGCTCCGTGACGGGCTCGGGCCGGTCCGTTTATATAACCCGTGGGTTTTAGGTCCGTTTAACTTTTTTCCTTGTTTTTGTCATGACATTTCCCCCAATTCTCCTAAAGACTAAAATATCTAATTTAAAACATAAATATTATCAAAGTTTAATAAAATACAAACACTAAGATTTAAGTCCAAACCATAATTAATGTCCAAAATTAATCAAACAAGTCTACAGCCACAATTAAGTATGTCTACAAGCTTCAAATATCAGTAATAATAGAATATCTGATTTGGATTTTGGCGTACACATACAAAAAACGAAAAAAGAAAATCAAAGAAGAGAAATTTCAAATGAGGTATGAGTAAGTGTGAGAGCGTTTTTTATTTGAGGGTTATGTTAGGTTAACTCTACCCCTTAACTACTGCTTGTTGCCCTGTGCCCAGTTTAAAAAAAAAAAAATTAAACGGGCCTAATAGGGCCGGCCATACAGGGCTTCTGTAGGGTTGGCCCTTTTAGGCCCGCCTACTTTTGTTCTCCCTAAATTACAAGCCGGGCCCTTGGTTGGCTTGAGCCTAAACAGGCCGGCCCGATTTCCCGGCTCTAAATTAGATAGATGTTATGCCATGATTCCTTTTCAGGTTTTCAGGTTTGGTTGATAGCTGTTATGCCATAATTCCTTTTCTGGTTTGGTGGTTGCCATGGTGCTTCTGTTATGTTCTATTATCCACTTTACTCATACTTGTCCAATTCTAGTTAGTTAATCAAGGTTTTTTAAATATTCAGATTTCAGATCTCTGTCTCCAGTAATAACTCTTGGCTTATTTTATATTCGGTTTGTTGATTCTCAAATCTTAAAGAAGCTCAGTGAAAACTTGTAAACTTTAAATTATTTTTAATCATTTTTTACAGGCATCTTTAAGATTATATACTTGTTCATTCCAATGATGCCACTGTTTGTGTTTACCAATAGTCAATTTAAGTTTTAAATGAGTTTGTTGCTTTTATGTAGATTTGTGCCGGCACAGAAAAGAATTGATGAAAGTGAAAACTTGACTCTAGATCATATACGGCGTTCTCTAGTTCGTCAAGAGGATAGCATAATATTTTGCCTTTTGGAGCGAGCACAATATTGCTATAATGCAGATACATATGACCCTGATGCTTTCTCCATGGATGGATTCCATGGATCTTTGGTGGAATACATGTTGAAGGAAACTGAGAAGCTTCATGCTAAGGTATGAAGCTAAAAGCTTGAAAAAGTGATGACTAAATAATACACAGTTTATTTTTCTGGCCTGATTTTCCATTTCACTGAAGGTGGGTAGATACAAGAGCCCTGATGAGCATGCGTTCTTCACTGATGGCTTACCTCAACCAATGTTACCACCTTTGGATTATCCCAAGGTATTGATGAATATCCTTATATTGATTGTAAGACATATATCAATTTATTCAGTAAGTAGGAGCTTACTTTTAAGGCTTAACTGAGGCTTGTATCATGGACATGTCTATTTTTTATTGGACATGTCATTAATTTTCTGGGCTTGGTGGAAAGGGCCCGTTCTATAGAATGCAGTCAGTTTTTCAGTATTGACTGCCGAGTAAAGTTTATCAAATTCTCCCCCACAACTCTTTCTTTCTACCCAACCTTCTTTTCCCTTTATCTCTTCTTGGGTCCCTGGTCCAGCATCAAGTATGCATTCACAACAATTGAGATTGTTCCCTTTATAAAGATTTTGGTTTTCAATTGAACTATCTTTTCTTCCTTGGACAGAATTTTGAATTTTCTTGTAGGCAATCACAGGGCCTAAAAGCCTGATAAACTCTGTCTTTTGTTGTATTCATGAGTTTGCAACATGGGAATTGTGGTTTATATTACCAGACCTTGGCAGTTTGCAACCCAAAACACGTGGAAGTGAGAAAAATCAATCTACATAACATTTCCCCTTACTGCTCAACTTTGTAAAATCTGTTGCTGTCAGATTTTGCTGCGGTGTCCTCAGTAGACATTTATTATGTTATTTTACATATTTAATTAAATTAGTGAATGTCCATTGGAAAGATTATGAGTTTTTTATGTGTTAATAATAACAGCACATGGTATTAGAACCAGAAAGACAGAGTCTGAATAGTACGGTATTCTGATAAACTGCACAATCACAATCTGAGTACAATAGGCTAGTAATGGTATTTATTTTATTTATACAACACTCACATAACAATCTCCCTCACCTTCCTCCCCTTATCATAACGCATTCCTCAACTGCTTTATATAACACTCTTATATGCTTACTGTCCTCAAGAAATATTTGTTTGCTAAATATGTGAATAGGTATTGCATCCAATTGCTGATACAATAAACATAAACCATAAAGTGTGGGAACTATACTTTAATGTTCTTATCCCACGGCTAGTCACGGAAGGATATGATGGTAATAGTGGATCTACTGCTCTTTGTGATACAATGTGCTTGCAGGTATGCATTTTAATTAATTCATTTTCTTTTCCATTTCTGTTGGAATATTGTAGAGGTTGTATGTCATTTATATTTCCAAAGTTTAAGTAATTTCAAACTAAAGCAAATTTTATTAGTTTTATTTTATAACTACACCTAAAGTAGTGCACAAATTAGTTAGACAACGTATAACTGCTTCCTACTCTTGTGGGATTCAATAGCTTGGTGAAAACAGTCATGGATTTCCATTCATCAGCCATAAGAAAACTGATGACTATTAATAATACAAGCACAGGATCTTCAAGATTGTTATTTCCAGTTATAAATCTTTTAAGCAATGTCAATAACATATGCAAACTGTTGCAAGATTGCAAGATTGTTTAGTTAAAAATTGGCATGCACTCTTTGGATAAGTTTTGCAATTGTCATTCCTTGACAAGTTTTGAGGCTACATTAACAAATAATGGTTAGTTCAAATAGCATGACTAACTCTGGTTCTAAGGTTCTGGATTTTTTTTTTCCCTTTCGGACTGCAGACTCTCTCAAAGAGAATCCATTATGGAAAATTTGTGGCAGAGGCTAAGTTTCAAGCTTTTCCAGATAAATACAAACAGGCCATTGCAGTACAGGTATGAATACCCGTAAGAAAGTGGTCAGACTTATATGAATGCCTTGTTATTATTCATTTTGAGTTTAGTATAATTCTGGTGCTGGTGGTATCTTTGCTAGAAATGCTAATCATGTTCATTAAAGTACTTCTCATTAGTATCATTCTTACACAACTTATGAAATCAGGTAAAAAAAACAGTGATTCTTCTGTTTAAAACTTGCATGAACTTGCGTGTAGCCCCAAAAGAGTAACTAATGTAATAACTTCTGGTAACACAAAGTTAAGTAGGTTTAACAATTTGAAGATCGACTTGGCAGATTACCCTGTACTTTTCTTTGTGTATGATTTGCATGTTTGTGGAAGCTGAGTTTTTAATAGAATCAACTTTGACGCTGCAGGACAAAGATAAATTGATGGATATTCTAACATATCCTGAAGTCGAAGAGTCAATAAAAAGGAGAGTAGAAGAGAAGGCCAAGAATTATGGGATGGAGAAGATTACAGATGGTAAAGACCATGAAAATGAACTAGTCTACAAAATTGAACCAAGCTTGGTTGCTGATCTGTACAGTGATTGGATCATGCCTCTGACAAAGGAAGTTCAAGTTGCCTACTTGTTGAGAAGATTGGACTGAATGACATTTTTGTATTGGATGCAGAGTACGTTGTCATTCTATTGTTGTAATGTAGGTTCTCATCATTGTTAAAACCACATCAATCATTGAACCAGTAAAAGTATTTATTCACAATTCATTGGAATTGAGATCAAACTGGTGATACTAATATCCATAGATGGAATAAACTGTGTGCCTTGGTTATACTGAGGTAGCCTTGTAAATTGCTGTATGACGTGTTGGCTATTGTTGCACAATGTATGCTGGATGGATTACTGTAAAGGATTTAGAACCTGTTATCATATTTGAGTACATTTTTCCTTCTGGAGGAACAGTTTGGATTGATTTTTGTAAATGTATTCTCTGAAAAGTGTGTATATTCATGTATAGATGTAGGGTATTTATATACAAGAGAGGAGCCTCTACATTAATGGCTCATTATGTGATTGATATCAATCACAATCCCTAATTATGAGGAACCCTAATTATCCCTGATTATATGGGATCCTAATTTCCTAATATATTAATTTCCTAACACTCCCCCTCAAGTTGGAGCATAGATGTTAATCATACCCAACTTGTTACAAAGATAGTCAACCCGAATGCCATCCAAGGCCTTAGTCAAAAAATCACCCAACTGATCACTAGACGGTACATGTCCTGTAGAGATAAAGTTCTCTTTGATCTTATCACGTATAAAGTGATAATCAATCTCAATATGCTTCGTACGTTCATGGAACACGGAGTTGGAGGCTATGTGTAAGGCAGCTTTATTATCACACCATAGCTTCGCAGGCAATGACGTGGCAAGACCAACTTCCTTCATTAACTGGTGAATCCACACAATCTCCTGTACAGACTGAGACATGGCTCGATATTCAGCTTCTGCACTAGACTTTGCCACCACGTCCTGCTTCTTGCTTCTCCAAGATACCAAGTTTCCACCTACAAGAACACAATAGCCTGTAATAGACCTCCTAGACGTCTTTAACCCCGCATGATCAGCATCACAAAAACACTCAATCTTTGTGTGGCCGTGATTTGTATAGAGTATACCACGACCAGGTGAGCCCTTCAAGTAATGTAAGACGTGTTCCAAAGCTTCCCACTGAGCAACTGTTGGTGCTACCATGAATTGGCTAAGCCTACTGACAGGAAAGGTTACATCAGGGCGAGTGACCATGAGATAATTCAATTTTCAAATCAGCCTTCGGTATCGCTCAAGGTAGGCAAACGGTTTAATTTTCTCAGGATCAATCCTTTTTTTCATATCCTCAGGTAGCTTATCAAATGGCACACTCTCATCAATATCCAAAAAGGGATTAGGAATCATGGGACAGCTACTGGGTGATGCTCCAAGTTTCCCGGTATCTTTCAGTAGATCAAGAACATATTTCCGCTGGGTTAGGAGAATGCCTTTCTTGCTTCTCATAACTTTGATCCCAAGAAAGTACTTTAACTGACCTAAATCCTTTGTTTGGAAATGGGAATTAAGAAAGACCTTGAGTGACGAGATCCCTATCATATCATCCCCTGTAATAACAATGTCGTCGACATAGACTACTAAGAGAATCATACCAGCATCTGTCCGCTGATAAAATACAGAATGATCACATTTACTTTGATTCAGACCAAACTTCTTAACTACAGAACTGAATCTGTCAAACCAAGCACGAGGGCTCTGCTTCAAACCATATAAAGATTTCTGAAGGTAGCATACCTTGCCATGCTCCCCCTGAGCAACAAAGCCAGGCGGTTGCTCCATGTACACTTCCTCAAGAAGATCGCCATTTAAAAAGGCATTTTTAACATCCAGCTGATGAAGGTCCCAACCATGGGTAGTTGCCATAGAGATGAAGAGACGAACAGAGGACAACTTGGCCACAGGAGAAAAGGTCTCGGAATAGTCAACACCATACGTCTGAGCATAACCCTTAGCAACCAGTCGAGCTTTCAATCGTTCCAAGGTTCCATCAGCTTTCGTCTTAACGGCAAATACCCACTTACACCGAATAGCCTTCTTCCCAGGAGGTAAATCAACGAGAGTCTAGGTACCAGCCTTATCAAGGTCCATCATTTCCTCATCCATCGTAGCACGCCAACCAGAATAAGCCAAGGCTTGGGAAAGGTTGGTGGGAATGGTAAGAGAGTCTAGGGATGCTATGAAAGAACAGGATGTGGGCGACAGGTGATGATAGGATACGAACGAGGAGATAGGGTACGTACAAGTGCGTTTACCTTTGCGGAGGGCAATGGGTAGGTCAGTAGAAGAGGCAGGAGGATCTAGAGTATCCGGCACGGACTCAGGTACTAGTTCAGGGTCAGAGGCCAGTGAGGGCGAGGAGGCTAAGGGCGGATCAGGTGCCGAGGCGGGCATTGGTAGGTCAGAGAAACCAGCAGCGGCATTACTGTCCTTAGTATGTCTCTGATAGACATGGTGGATAGGAGGCGGAACAGGGGCTGGCACCGACGCTTGCACTGGTAGGGAGCGAACCTCATACACTAAAAGGGGATCAAGATCAGGGTTAGGGGAGGGAGGCAGAGCAAAGACAGAGAAGAACAAAGTAGACTCATAGAAAGTGACATCGGTAGACACAAGATAGCGTCGGAGGTCGGGTGAATAGCACCGATAACCCTTCTGAATCCTAGAATAGCCAAGGAAGACACACTTGAGAGATTTAGGATCAAGTTTGGTGACAGTGGGACGAATATCTCGAACAAAACAGACACAACCAAAGATTTTGGGATCAATAGGAAACAAGGGGTTGGAAGGAAACAAAATGGTGTACGGAATGTCACCACTGAGAACAGGAGACGGCATACGATTAATAAGGAAGCATGCGGTAGACACAGCATCAGCCCAAAAGGATTTAGGAACTTGCATTTGAAACATTAGAGCCCAGGCAACTTCTAATAAGTGCCGGTTTTTGCGTTCTGCAACACCATTTTGAGCAGGTGTATCGGCACACGAGGACTGATGAATCATGCCATGTGTGAGCATATAGTCGTGAAACTGGCCAGAAAAATACTCTTTAGCATTATCACTTCGTAAGGTTTTCACAGAGATACCAAACTGGGTTTTGATCTCAACACAGAAGTTGCAAAAAGTGAGAAAATAACTTGGAAAGATTTTTCATTAAATAAAGCCAGGTGGTTCGAGAGAAATCATCAACGAAAGTAACAAAGTACTTAAAACCAGACGTGGACATGATGGGACAAGGGCCCCAAACATCAGAATGAACCAAATCAAAGGGGGACGCAACCTGTTTATTGACGCGAGGTGCCAGGGGAACACGATGGTGTTTGGCAAACTGACACGACTCACACTCTAAAGACGACAAATCATGAAACTGAGGATACAACCTCTTCAAGGATGACAATGACACATGACCTAGACGATAATGAATATCAAAAAGGGAAGAACCACCAGAGCAAGCAATGGAACGCGGCACCCGATCGTCAAGGAAGTAATGGCTGCTAGATTCATAGCCCCTACCAATAATCCGCCTCGTCGTAAGATCCTGAATCACACAATGGTCAGGGAAAAGTGAGATAAAACAATTCAATTGGCGAGTAAGCTTGCTGGGAGACAGAAGGTTAAAAGCAAGATCAGGAACATTAAGGACGGATGAGAGAGAAACAGAGGATGTAGGTGTAACCGTGCCAGAGCCAAGGACGCGAGAGGACGAGCCATTGGCAATAGTTATAAAAGAGGGGCTGGCATAAGGTGCATACGTAGAGAACAAATGATGGTTACCTGTCATGTGGTCAGTGGCACCTGAATCGATAATCCACTTCGAGGAAGAAGTAGCAAGGCATGAGTCGCCGTTACCTGTAACAAGTGCACTCGGAGTGGATGGAACATTATCAGATGGATTGGAGGATTGGGTCACATGAGCAGCTCCAGTACGTTGTAGCTTGTTCTGCAACTTACGATAGTACCGTTTGGTATAACCAGGTTCCTCACAATAGAAGCAGACAATAGGACCAGGAGTCGGAGGATTGTTGTTAGAGCATGGAGGACCTTGGTTCCGTGAATCAGCAGAGGTCGAGTATGGTATACTATGGCCAGCTTTTACGAAATTCTGTTGACGGGTATCAGTGGGACCACGGCCAGCTAATGTACTAGCATTCAGAGTAGGAGTTGGATGTAAGAGACTATCTGCACATAGTACACGAGAGTACACGTCCTGAAGTGAAGGAAGTTCAGAACTAGACAAAACCTGGGAACGAACAGTCTCATAGGCGGGATCCTAGGCAGTAAGAAAGCTGAGAATCACTAGTTTCTCCATATTATCAACCTGAACCTTAAGGTCAGTGGTAGGCGGCATTAACATCGTCAACTCTTCATACATTTTCTTGAACTCCACATAAAAGTTTTTCAACGAACGCCCCTGCTGTTCAGCACGATAGAATCCCTTGCAGACATCATGAATGCGAGTAATATTTCCTTTCCCAGAGTACAGAAATTCCAAGCAGATCATAAGTTCCTTAACCGTATTACAGTGACTAACCGAGGGAAGGATTTCACTGTTAATAGAATTCTGGATTTGCAAGGATAAACGAGCATCCGCTCGGGCCCAAGTCATCTTAGGGTCATCTGTAGGAAGCGTATCAGTCAAATGGCCCTCCTTCTCAATACTAAGCAAGTACATGCAGACGGTTTTGCTCCAATCCATATAATTTGTCCAGGTCAATTTGTGCTCGGTGATTTTATTAGTCACAGGAATAATTTCAGTATTGACACTAGCCTTAGAGTTAGCCATCAATGCACGTAAACCCCTTCTAAGTAGAAATAATCAACAAGCAAGAAAGCAAACGGAGTGGCCTCACCACCACAACAACCAAATAGCCCTTAAGCAAGAGCTAGCAAAGTCAGCACCGCAAACTCAACCCTCAACAAAGCAAAGAAGTGCATAGACCAACCAAAGTAGAGCCATAACAGAACACACGACCAGAACAGTACCAGAAACAGAGAAACTGATGCCCAGACGACCAGAACAGAACCATAAACAGAGAAACTGATGCTCAGAAACAGAGAAACAGACGTGCAAATGGACAAATTAGCAACCAAACCAAAAATGGTGAGTACCCACGACGCACAACCACATGGGAGATGACGGCGGCGGCGAGTCGGTCCGAACGCAGCAAACGGCAGCAGCAACGGCGCCGGAAAACGAGCTCACGCGCCGGCGCGTGGATCTCCGGTGGATCTGGAGGCGGCGCGTGACGCCCACTCGCGGCTCGGATGGAGGCGAATCTCCGGGGACAGGCCGATCGGACGCCGGCGAGTCCTCCTGTGCGGCGCGTGTGTGCAGACGTGCCCGGTCACCGGAGACCCTATCGCGTGAACAGTACTGACGGAGGGAAACGTACCACAGACCAGAAGACAGCGCCGGAAAACGAAAGGAAAAAACAGAGAGCTCCTGGCTCTGATACCATGTAAATGTATTCTCTGAAAAGTGTGTATATTCATGTATAGATGTAGGGTATTCATATACAAGAGAGGAGCCTCTACATTAATGGCTCATTATGTGATTGATATCAATCACAATCCCTAATTATGAGGAACCCTAATTATCCCTGATTATATGGGATCCTAATTTCCTAATATATTAATTTCCTAACAATTTTAAAAGATAGAGAACTATTGTGTAGGAACTTGCAGCAAGCCAATACTAGAAACGCAATTTCAAACTACACAGTATTTTCATTTTTCCTAAAGAATGATTCAACTACGGCAATTCTTACTTTGTTCTTGAGCCATCTTTGTATGAGCAATTTTGGATATTGGCTAGAAAGCAATTCTGCGTTCTGAATCTATCGTAAATGCCTCTTCTATGATTACTTGGTTACGTTTAAAATTCATTACCATCCTTCCTTGCTTCGTGTCATCAATCTCACGACCATGGCTTCCTTTTTTGTGAGTTGGTCGATTTATGGGTTGAACCAATCGGCAACCTTTTTGCCGCTTTGTTCATGGCCAGCATTGGGACGCTAATAATGTCCATTTCCTTTGGAATCACACTGACATCTTATTAGCAGTTGTGATATTGGTGATCGTCATTAAAACTCTTGTGATTGCAGTCGTCAAGGGTTTTGGATACAACAAGAAGACTTCACTCCTTGTAAGATAGTATGACATTACTATTTCCTTATAAATTATACTCTCAGGAATCACAAAATGTTCTTACCTCAAGTTAACTTTTCCATATGTTTCTTGAATTGGTATATATACAGTTTGATAAGCATCACTCTGCAGACTCCCTCGAAGAGAATCTATTATGCAAAATTTGTCGCCGAGGCTAAGTTCCAGGCTGCTTCAGATGCATACAAAGATGCAATTATAGCACAGGTATGAATACTTGTGAGAGAGTGGTCAGACTTCTATATGAATACCTTATTATTATTCATAGAGTTGGCATAATTAATTCTGATGCTGGTGTTATTTCTGCTTGAAACGCTGATTATGATCATGTTCATTAAAGCACTATTCTTTAACATCATTCTTATACCACAGCTTATTAAATCAGTTAATGATTAATGATGCCTCTGTTTGAAAGTCTCACGACTAAGAAGTATTAGAGCATTAACTTATTGCTGGTTGCTTTGTGCAAGCTGGTTTTTTAATAGAATCAACTTCGACTATGTAGGACAGATAAGTTGATGGATTTGCTAACGAATTCTGAAGTTGAAGAGGCAACAGAAAGGAGAGTAGAAACGGAGACAAGACTGGGATGGATGTCGTTCTGAACATTACAGACCATGAAGCCGTACAAGCCTACAAAATCAAACGAAGCTTCGTTGCCAATCTATCCGGTGATTGGATCATGCCTTTAACAAAGGATGTTCGGGATAGGATACTTTTATTGTACTCTTTCTCATTATCTTCTCATCATCTCATCTCCACCCTTAGATCATATAATGAATGGTTTAGATTTAATATTTTATAAAATTATTATTATAATATTTTATAAATTAACATTTATTTATTTTTTATGAATTGCAATTATGAATAGTGTGTGTGTGTGTGTATATATATATATATTAGATTTTAAGGGTTTAAATTTATTTATTTATGTTTATAGAAATAATTTTATAAAAGATTGAATCTGGACCATATATTGTTTTAATCTAACAGTGGAAATGAGATGATGAGAAGAAAATGAAAAAGAGGACAATGAGAGAAACCTAACCCAGGAAGTTCAGGTTCCGAACTTGAGGAGAAGATTGGATTGAAACATTTTTGGGATGGATTGATGGAATACGGAATAATGGTTGATTATGATTTTTAGATATTTCATATATTTAACATTATTAGGGAATGTTTTAATTTGATTGTTTTCTTTATCATTAATTGTTATTTTAATCACGCCTCTTGATTAGTGCTGGTTGACTAAGGATAAAGAAATTATTAGAGTTTGCCAATTTCTACAAAACAATAATCTAGCTTCGTACACGATGTCACTAAAAGGATGATTGTTATCACATCCTTTGGTAAGTTTCATCTTCACCACTTTTATCAACAAATTAATTTCAATTACTTTGAATTGCAATTTTGTGTCTCGCTTCTAACAAACTAAACAAAATTAGTAAAAACAGTAAAATTATGTTAAAATTAAATTACTTTTCATTTTTTATAAACGCAGTAGTTTTTATTAAATACTTTCTAATTATATGAGAATAACTCATTAAATGTTACTTAGCACTGTTAAAAAAACAAAATTAAGGATGATGAATTGTAGAACATGATCTATAAACTACTCTCTCTTGTCCATAATATACCACTCTAGTCCTATTTATAAATCTAGTTTCAGTATAGTAAATGAGGTTGTGACAATTTTGCCCCTATTTATTGTATCAACGAAGAAATAATTTAAAGATAAATGATAAAGAAGAAAGAGTTGAAAAATACTCATTCATAAAAAAAGGGCATAGTTGGAAATTTACCCTATAATCATTGAGTTAACTACGGGTTCGGTTTCTCTTATTGTCTATTTTCTCATCATCTCTCATAATCTCTAAATCATGTCCGTTCAATCAATCTGAAAGGTAAAAAATGAATCATGTCATCAAGTTATCACTCCTTTCACTTTTCTCTCCTCTTCTCAATCAACGCTCCAGATGACTCCTCTTTCCAATCAACAGTTCAGATGGGCTCATGAGGGATGATGAGAAAATGAGATGATGAGAGGATCTGCTTTTGTTAAGTACCTCTCCTTGGTATATGAGATTTAGTTAAAAGAGACTTATAAATAAGATTAGAGTGGTAAGGTGTATTTGAAAAATTGATCTTGATCCTAAATATAAGACATTTTTGTTATATTTGTCAATCTTTTCTTAATTTATTTATACTCATTTTCTCTCAACAACAATCAAGGAGAAAAATAAGAAAAATGAATAGGATATTTGTTTAACCAAAATTTGGGAGAGAAAGGTTTTACTTACTGGGTCACCAATAACATATGATTTCGTAAATATAGTATAGAAAATATAAAAGGATGATATGATTAATAGTGTGCAAGCCAGTTTACAGAGATGGTCAACAAGAGAAAAATAGGAAATGAATTTGATGAGTGCCACTGTGCCAGAGTCCAAAGTGCGATTGCTAGAGGGCATCCAACAAACCTCCTCTTGATACCGTCGTTCTCCCTTTATATTTACCCCTAGGTCCGTCAGTTGCTATCTTCACGGGTCTAGGAGGATGTGGCCGTTCCTATCTTCATGGGGTTTGGAGCTTCTTCCTATTGATTGGTTTGACTCAGGGATGAGCATGGACTAGACTAGACGGGGTTAGAGGCTAGTCTGAGGTCTGGTCTGGTTAAGCCCTCGGGCTGAAAAAGATAGTTTGAGGTCTGGTCTGGTCTGGTATAGTAAAAACCTGAACTCAGGTCAGACCATACTTGGTCCACATGACTGGTAGACTGGTCTAGGTAGTCCAACATATCTAATCTTTTTAAGTTCACACCAGTTGAAGAAGAAGAATTGTACGAAAATGAAGAAGGAAAAGAAGAAAAAGACGACCATTAGATAGAAGCTTGATTAAACAAAAAAATGAAGAAAATCAAAAGAAAATAAGAAATTATTCCTCATCAGCTACTCCTTCTAGATTAAGCCAAAAAAAAAAACATTTAGCTCTTACTGAAAAAATAAAAAAAAAAATTAGAGGAATGAAAAATAGAGGAAGGATGCTGATTGAGAAGAGAATCAGAAGTATGGTCCAGAGCGACTCCAAAAGGAGGACCATAGGGATCGTAAGGAGAGCCAGATGTGAGCAGCGCTGTGAGATTGAGGGTAAGGGAAGGAAGTATGAATCGATGACATTGAGGGCGAAGAGGCGAGCATATGGTGAGATTTTTTATGACGAGGGTTTGAGGGAGGTGAGACTTAGGGGTGGTGAAGTGGTTGGCGTGGGAGAAAAAGTGACGGGGCCCACATCAAATTTTTGTCTTCTCCCTAGTTGGAGGGAGCATGCATGATGAGCCCACGTGAAAAAAGCACTTCAGATTTTTTTAGGGAGAATCACTCCTAGGTCTCAAATAAGGGACACATTATTAGAAAGTTCTTTGTTTACAACTCTTCTGCGTGTATTAATAACCTGTTGAGTGTGTTTTACAACCTCGAAAGACCTTTCTGATAATATGTTCCTTGTTTGGAACCTAAGAGTGATTCTCCCTTTTTTTTATAAAATATAAATTATTCGGGTCAGACCAGATTAGTCTATGTGGAGTGAAAATCTGGTCTTGAACCTGGTCCAACCCGAGTAGTTGGTTTGATCTGATCTGGTCATTTTATATTATAAGGCTGTTTTTTACCGGACTGGACCAAACCGGGTCACCTCGGGTCAGACTGGACTACCTAGACCACCAGATTTTTTGCTCATAACTAAGTGTGCGTTAAGCAATGAGATCAAAACTTAGGTTTGGTTGACGAACACTCAAAATTTTTTTAAACCTAGGTTTTGAGGTTTTTGGAAAAACTATTTTTTTTCTAGTTTTTCTTTTTTGTGGGCCCTACTCTCTCTCTCTCATTGGTCTTTTCTCATTATGTGGGCTCCACACCATGAAAAAAGGTATTCTAATCATAATACCCAAACACTCTCATTTTATCAAAATCAATTTTTTTCTATAATCTAATTTTTTTCAAAATTTATTCTTTAGAAGCTATTTTTCAAAAACTAATCCGAATACATCCTAAGTGTTTCATGAGAAGCTATGGGCTTAGTCGAGGTCTGCATCCTATTAGACTTCCAATGGTTTTACCTTTTCTTATGACGAAACCTTCTTATTGGGCTCGCCTTATACTTAAGCCCAAAGAACTAGTTCATATACACAGTATTTTAAAAAAAATATGTCTTTATAATTTTACTCGCAGCGAGTGGCGACTATACTATTGCCCAAGCTCTTGGTACTAGAGCCTCGGGAGTCGGGAGTACTTTCCATTTGGTTTTATATAAACAGTTTCGAAAAATAAGAGAGGAAAACTTCTTATTGGTGAGCTGATTGGATAATGCCCTGACCAATTTATTCATTTTCATAGGGTCGACCTTCGCTCCTTCACTGTGGAGCCATGGCTTCCATTCACTACTCAGTTTCAATCCCTTCGGCTCCCAAATTACCGAGCTCCAACAGTGTTCGAACCTGTTCGGGGAATCTATCAAACCCAAAACGTTCTTTATGTTCCTTTCCCATAATCCGAGCCTCGAGTTCACAATCGTCCCCGTCAGTAGGAGAAGCAGTAATGAGCATAGACAATCTTCATAGCTTCATCGAGCTTAATATGGGAAAATGGAATGGTTCTTTCTATGTAAGCATTACAATGAAAAATTTCTTGAAGCGGCAATTTTGTGTTTTTGCCGTACTAAGCCTTCCCTCTTCCACTTTTTCTCCCAGCAATTTGATGCTTCTGGGCATTTGTTGCAACAACTAAGTACGAAGCTTTCAGCAAGTTCTTATGGGGAAGATCATCTCATGAGTCTCATTCAAACGTAACCTTTTCGTGACTTTTTTTATGCTTAAAAGGACAGGAACGGATAATCTTTTATGGACACACTCAGTGCTCCTCACATTCCTTTAGAGCTAAATAGTCATGAATCATTATATCTGTTGCACAGCCATTACAAGTAAAAATTCTTTGATTAATTCATTTTATTGCTTCTGGTAGCCTATACATTAAGCAACCTTCATCAAATACTTCAATTTCTGGATATGACGAGCAACCAGAGTGGGCAGAGTACAAAATTAAAGAAAGCAATATGTTTACTGTTGACAAATATCAACAAGTGAGTTTTTCTTCTATACGCATAATGCTCAATTTCTTTTTATGGAAAGAGTATCTTTGCCTTATATTTTGTCATCCCTTTGTCTTCTGTAAAATATCCACTATGGTTAGTCTGCAGATTGGCTTTTTTCCATCTGAAAGAGCATTTTCCCTGAGGTATCAAACAGCTGGCATGTTGGAATCAGTATTGAGGCAAGGGGTTCTTGGAGAAGATGACACTGGTGAAGAATCACCAAAGTGAGTGATTCTCTGAAAGCTGAATGTTTTATTGTCGTGGTGCAATTACTAGAAATGAGTAAATTAAATTGAGACTGCAGCTTGCGCTGGTAGCAACAGAAATACAGAACCTGCTTTCCTCTTTTGTTTTGCCATTGGATAGAGATGATTTGCTAACTAGTCTACTTTGGAGACGTAATTAACATGCATAATATTGACAATCTGATTTGTTGTAGGGACTAATACAGGGTTTAAACTGGGGCGCTTCAGGTCTCTAGTTTAAGCATGTGTTTAGGGTAGACTAGGCGATAAGGAAAAAACTTTGGAAAAGAAAAGAAAAAAGAGGAAAAGTTAATGAGCTTTTACTTTAGTGATTTTGAAGTGTTCCCATTAGGAAAAATACACTTATTGGGATCAGAAATGCAAATGATAAATTAATATCTCTGAGGTGATTATTCTAGTTAAGCTTAGTTTCAGATTACTGCACTAATTTCAAAATAAATCTAAAATTCTAGTTTCCCTAGGTCTACTATTTGACAACTCCTTGCCAGTGTTGCCCGGGAGTTGTCAATTCTCATGAACCAGCGTGTGGGATTAAGAAGTAAGCGTGCAAAAATGCCTTTTCTACTTGATTATTTTCATCATACCATTTTAACAAAATATTTCCGTATATATTGACATGGCTTACAATAGTTCAAAGCATTCTGTCTGATTTCTCAATTATTTGCTACTGACATTCCGGATTGATTTATTGCCTATGTTTAATATGGACGGTTCCTAATATGCTTAACTACAAATACGGTCTGTTATTGGACATTGATACTAAGAATCTTCTCATTTAGATGAGAAAGTTGCTAGTTTGTAAAGTGTAGATTAGCATATATGTGCTGGTCAAAAAAAAAAAAAAAAAAAGATTAGCATATATGTGTATGTGTACGCACCAACAAGCAAACACATGTACAACTTTATTTCTACCTCTTGCTTAGACTTTCTTTCCATTTCCTTAATGTGCAGAAATGTAAAGCTTCCCTCTCGGCGACCTTCTGTTGTCTGTGAGAATTGCTTGTATTCTCTCCAGGCAGAGATGCGAGCAAGAGCCTTTCACATTTTGGATCCAAAAGGAGTTTTGGATATGCTTATTGTTTTCCTAGAGGAAAGAAGTGATGGACCTCCTCCTCTGCTTGACAGTTCAATGGTACTTGGGATAAGTACAGTTTTTCATTCTTTTATATGAAACAAATTCTTCTACCCACAAACACTGGCTTATAAGTCATTCCCTCCGGTTCTTAATATAAGACATATTTAGGGAGTTGATTAGTTGATCTTAGTCCTAAATATAAGACATATTTTTTTTATTTGTCAATATTTTTATAATTTACCTTTATTGATGCTCCCTCAATAATAATCAAGGAGAAAAGGAAATGAGAGAATTAAGGAAGGTGACTTGGGTATTTTAGAAAATATATTTCATGTTAACTAACTTTCTTAATCTAGTCAAATTAAGTAAGTATGTTATATAATCAAGATCGGAGGGAGTATATCTCTATCTTTATTATGAAGGAAATCTTTAATTGTTGGGAAGTCTGCTGATTTTTAGAATAGCTTGATGACTGAGTTATTCTTTTGTTGGTATTTTCTTGCATGTATGACCCATTTTCTTTTTGTCTGGATTCATGGCAGGACAGAGACAGTAGGATTTTTCCCTTTCTTGGGAAGTGGAAAGGCCGCTCGGTCACAAAACGTAGTGGCGTGTATGGATCTACGATTGCTGAAGCTGATACAGTTGTGTCACTTGAAATGGATGGCGATGGCCAACTTAATCAGGTATGTCACACTTGCACTTCAAGCAAATGAACTACCCCAAATTGTACTTGTTCAGCGGTCAATAGTATCAATCAGTGGCTATACTGTTAAAACTATAAGAATCAAGAAATAAAGAAGTTGGAAGTTAACCAATAGGTGTTGATCATAGTAAAAAGGGCTTTGGCTGCTTAAACATGAAGTCTCAAGTTCAAGTCCGTATGAATGCAAAAAACACCTTTGGGAGAGCTATTCCAACTGGACTTGACAATACTCAAATATGACCCAGTCAGATATTCATATAAAAATAGAGAATTTGGATGTTAAGAAAAAGTACAAGTGCTAAAGAACAACTTAACCAAAACTGATATTGAAAAATGAACAGCTTGCTCCTTGTGTGTATCAGGTTGTGACTTCAACATCAAACAAGGAAAATGAAAAGGTGACTACAAATGTGGAGTGGAAGGGTACAATGACACAGAATTTGGTTACATTTGACGGAGGATACCAGGTTACACTGTTGCCTGGAGGGATGTACATGGGTTGTCCTTGTGACGTGGCAAAAAGTGTTGCAGAGTCAAAGTCTTTCCATTTGGAGTTCTGTTGGCTTGAGACACCTAACCAGAGACAGAGACTGGTTCGCACTTATGATGTGCAAGGCTTGGCTGTTTCTTCCACTTATTTTTCTGAGACCAAGTCCTGACATCACTGTTTCTTACCCTTTGATTTTTTAGCTGGAGAGTAATTAAATAGGACTGAGTGTATGAATTCCACTTTGACTCGCTCTTTTTTCTCAAGAAATTTCCTTATTTCCTTTACATCTAAATCTGTATGGTTTTGTAAGCACCTTCGATCTTTTTATTTAGTATGTGCAGTATAAGTGTATAACTAATAAGCTGAACTATTCTATTATGCATTTTTATCACTTTCAAATACTCTTCCTGAATCATTCGAGTGAATATCGGCCATCTGGCTTCTTTTGAAACAGATTTTTTTTTTTTTTTTGCCAGAACAGAATTAAATGAAAAATTCTCTATGCACGGAATGATTCCATATTTGGAGAAATCACATTTCCTAACCAATAATAGGATGTCATAGTGGCAAGAAAATTCTTTCCATTACTAAAACGACGCAAGTTTAATATTGAGGAATGTGTGAATGTTGATTTGGAGTTGTTACTAATAAAATAAATAAATAAATAAAATAAAATAAAATAAGAGAGGATCACTGTAAGGTTCGAAGAAATAAGTGTAATTACTAAAAAGTCATAATAATAATTGATCAATATGGACATCTTTTGTACTAGAATTTGTTATTACATGTTACTACCTTGGTTTGAAACTTTGAAGTGATTACATTTTTTTACTTAATAATTTTTCTTAAAAATAAATACAAACTAAAGTTGAACATTTTGTGAAGGTCCAAATCTAAAGTGAGGCATATTATTAATATTGTAGTTTGTTTTTAAAAATTTATTACATATCTAGAATAATGATTATAGTTATTTTTTGGTCAAAGAAGAAAGATTAGTTTTTTTTTTTTTTTTTTTTTTTTTTTTTTTTTTTTTTAAAAGATCAACTTTCATTGACCTGATTTTAACAATACCAGGCGACTTACAAGTTACAAAAAGAGAGGATTACCAATTATGACCGGGGAATCAGTGCCCTTGGGAGACCGGCAAGCACACTGAGAAGTGAGAACCACTTGTATTCAATATTCTCTGTTATTTACCATTCTTCCTAACACCCCACTCTGGAGATATAACCTTTTTAGTTTTTACACTAGCTGAGAAGTTTATTTTGATCTTTAGATAGACATAAGCAAGGAACAAAAAATCGGACCGGGTAATGAACCAATTATAGCACAAGTTTAAGGGTTAATGGGTCAACCGGGGTCTAATCGGTAGTGAACCGGTCATATTAAAATATTATAATTTATTAGTAACAATATATTTTAATATATTTTTAAACTTCTATAGATAAAAATGAAGATTTTTAAGAAAAAAATACTTAAAATTTATTAGTATAAGTTATAATGCCTATACTTATATAATGATATCTCCTTTTCTATAATTATTATATCTTTTTAAATAATTTTTTTTCATTATCTTCTTCATTTTTTTTTTAGATTTGTTCTTTCTTTATCTATTTTTCTCTACATTTTGGTCTTCAACTTCCAATTTTCCCCTAAAAAAAGCAAAAACAGAAAAATAAAAAAAAATAAAAAAATGAAACCGGTTCAACCGGTTGAACCACCGGTTTTAACCGGTTCTGACCAGTTCAACCGGTTTCAGACCAGTTCGGTCGATTCTCCGGTTTAACCATCAAACCAGACCAGACCACTTACCGGTTTCCGGTTCATCCGGTCGAACCGGTCCAATTTTTTATTCAGTGGACATAAGACTCCGAACCATTTTGTTTTGTAAATTTATAATTTTTTATTTTAAATAATTTAAAAATTAATTCATCATAATTGTTTTTAATAAAAATTTTTTATAAAAATTATAAAAAAAAATATCACTTAAATTTTTAATTTAATTTAAGTTATCAATTATTATATTCTCAGCGCCTATAACAATATTTTTAAATTGACGAGTTACGCTTACTTACCTATCATGGTGGACTTTCATCTGAATCTGCACGCACCACCAAGATAGCACGAAGCAGTGAAGCACCATCATTAATTGCACGATTACCAAACACAGCATATAAATTTCAGGTTGGCCAGATTCACTGTCCTTACATTTAGAGCTGTTGCTTCTTTCTTCCTTCCTTCTTCTTATCCATTAATGGCCGCTAAAAATGGCCATCCGGCACCACCGCCTCCTCCTACCATCACTCTCCCGCCACGACCTTCCATGGACGCCTTCTTCACCGGTGGACTCGGTCTAAGCCCTGGCCCCATGACTCTCGTTTCCAGCTTCTTCTCCGACACCTACCCTGACTCCGATTGCCGCTCTTTCTCTCAGCTTCTCGCCGGAGCCATGGCTTCACCGCTTGCTCTTGGTGCCAGGCCTAGTTTCCTTCCGGGCAATTCCACCACTTCTGAGGATGGAGCAACGAAGAATTTGGGGTTCAAGCAGAGTAGACCAATGAATTTGGTTGTTGCTCGTTCCCCATTGTTTTCATTCCCGCCCGGGCTTAGCCCTTCTGGTTTGCTCAATTCTCCGGGCTTCTTTTCGCCGCAGGTATTTGAAAGAACTTGAACATCCTACTTGCCTTGCTTGCTTTTATGGGAATACCGGAAGTGGACTTGGCTAGTTTTAGAAATATTACAACGTCTTGATATTTTGATAGAGCTTCTCCGGATGGGTTTGTGTGATTGTGTCTTGTTCTGTCTTAATGGTGGATGGTGCGTGGTATTGTGTAATAATTGTTAGTTACTAGTTACTCTTTGATACATGCATTCAACTAGTTGATCTCTAGCTCATTCGGTTGGTCTGGAGCCTTTATCCTGGCTTCGTTGATGATTAGAGAGAAACCAATCGGAGAAGTCTTCAATACTATTGAAGGAATTGTCCCTTTGGTAACTCAAAAAAATCAAGCACTGAACTTGTTCTGGGAACTCGTCCTTATACCTTGATTCATATGGTTCAGTTTTAAAAAAGTGTTAGAAATGAGATGATAACTTTTCAAAATTATATTACACACACACACACACACACATTATATTAAAATTAGTTCTATTTGGCTTGGGTTACCTTAAGTCCGAATCTCATGGTTTTAACTGAGTTTTTAAGCCGTAGGAGGGAAATTTGTATGTTAAGACAACATTTCAAAATGCTCAACAATGAAAGAAATGCAAAATTCTTGGTATTACTTTAATGTCTAAATAAGAAACTAATGAATAGAAGCTACCTGTTTTACAGCAATAAGCTATTACACAGGCTTTACCCTTCTGCATATTACTTGTTCATGATGTATGCCAAATTTGTTGTGGAAAACATTGTTTCCAATATGTCTTCTTTTTTTTTGGTTGGATGTGGAGAAGTAGCTGCTTGAATAATATGACAAATGTATTGGTGATGCCGCAGGGCATTTTTGTCATCATCATGTATCAATGTGATCATCATGTCTTGAGGAGAAGGATATATTTGTATGAGCTTCTCTTATTGTCTCTTCATTTCAATATATACAGAGCCCCTTCGGGATGTCCCACCAACAGGCTCTAGCACAGGTCACAGCTCAAGCTGTCCTAGCACAATCACAAATGCATGTGCCAGCTGATTTTCACCCATCTTCGGTAACAGCCCCTTCCGAACCATTGGCAGTGCAGCCATTCAGTACTCCAGGTGAAGGATCGAAGCTGCAACTACCATCAGTATTAGAACCTAAAGGTGCCTTAGTGGAAATACCAGAAATTTCTCAAGCTGATAACAAATATCAAACTTCTTCTATGGGTGTTGACAAACCAGCAGATGATGGCTATAACTGGCGTAAGTATGGGCAGAAGCAGGTCAAGGGGAGTGAGTATCCACGGGGCTACTACAAGTGTACCCGTCTGAATTGCCCTGTAAAGAAAAAGGTTGAGCGTGCCATTGATGGCCATATAACTGAAATTATCTATAAAGGTCTGCATAACCATGAAAAGCCTCAGCCAAATAGGCGTGCTGCCAAAGATAATTGTGAATCAAATGAAAATAAAAGCATTCAGGTCATGCCTGAGTCAAACACACAGGGTAGGGTTGGAAATTCCAATGTATTAGGTGAAAGCATGCCTGACCGTTCAATGCCTGATAGTGACCTGAACTCCAATCAAGAGGCTCCAAAACAGTCATCTAGATCACGTGAGAGTAAGGAAGCACTGGATGCAAATATTACAGAAGATGGAGATGTTGGTGAGCCAAACCCAAAAAGGAGGTAAGTTTTACAATGCTGTGAATTCTTCTATATAGAGCTCTCTGAATTTTTGTTTTTCTTCAAATCATAGGCTAAAGTTTTGCTTTGCAGGAGTACTGAGGCTGGAGCTTCTGATGCATCTTTATCCCACACGACTGTTACAGAACCTAAAATCATTGTGCAAACAAGAAGCGAAGTTGATCTGTTAGATGATGGCTACAGGTGGCGTAAGTATGGCCAGAAAGTAGTGAAGGGAAATCCTCATCCAAGGTGATCCCCTCTTCTATTCTTATGTGCTACACTACTGCACATTAAAGAATCGTAATAGATCCTTTACATTTTCCCCCTTGTGTTTCACTCTAATAATATTCTTACTTGAGGCTGCCATCTATGCATGAACACATACATTGCAGTTGCTCTAACCTTTTGGGTTTGTCCCGTGACACAAATCTGTTAAAATTTATCACAGGATGACTGTAAATTTATGATTTATGAATCATTCTCTAGTCATGCAACACCCACTCTTACATAAGAAATATAAACTTGAAATATACCTTGGTTCTGCGACCTTTTTGGAGGTAGTGGTTTTTTTATATTAAAACTTCTTTAGCTCTCTTTTTGCTGTCATAAACGTGGAATTGCCCATAATACGTGTAATTCATTCTTTTCCATCAATATCTTGCTTTCAAATGAATTTTCACATGTTATACGAACTTAAGATACGTAATTGCTAATGCTTATTTTCTGTGAACAGGAGTTATTACAAATGCACTAGTGCAGGGTGTAATGTGCGTAAGCATGTTGAGAGATCTTCAACAGACCCTAAAGCTGTCGTAACTACGTATGAGGGTAAACATAGCCATGATGTGCCTGCTTCTAGAAATGGCAGCCACACCACAGTTACTACCAATTCAATGCCTTTAAAACCACATAGAGTGACTCCTGGGAAACATCCTTTACTTAAAGATATGGATTCTGGGAACAATGACGAAAAGCCAGCTGTTTTAAGCTTAAAAGAAGAGTAAAAAGGAGTATAAATATGATACCAAGATCAGTTAAGCAACTTTTTTGATAGAGAACTAACCTGTTGAATAGTGACGAGATGGCGCTTGTATTTTGTTCCCTAGGTCCTCTGTATTTTGACACTTCCTCTTGTAAATGTAAGTTATGGACCTGCTTGTATATGAAAGATCATTACAACTTATAAATAGTCCCACTAGCAAGAGCGGTTACGATTGGAGATTTTTTTTAAAAAAAAAAAAAAAATAGGCACAACTATTTTCTTATTGGAAGCAATCATGTTTGATGCATTATTAGACACATCACATGGTGGGGATTTAAATCTTAATTCACCACATTGTGAAAAATTAGTCATTTCATTTCTGCTAGATTTAACCGCTATTGGTGATTTGAATTCGAGTTATCTTGGAGAGAATTGAGGAAAATTTTAAAGGTGGCGAGGAAAATTTGTTACTAACACTTTATAGTTTGCAATTAAAGTAAATAGGTAAGGAGTGAAACTTTTTTTTTTTTAAATATGCCCTTATTTGTTAGCGCATTGTGGTGCACTTGGCATGATATGACGTCTATGTGCCTCAACATCCGGGTTTGATCTCGGCCCGCAACCAGTGGGGTGCTACTAAAAAAAAAATGCTCTTATTTATAAGGAGGAAGATAAGAAAGAGAAACAATTGTATAAAAAAAGAATGGAAAAAAATGTATAGGAAAAGAATACTGGGATGGTTTAATGTCTCTCTATATATAAATAATTTAAATAAAATAACCACGCATTTGATATTTGTCTTAATTTAGGTGAATTATTTAAAAAAGTAAAATTTAAGTGAACTATTAACGATTACAACTTAACTATGAATATTGACATTAATATAAACATAAAATTTAAGTGAACTATCTTCAATTTTGAAAATTTTTAATATATATATATATATAATTTAAATAAAATAACCACGCATTTGGTATTTGTCTTAATTTTTGCGAATTATTTTTAAAAATAAAATTATCAGTCAATGTAAAAATAAAAAATAAAAATAAAAATACAACTCTCCATGCTTATTTGTCCTTTTTATAAATCATTTTCAAAAAATTTCACTTAAACCAAAAAAAAAAAAAATTGAAACCTTATTACCCCTAACTTAAGATTTAACAACTACTTAACTTTACTTCTATTTATTATTTAATAAACAACTTTGAACCAAGTCTATCCAATATTAACCAAAAAAAGGTAAAATTATAAATTCCTGTAAAAAATTTAATAACTGACACAAATAGGATTATTACACGGATAAGAAGGTATATTTTAATTTTTAAATACTATCTCCAAAGTCCAAACTACCATGAAGCATGAAGCATAAACAATGAATAATGAACAATGAACAATGAACAGAATCCTGGGGTTTCCAATATCGGTGGTAACGTGTGTGTCGTTTATAATTAAATTTCCCGCCTCTTAATTTGTGGATCGTGTTAATCGGTTTTGCTGTTAGGTATTGATCAAAAAAATGTATGCTCGCATGTGCGTGACCTGATACCGTAGTGCGGCCATGCTTGATGGTCTCTTTGTGGGGTTTTTAAGTCCCACATCGGTGATAATGTGTGTGTGTCGTTTATAATTAAGTTTCTCGTCACACGGCTTGCCAACCGCTAGTCAGTTTTGTTGTTATGTATTGATAAAAAAACAAAGAACAGGGGGAAAAAAAAAACACAATGAAGCCGTTGGGACCGGCAGTTGGTCCGCAACGAACTCCACCATCACCACACAAGCAACTAGCAATGGCTTCTTCTCCTTCTCACTGTCTCTGTATGCAACCACATCACCTAACGAAAAATCATAACAGAACCTCCAAACGGTTCCATTATACCCGTTTTCTCTCCTCTCTTTTACGACACCGAAGAAAACTCAAAAAAGATGAACCGATTCGGACCCACGAATTTCTCTTCCTTTGCTTTCGGACCCCTTTCTCACAAACCACGAACTCTATGGGAAATCCTCCGCAGATCTCGCTCTCCCGGTTCACAGAAAATCCATTTCGGGAGGAGAGAGAAAGGACCATCCAGACAAGGGCATATCAATTTTTCAATCCTGTCAAATGCATCCTTTTCTGGGTTCTGCTAATTATCTCTGACCATATTCGGAGCTGATGCAACCGCATTGGAGCTGATGTAGGGGGATGATTCCCCTATCATCGTTCACTTCCCGAATAGGGTCGATCGCTTTCTTCCCTTGTTGATCGATTCTATAGCAGAAATTGGGAAGAAAAATGGGTTGCATTAACTCTAAGAAGGCATTTGCCAAAGATTCACCTAAATATGTGCGTTCGGTATCGGCGGCAACCACAGATAAGAGGTCATCGGTTGCGGAGCCTCCTTCCAGGGTCCAATCTGGGGTTCTGACTTCTGAGACCAAAGCGGAACAACAACCATCGGAGGAACGGATACAGGATGGGAAGAAATTTAGGAAGAACAGTTCTAGAGGAACTGGTTCTTTAAGAATTTCGCATAGGTTCGTGGAAGCGGAACAGAATGCCGCCGGATGGCCTCCTTGGCTCACCTCTGTTGCAGGGGAAGCTATTCAAGGATGGTTGCCTCGCAAGGCAGATTCATTTGAGAAATTAGACAAGGTTGGAAAAGCTCATAGCTATTTGTTTCGGCATTCTTTTTTCGGGCCTAAATTGTTTCAGTATTGTTATTACAAAATTGGACTTTTCGTTTCGCTCAAGTTATTTGCCAGTGATTTATATAAATGCGTGGATGGACCAGAAAGGATGTTTTAATCACAACTTTGAGACATGATATGGTTTACAATAATAATCATGGAGCTATTAGAAAATGTGCCTTCCCTAATGATATAGATAGAATTAAGTTCACTCTATTTTTAAATGAGAAGTTGGATATGATGTTGTAATTCATGATTTCATGTTGCTTAGACGCAACTCAGTTAGCCAGTTGTAAAGTGTGGTTTTCAAATCAGCTATAAAATAGCTCTAGCCTCAAGGCATTTGTTTAAGATACAGTTGGCTCATCAAATTGTCATGAGCCCCACATTGTAAAGGCTACCTTGAAGCAGGGTCTTATTAGGCTTTGGACTCTCAAACTTTAATGGCTAGTATTTGGAGTGTGGTTTTTCCAAGGACTTGTGGTTCGGGATTGTGGCAGAGATTTTAAGATCATGGTTGTATGATACTTCATGCTGCCAGACATGTTGAGAGACTATTATTTTATACTGATTTCTATACATGTTAGGATCACTTGCATAATTTCTATTGCTATGCAGGAAAAAAGAGATGATATAATATCTAAAGTGAAACTGAGGAGATGTCAAATAACTTTAATATTAATTGAAAAAGCTCTGGAAGGAGGCACAAAGGACATAGTGGCACAAAGAATATTGTCCAGTGTCCTTAGATTGGCCCTGTTACAATTTTTTTTGGTTTAAAATTATTATGTTGATTTATTACTTACCAATGCAATAATGGCTTGGTATAACTGTCAATATTTAGTCAGCATAATCTCAATTTCGGTGATTTTTTTGTCTCTCTTTCTACTATAGATTGGACAAGGTACATATAGCAGTGTGTTTCGGGCACAGGAGGTTGAAACTGGGAGGATGGTTGCCCTGAAGAAGGTACACATTGAGAATTTTCATCCTGAGAGCATTAGGTTCATGGCAAGAGAAATAGCAATCCTACGCAGGCTTGACCACCCAAACATCATGAAATTGGAAGGTATAATTACATCGCGGCTCTCAAGTAGCATATACCTTGTTTTTGAGTACATGGAACACGACCTTGCTGGCCTAGTATCCTCTCCAGACATCAAGTTCAGTGAGACTCAGGTTGGTCATAATATTCTTTACGATAAAGTTGTACTACAAACTAGGTTCTACATTTAGGACTGGAGATAGTATGCTTTTGGAATGATACAATATGACAGAGATATGGCTCAGCTCCTTCTAAAGGTTAAAAGCTACATTTTTGTTTTGTAAAACAGGTTAAATGTTACATGAGGCAATTATTAAGTGGACTTGAACACTGCCACATTCATGGAGTTATGCACCGTGACATCAAAACATCCAATATATTGGTAAATAATGAGGGTGTTCTCAAGATAGGAGATTTTGGATTAGCAAATACGCTTAACAACAGCAAGCATCTGCTGACCAGCTGTGTGGTGACTCTATGGTATCGTCCTCCTGAACTTCTGATGGGATCAACAAACTATGGTGTATCGGTGGATCTATGGAGTGTGGGCTGTGTATTTGCAGAACTTTTTCTGGGAAAGCCTCTTCTTAAGGGGAGGACTGAAGTAATTTTCTCTGGCGATGCCTGTTCACTTGTTGGCTAGCTCTACAGTTAAAGGGCTGCTTTAATCTGATGCATATCCCTTTGATCTTACAGGTTGAGCAATTACACAAAATATTTAAACTTTGTGGCTCTCCACCTGATGAATTTTGGAAAAAGTCTAAGCTTCCTCTTGCAACAATGTTTAAACCACAGACTCATTACGATTGCTCTCTAACGGAGCAGTGTAAAGACTTTCCAGCTTCGGCTGTAAACTTAATTGAGACTTTACTTTCCCTTGACCCAAGTGGACGTGGGACTGCCTCCTCTGCCCTAATGTCTGAGGTAATTCCACTGAAGTTTGGTATTCGTCCTATATTCATAAAATATTATTCCTTTTTGTTTTTGGTGTAATAAAAATCTTATTCTATTATTTGCTCTTACGATGCTGTGTGATTGGGTACAATCAAACTATATATTAATGTGATATTTCATCTTTCAGTATTTCAGCACCAAGCCATATGCTTGTGATCCATCAATGCTGCCGAAGTATCCACCTCGCAAAGAAATGGATGTCAGGAATTGGGAAGAAGCACATAGGTAAGAAAATTGTCTCAAGACACATACTCTGAAAGTGCTGGTGTTCTAGTTGATTTTTTCTGATCTTATCACTTAATCTAGTTATCATCCTTTGTTGTGCTTGTTTAATTAAAATGATAGGGTTACATCATCTTCTGGGTCTAATCAAATTTTTCACATTCACGTTTGTTCAAAATTTATACCTGATTATGGCTTTCCAAAGCAAACAAAATAATTTATATCCATGTTGGTGACAAAGTCAAAGCATTGTTTTGTACTCTCAGGAGAAAAGCTGGAGGTAAAGTGCAAGAGACTGCAAAACCAAGAAAACAAAAGCGAGTCCATAAAGTTTTGCAAGAACCAACGGATGTCAATAATTTGGCTCCAAGAAAAGAGGTATATTGCTTATAAAAGAGAACTAATTCTTTTTTTCTTTGACTATCTGACTAAGTCAGATCTGAGTATTATCAGACTCAATTGAAATAGCTCTCCCTAAGATGTTTTTTATATTCACACAGATTCAAACTCAAGACCCCATGCTAAGATCACTAGTTCTTACTTGCATAATCATGTCCTTCTTTATACAGGAAATGCACAACGTCTCTCAAAACGCTCGTAAAGATGATGGAAAAATGCATCTTCCTAAGGAAAAAGGAGGAGCTATGCATAGAGGGGCATCAAAGGCATCATCAAATGCAACGTCAGGGGCTACACGTGTATTAATGGATGCATCTCACGGCTTAAGTGTACCAATGCAAGTCCCAGGATCCAATGGCTTTACATGGAACAAAAACAGAAAAGGAGATGCTACATCTACTTTGTCAGATGGCTCAAAAAGCAAAATTAGTGCACTTGATCCATCATTTGCAAAAGGAACCTATGATTTAACCAAACGAGGCACAAATGTATCAGAAAGAAAATACATTGGTAATGCAAGCCATCATAACAAAACTTTCAACAACCATCGACAACAAAAGCATCAGATTCCACATGGCGCACCAGACTCTCTTAATGAAGCTGATGAATACAATTATACAGATGTTGATCCATCAGAACAAACAGATATTGTGATAAATCCTCAGGTAACTGAAAAATCTCAGGCAAGTATAATCATGTCCTTTTGGTCACATTAAAGTACAAGGATATTGAAGATTATAATGAAATCATCCATAGTTCTCCACTTAAAACTTCAAGCTGAAATGGTCAATAACAGCCACTTGTTATTCAGGAGTTGGCGACAAACACTTTATATGATGACTATATAACTGAATATTAATGTGGATTAATGATCTCACTTTGCTTCTGGCTTATCAACGGAAATAATTTCATTCTACTTTCTTTCCTGAAAACCTTGCAGAGCCACAGAAAGCAAGGTGACCTCCCTGAATTATCAGGACCACAAGTATCTCGACCAAATAGAATCATTGAGTCGTCACAGAGGAATGAAAATGGTATTTCTCGATCAACTCGCAAATCAAGACTAGGAAGAGGTAAAGAATCTGCTTGATCTTTGTGCACTATTGCAGGGTAGCTTGAGACTCAAGTTAATGCTCTGAATGGTCACATGATTCTTTTGTCCCATCTCTTTTTTGTTTAAGAGCAAATATAAGGTTAATCCATAAGTCATTAATGATCAATGTACTTTCTTTTCCAGACAAATGATGTGGGGGTTCTTAAATTGGAGTCATCATCAACTTTATTATAAGGGTGCTTTGCTAAGCATTTCATCCATTGCTAAACCATGAGACTGCATCTGAAGTACTGAGACAGACATCTGACAGGATCTCTTCTGACATATTTGACAGCGTTACCCTACTTCAATTACAAGAGTTTTATCAATTTACGGTAATCGGCAAGATTAACACCGAGATGTAGGATTACAGATGTAAATGCTCACATTGAAGATGGTCTAATTTAACAAGAGCCGTTTATGTTTTCCAGATAAAAATTTTGTTAATCGATTAACCCAATTCTTTTAAAACATCATTGCTCATGCATTTGATGTTGGGGAGGGAGAAGGGGGTGGGGGGAGTTAGTTACATTGCCCAGATTAGAGAGTATTCTATTTGTTTCTAGAAGAGTATGCTCTTGTCTTCTAAAGTGATTATATTTGCAATAATCAAGAAGAAATTGACAAGTTGACAGTTTCGTAAACGCAAATGAAAACTATTTTTACTATTTTGAAAGTCAGTTTGACGAATTTACTTTTATAGCTTGAAAAGCAAACACAATCTAAGCCTACCTGACAACCACATTAATTGTAACCTCATGTTTAAATCCATGCGTATGTTAAAAGATAAGGCATTTAGATAGACTCACCCAATTTGAACTTCATAAAACCTCAATTCAATCAGTCGTACGAGGGATCTTATATATTCATGCATTGAGAAGGCCACCATTATGCACATTTAAAAAAGGCAAAAAAATTCCCTTGTATCTTGGTGGAATGGGAATAACTATCATGCGTCTTACACAAGATTGAATTTTCTATCAAAATAAGGGGAAAAAACAGCTTAACTATATTACATGGATTTTTTTGTTAGAATTTGGTAATCAACACCATATTATATGTTCTTTTTTAAAGATTTTGACTACAAATATTTAAAAGAAAATTACCAAGGCAGAAACCTTGTGTTCCTAGCTAGCATGTACATTGATGTACATTGGACAAGGATGAATGCTTGGACTATAATGAAATGTTAACTGCTATTTAAATGATTCAGGATCAAGGCTCCATTAATGGGGGTACTTGAGTATTTTCACCAAAATCAATCTTATTCAGTCTAATGCAACACATCACTTGCTCTGGAAGTTCTTCTGGTTTTTGTGCCTGTCATTTCAGATTTTTAAACTGGTCAGTCCTAAGCTAAATCACCAAAACATGTAATCTATCAGATCATTCAACAGAACAGAAGTCCCTCTCAGGAGATTGTCATGAATACTAAATCCTACAACCTAAGATCCCATCATGTTGAAAATATTATAGCATAGCACCAACCTGAATTGTTAAACCCAGATCAAGAATGCCTTCTTTCAGACGTTCCCTAAATGCTTCAAGCCCTTTTCTTGATATGTAGCTGAACCGATGAATGTCCAGATCAATCTCAAAGTAGTTAGGACCCTGTTGGTGACAACATCAACAATGTCAGGAATCTTTGCCACAGACAACATGGTACAACAACAACAACAAGAAGAATAAGCTTTATCCCATTAGGTGGGGTTTGCCACAGACAACATAGTAATGGACCAAATATATGTCTGTATGCATGTTTTACCTTGTAAAAGCTGTGTTGAGGCCTCGAGAGTACAGGTTTTTCATTGTATGATTGCACCAGCTTCTTTTCAGCAGAACTCAAGTTCATATCCTTGGGATTGACAAGTCCGGCCATGATCTTTAACCTTTCTCTGAAAGGAACACTTGAATCTTTTGTGAACCCTTTGATCTTTTCTACCTCATCATCAACTAATTTCTGCACAAGTATATGCCAATTATTTGTTATATTAACAAGTGAAAGTGTCTTCAAAACATCTGTGATCAATCCAGTATTAATGGAAGACTTTTCTTTTTCCCATTTTCAATTAACAAGTTTGATATAGGTGTTGCATGAAAAACTATGTAGTACTCCCTCTAAGCCTTATTATAGGAGTTAGATAACTAATTTGCAGATATTAAGTTGGTTAAGTTAGTTATTTGTAAACATGCACTGATTTACCTAAAACATCCTCTTCAATCATCATTCACACTGGAACTATCCCTTTACCAAGTGCACTCAATAAGGCTAGCTTAGGGGAAAGTTATAAATTTGAAAAATAAAGTGGATTGATGTATTATATCTAGGACTGAAGTGAACCCCCTAACTAGCTCTTATATTTAGGATCAGAGGGATTATCATTTTACTCAATAAATAGAAAAGAAAAGCATTCAAAATACCTGTATGCTTTCCTGAAATTGGGAAGAAACATGTTGTTCCAAAGTCTCAGAAACCTTGAAATATAATACAAGACTCATCCCTTCACCATCAGTATCACCAAGAAACATTGCAGCTGGATATGTAGGCATCTGTCACATGACATAAAACAAAACAAGGTAATATGATCCATCACCAACCATTCAGAAAAACCAAACCTCATCCTAAAAAAGAAAAATAGTGTAATCTAACAACTTAAAACGCAGGATTAACATATACATGCCTGGATATTTACAATAAGAAGTGGAGGAATTTTCCCAACAGGTTTCACATTTGGAAGCTCAAGCTTTTGGGCAATGTGGTTTATCTTTCTGGGACAGAGAAATAAATCAACACCAATGGGAACATATGGACTGTGGTTTGGAGCAGCAGACTTGCACTTGTCTCTGGAAATTTGAATAATCAGATCAGACAATCATGTAATTGTGTTATTCTATTTCAGACAAATATACAAATTAGTTCCAATGTCTCTCCATGACAATACCTGAAATAATTTTCGCCACGAAGTTTAAATATTGATGGTGGAATTTCAGACCAACATCCAGAGGATGGCTTATCTCCTTTCTGGCATGGAACTATACATCCTGCTTGGGGACGATACAGATATCTTTTTGATTGACCTAACGTACAATCATGGGATCAATAAGTTTAATCCAAAGATTAAATTTATGCATAAAAACCAAAAACTAAGCAAATAGTAGAAGTCACATGCAGAATATGAGCTTGCACTCAAATTTAGATCTTATGTATGCTATCAATACTTTAAACAAGTTTGCTACTCTGATAGTTATATTTTTTTTCTTAAAGAATGATATTTTGGTCATGGACAGATAGATAAGTGTACTTTCAATTTGGTTCTGCATACATTGTTTCATTCATAAATAACAAACCTAAGCAAATTCCAAAAATGACTGTTATTGAATAACTGTGCAAGTTTTTCTTCTAAATGAATGTCTTAATAACTTACCATATTCAGTGATTTCTTCTCTGTCACATGATTTGCGCTTGAAAGAAAGCTTGAAAATCGCTGTCTGCATTTTCTGACATTGGAGAGCCTTGCTTGGCCGATTTGGAGTTTTTTCATTGGAACTTATTGGAAGAGGAAAATTCAATTTCACTGTATTATCTTGAGCCTTCTCCTCCACTTCACGTTTCTGTTCTTTAGCACCTTTGAAACTTCCATGACTTCTTTCCAAGAGAGAAATTTCATGCTTTCCTGCATCAGCTTTAACATAACTTCCATGGTACTCTCCATGTGTACTGTTGTTGTCATCATCTGACTCAGATTCCAGAACGCTGACAGCGTCAAAATACGCTTCCTCCTCGGAAATCACTGCAAGTAATGAAGTACCTAATAAGTCAATTCATTTCTTCAGGTACAAAAGCTAGTGCTTGGAAACATACATTCCTTAAAAACATGAACATAAGTTCCAAGTGTATAAATAACCACATGCCTTCTCAAATACTTCTATACTAATATATAGTGACGCTCCAACATAGAGTCAGTCTAGCGGTGTAAGGCCCCGCCAAATCCCTTTGGGTCTCGAGTTTGACTCTCAAATGAGACACTTGTGTTGGAAGGGGTATCCCGAATCGGATACTGGATGATAATATCAAAAACTACATAGTGAGGCTATACATAACCTAACATGATCAAGCACTATTTAGATAGGTAGGACTCGAACAAAAAAATTATAGAGTTGGGTTGGGTCACCTACTTGGGTCGACCCTACAGGTTAGTATGGCCCAACCTGGCCTGGTCTTCTTCAATACCCAACCCAACTCAACTACTGAATGTCCCTAATAGATAGCGAGATCTATAATTTGAAAGTGCAGGGCTAAGTATACTAATTCTATGACATGCACACATGAATGCTATAGTTACATGCATGAATGATAAATGTAATCTATTAACAAGCGTTGATCCTAGTGAAAGGGGCTTTGGCCACTAAAGCACAAGGTCTCAGGTTCGAGTTTGTATGAATGCAAAAAAAAAAAAAAACCCTTTTGGGAGAGCTATCTTCAATTAGACTTGACAATCCTCGAATCTGACCCAGTTAGATAGCCATATAAAAATAAAAAAATAAAAAAATAAATGGCTCAATGTAATCTTCCATGTGTTTCCTAGCTAGGTTGTAAAGAGCTGATTGGGGGAAGAAAAGGATCATACAGTTTGTTGAATCATATTGAGTGTGTTGCCATTCAAGCTGAGCGAGTTGAAATGCAGAATTGGACACTAGAGATCGCCTACAAGTAGCGGTCGAGCCATTCTCAAATTCCATATGAACAAACTCACAAACAGAACAATAATCTGTCACACATGTCCCTGCATCGCTATGCCTCTTCTTAGCTCCGCCACTAAACACTAATAAAGAATTTGACACCTTTCCACTACGTTTCTTGATCCAATGCAGCTTTTTCCTTCTTCTGGTGTTTCTTGAAGCTACTGACACACAATGACCCATTATAATGTTGTTAGCCACTCAACTTCTCCAGACTTTTCAAATATGTTTTCCCGAGAATGACGAGCCACAAAAGAATCTGTACAACAGTTAATAAAAATACCAAGATTAGATCATTTAGATCAATGCATGAAAGGATCCAATGATTCTGACGTTTTCACATTTTAATGAATGCAAGAAACCGGTGAAGATACTCATGCAGACATAAGTTGCAAGCAATACCTGTATTGTTCAATAGCTTTCTAGTTTAGTTATCAAGCTGAAAGATAATTATAATAACATAGTGATAAAGCAAACTTTTGAAACATATTTGTAGTTTTAAAAACATAAGAGCAACAGTTTCTGATTATCCCATAAGAAGTTATCAGAATGTTACATCTATCGTATGCTTCAAAGTGACATAATTTCAACATCAATTTATTGAAACTGAAAATAAAAAGAAGTAAACTTTTTCATGGGCAATATGTAAATCACATACCTCCGGAACTGGTAGGTTGAGGTCAGCAGTTGGAGAAAACTCATAAACCTGTACGTAGATTTCCAGTTCCACAGGCAGAAGTATTGCTTCTTCTTAGTTTTGAATAGAAAGATGAGGGAGGAAACGACTTAGGAGTCCACATAAAAAGATTCTGAAAAGAAGCATGGATGGTAAAACTATTATATAAACAATTCGTCAACGTCAGAAAAACATAAAATATAACAAAAAAGGAGGCATCATCATGGGAAGAAAAGACAAGACAGAGGAAGGTTAAAAAAGACTGAAAAAAAAGACTTGGACATCTCTTTTAATATGAAAAAAAGACTGAAACTTTAAAATCTTTGTTAAAGATAAAATGCAGGGAAGGTTAAAAAAAGGATAAAGTCAACAGAAATTAAATCAACTAATGAAAAAACATGTTTCCTTCACAGACAGATTTTTTTTTTTAAGGAAAAAAAAAGTAATGGCTTTAGAAAAGAAAGGGTGAGAGAATAAGAATATACCTTTCTTTTCACATAAAAGATGAGTGGGTGGGATATTGTCTCTCCTTCTCTGCAACTTTCGAACGCAGAGTCAGAGACAGAGGGAGAGACAGGGGAGGGGTTCGGAGCAATAACGTTGGTGGGTCCGACAATGAAACTGTCGGATCCAAAAGCTGCAAACAAAGTTGAGCTTTCCTTAAATTTTCTGCTTCAAGAGAAATGGGATTTTACTATTTGGGAGAAAGCAATAACAACGTGTTTGTGTGTATTTATAATGGAACAGAGGTTATGGAAAGAAGCAAGATGGTTGTCGTCATGTCCTCGAGATTTTAGGTTTTGTGTGTCCGAGGTTTAGCTTACTCCTATAATATAGTAAAAGTGGTCAAAACTCTGAGATTTACGGTCTTCAAGTTACGTTACATGTTTGTTCGTTGAGTTAACAAATGCCAATGCCACGTCGACAAAACGGTATGACTTAGGCTGCTATTGAGTTTCGTGGATTTCGAGAGTAAATGATTGATCTGGTTTTACACGTTCAATCTGTTATTCACGTGGTTCGCACATAGACAGATTGGTCAGATATACAAGTTTGAGTAAATTAACGATTTCTAAGCTGACGTAAAACAACACAAAAATAACAGTTTCAACTTTCAATCCTGAATGCTGAGCTTATTTCAACATGTTGCTTTCTTGAAAAAAAATAATTTCAAATCAATAAATGCATGGTTTCAATTTTCATCCTAATATAAATTTGATATTTTAGTCAGTTTTTCAAATATATGTAGAATAAATACGTAAGTTTTAACTCTTTTAATGTACTGTGACGTTACAATAAAAACCAGGTTTATTAAATTGGATTTGGACCCCCAACTGTTATCTAAATATATCTAAAATGGATATAGTTGTACAACTAGGCATTTGACTATCTTATCTAAATAGTTCATTCTTCATGGCTCAATTAGCATCTCAATTCTCAAAGTCTTCTTATAAAAGAGGTTATGGGTTCTGTGCCTCGTGTTAATAAGGGTGGGTGTGTGTGATGGATGTGTGGGTCCCCTCCCTTCGTCATGTAATCAAAAGAAGATGACGTTGCATTCAATAGAATTCCCGTACATGCACTTAGTTTTAAATGGTCCCATATAAATGAAAATAAATGATCCTTTATATTTTAAAATTACTAACAAATATCATGAATTTGTTAATGATGCCTCTAGAATTGCTAATGACACGCGCCTAGAATTGTCAATGGGACTTATTGGTAATTTTAAAATCTAAAAGGACCATTTTTTTATTTTTTTCCCCTCTTATCTGAGACTTGAATGTAATTTCACTTTTAAATATTGCTTGTTTTTTTAAACAACATATTAGATTATGCATAAATATACAATAATGTGTCTTTTAAAATCATAAAGCAAGAACATAGATTCTAAGCTATTTTCAAATCCTCTATTTATTTAATAGGGGAAATCCCTATGAATCCCAAAAAAAGAGTATAATAATTAAAAAGTCCTAATAACAAGTAAGTAACATATATCTATTGTCTTTTCTTCAACTAGAGTTTTTGTGTGTTTGGCAAGCACCAAAACCATAGTTTCAAACCATGGTTTACGTAACCCGAGATAAAACTCCTCTCACACACTTACCTCGTAAGTAGGAGTTTTTTTTATCATTGCATGTTACTTGTTATAAAATTTTTTAATGATTACCTTCCTTCCTTAAATCTCATAATTTTCCCCATTTTATTATATACAATAATTGAACAGTAGAAGATAACGTTCCCTTTAATAGAAAGCCATGTACATGCACATAGTTTTAGGTAGTGCTCTTTTTTTTTTTTTTTAAAATATTTTTTGGCTTTCAGAGTTTAGTTTCGCTTTATTGGTATTCTAGACCGAGTATTGCCAAAAGATTTGGTAATGATTCATAGAAGAGTTAAAGTAGTATATAGATGAAGTTCAGTGAATGAGAATGAGTTGCTAGGTTCAATGTATAAAACTTTTAAGGCCGATACACATACATGATACAGTGCAAGTGAGAATTGCTTGGAAAAAAGCCATCTTTTTTCTGAGACAAATCAGTTTATACACAAGGCAACTTTGTCTTCTTATTCTTGGCTTTCCCGTGGGAAGTCATATTCTCCCCAGGAAAATTGAAACCTAGGCTAAATGTGTGTTTGGATTAGCTTTTGAGAATAATTTTTACGATTTACGAAGTAAGTGTGTGAGAGAAGTTTTATCTCAGGTTGCGCAAACCTAGATTTGAAACCTAGGTTTGGCAAATTGCCAAACACTCACTAGATGTTATATGTCTTGGAAATGGGATTCTATAATACTTGGCTGATTTGTTTTGGAAACTTTTCTATGTAGAGCTCATGTAAAATAACAATAATCTAATATTGGAGTTTAATATAAGAACTCCTTGATTAATTTGGATTGATTAAAGAAATTAGTTAAATTAGTCATTTATAGCAAATATGAGTTTATTTTCCTAAAGTACCCTCTTTAATCATAACTCGTTTTTTTGCCAGAACTTTTTAATCATAACTATTATTAGATGAAAACCCCCTTAATAATATGTGTAATTAGTAGGGGATACATTGGAGAAAGAATTATAAATTTGAAAGATAAAGTGAATTGAAGTTACACCTCTATCTTTAATATAAGACATGTTTACCTAATTTGATTACATTAAGGAAATTAGTTAATATGATATGTATTTTCCAAAACGCCCTAATCATCTTCTTTAATTCCCTTCTTCCCTCTCCTCTTTGATTATTATTGAAGGAGTATCAGTAGGAGTAAATTAAGAAAATATTGACAAATGTGAAAATCATATCTTATATTTAGAACCAAGATCAACTTTTCAAATTTGTTTTATATTAAAGACCAGAGCGAGTATTCAGAACCAAATTCAACCTCCAACTAGCTCTTATATTAAAAATAAGAGGTAATCGTAACGAGTGAGGAATAAGAACACCATTCAAGAAATAGCTTCTTTCACAATATTTGTCATTACTTGATCCTCAAATGACAATTCTGTTTTTTTTTTCCCTAAACAAAACTTGATAATAAATCGATTCCAAAAGAGGATGAATCAGCTATAATGGAATATTATTCACTATCTTGACTTCTAAATTAATATGAACATTGTTCCCCTCGTTGGATTATCCAGAGCGTGATAAAAATACATGCATGTACAATTGAGAATTCAAATGAATAAGGCACGAAACAAAACTATAAAAAGTCACACACACACTCTGACCCAGCACAAACCCTTCATAGCTACTGATGTAGCTGCATATGAGTTCCACCAAATATCAAAGTTGAGAATCTTGAAAGATATAAGAGTGATGTAAATTTGGAGGGCAATTCTGACATTTTGCATGAGATTAGTCAAGAGGCTATCACTTGAAGACCAATCCAACAACAGCAAAGCCCATGTTCCCAGATTTAGCTCTTAGGTAGGCAACTTTACACAGATGCAGCCACATCAGTAGTTGTACACAGTTTGTGCAGAAATAGAAGTGTAAGAAGCATAACTGAAACAAAATCATGGCCATAATATATGCTGAAAGAGAATGAATGAATTGTTCTAGAAGTAACTTGATTGATCTTGCAAGAGATCTAGCTCAGCTAATACTTTTGCAACTGCTGACTTCATTCTAGAATCACTCTTCTGAGCCAGATCAATGAGAACAACCTGAGCAGATTCTACAAAATTAACCCTGTGTTCTTCAACCCTGAATATCCTCTCCAACATCCAAAGTGCTTTCTCTTGGATCTTTACATCCCCCACTTCTAAAATCTTTATAATAGCCTGAACACCTGAGGATTTAGCTATGCAGTTCACACCACCTTCCCATATTTCATCTTGTAATAGAGTTGAGAGGGCAATCAAAGCAGCTTCAACAGCCTCCTTCTCTTTATCTTCTAACATTTGGATAAGCGGAGGGACAGCGCCGGATTTGACCAAACAAAATGTGCTTTTCACGACACAATTACGGTCATGAACTTCACAATGGGCATCTGCTGAGGGAGGAACACAAAACCATCTTGATTTTCTAGACCTCACAAGAGACAGAGAATTCTGGGATAATTGAGCGAGTGAGGTTGCAGCCCTGGATTTTGTGATTGGTGAGCCGGTTGAGAGAAGTTTTACGAGCAAAGGGATTACCCCATGTTCTGCTGAGAGAAGTTGTAGTTTTTTGTCAGAAGGATTTGTGAACCGGATTATGACACCCACAACATTCTGCATTAAGAAACTTGTTGTGGGTGAATTACTTCCTGTGCTTGATGACATAATGGATGTTAAAATAGGGAGCAAATTTGCCCTCTTCAGCGCATCGGTCACTTTCTTGTCACTAACAGGAAGATTACTCAGTAAACCAACAGCAACAGCCTTTTCACTCTCAGATGTTGATGATGAGATGGTATTGACAATATTGAAAAGATGGGTCTCATCAAGATGTTCTGTCAACTCTTCGGTTAGATCTTTGGAAAGAGTGTACAATAATTGCAAGGCCTTGCTCTGGATTTTAGTGTTGGTTTCCATCAGGAAAGGTAAAAGAAGCTGAAGTGCACCTTTTTCCTTCATTTTTTTCCTCACTTTTGAGGCACGCGGATGAGCAGCAATGCTATCTAGTGCTTCCAATAGATGAATCTGAATTATTGGGCTGGAAAGGTTCAAAAGTGAGAGCATCTGCTGAGCTGCCTCTGGATTAATAAGCAAGGGCTCTGACTGAGCAATTCTAGCTAGAATAGCTGATACAGGTTCCCGAAGAGTCATGAGCACAGATGTCACAGAGAAAAGAAGTTGCAGCAGAGATACCACAATTCCTGATCTGATCAAACGCTGGGCATTTTCTGTCAAGCTCGACAAATTTTGAAGCGCATTTAGAGCTGATAACTTGGACTCAAGCTTCCCAGAAGTAAACATGTTGACTAGAGGATCAATCACCCCATCTTCACCAAGTGTGAATTTGCTGTGATCAGTGAGCTCCAATCTCGACAGTGCTGTTGCCATGAGGATCTTGGTCATGTCAGACCCTGCAATAATTTGATTCAAAATTCAGGGTAGGGGAACTGAGAAAGCTATTTTCTGCAGTTCTAATTATTATCAGAACTATGCACCTGTGAAAACTAAAGATCAACTGTGGCCCACTGATTTCATTAACATTTTATACAGATAAGGACAGTTTACGCATTATCATTACTTTCATATATTGCAGCCCTACTTATAATGGACAAAAAAGAAGTACTACCTCTGGTTATAAACCAGGTCCTACCTTCAGGACCAGAGAAGTACAATTTAGAGTTGAGAATTGGGAGCAAATTATGTTTTCCTACACATTATTACTTTCATATATTGCAGCCCTACTTATACTGGATTCAAAACATACAGTAGATATGTTTATTTCTGCCATAAATATCAAGTATGATGACTTCAATAACTTAAACTCCAATTATCTAGTTATCGATGGATATTCCAGACAGTTAAACACTGCACTACTAATCAATTACTTTCATACTAAGCAATTAAACAGTTAAGAGGAGTCCTGTATTACCTTCCTTCAAACACTGCACTAGTGGCTTAAAGTAACCAGCCTCTGCCATGTGAAGAGCATTTTGAGAATTACTAGACAATATATCCAACAACTTTGCTGAATCATGTGAAGCAACAGGATCATCTCCATTAAGAATAGAGACCAGCATAACAATGCACCCTTGAATTCTTCCTATTCGTCGCTTAACTGAAGGGAGGTTAGAGAGGTCTAGTAAAAGCCCCACTGCTTCTCTCCTTTCTTCTGCTTCTCTCGAAAGAGACTTCACCACAGTTGATAAAAACTCGATATCTGCCATCTTCTCCTGCAAAGTACTATTATATGACTTAACATAACTAATAACCACAACTACAGGCAGGGCTTGTAATTACAGTAAACATAACCTATCTTTAAGATATATCTTACCTTCTTTTCATCATTGCCAAAAGCAATGCTTCTTAGTAATTGAACGATGATCAGCCTATTGTCAGCCTTACTTGAACCTAGTCGATTCATTAGAATGGCAACAAGCACTTCCTCATTGATTAAATCATAATCTGCTTTTTCATCTCTCATGAACCCCTTCAGTCTCAAAAGTGCCACTGTGAATTCTTCATCATTACCATGTTTAAGTTGCAATATAACATCGTCAATTGTGAATTCCACTATTTCTTCTTCTATTTCCCCTTCAAGTTTCACATCACTGACAAACTCTGATCTTGGACTAGAAGTTGAACTTATATTTCCACCAAATCTTGCACCCATCAACTTTCTCTGCAATGTACTAATCTTTTCTCTAGAATCAGTGGACACTTCAAGGCTCGACACAAGAAGCAGCCCCAATGATCGACCAAGATCATGAGTTATGTCCTCTATCTGTTTAATAAGATGTTTCTGATTAAGGCTTTTAATCGAAGCCTTAGCACGCCTAAGCTCATTCTTAAGAGATTCCAACGATTTTCTGATAGGTGGCTTGTCCATGACCGTGCTTTTGTCTCTCAAATCACTGAAGATTGGTGCGAATTCCTCTACTAATATGGCAAACTCAGCAAAAGCATTCTTTTCAATTTCACAGTTCTGAGCAGTGGAAGCAACTTCATCAGCCAAACCTATTAGCTCAGACAATAACTCAGAAAAGTTCGCTTGTTCGGTGTTTTCCATCTGTTCGTGAAAACTATATCTGTAGAGGGAAAGCAATCTCCTAATCAGAAATTAACACGCTGGAGCAAGTATAAACATAAGGGTAGTCATACTGATAACGTAGAAACGATTAATCAACCACAGAACATAGAAATTGAGTGAGAGTATGAATTGAACCTACAAAGCTAATGCAAAGATACAGGCCAGGAAAACCAATATAAACGACAATAGAAAGATGATTATAGATGAGCAAAAAGAATCTGAGTCATAATAATACAAAAGAAAAGATTAAGCAAGCAGAGAACAAAGAAATTGATTGGAGAAGATAAGCTGAACCTGCAAAGCTAATGCGAATACGACTGAGGGGGGAAAAACCAGATAATTACACTCCTCAGCTCAGCGTTGACCTACAAAGTTGAAGACGAAAATTTACAGAAACGAAATCAAATAGCTGCGACAATGGTTTTCTTCTTCTTCGTCGACTTTGAACAATGTGAGGGAAAGAGTTGAAGATTGATCCTTGATGTTTGGAAAAGAATAAGGAAATGGTCCTCTCAAGGTCATTGTCAAGACGGCTATCACATTAAATTTTATATTAATAATATAATTTGTAATCTTGTTCTTAACCTTCCTCGGTATTGCCGTCTTGTACGTCAAGTTTCCTTACAAGTAGTGATTTAAAAAAAATATATGAAAAGACCAAGTCCACCATTCCCCCACCTGACTCGTTCACTCGCAAGTCAGAGACTCTTTGTTCCAAAATTTGTACGTACTATTTTTTTTATTGGTCCCCAGCATTTTTTTATGGATTGAACGCCTTTTTTGTTTTGGAAATATTCCTCCAAGATAATTTTATCATGAAAGTTTTATTTGGGGCAATTTTATTTTAAAAATTTTAAATACGGGGTAATTTAATCTTGACCATTATCGCGGTTAAGTTGGAATGTTAGCTGAGTAAATGTAGGGATAAATGTATTTTAAAGTGAAAATTTTCAGAACAAATTTGTACCTTAACAAAAATGATATAAACCACAAAATTATCTTGGAAGTTTTCACTTTTGAGTAAATTTATCTCTACATTTGGTTAACTAACAGTCAAACTTATCTATGATAACGGTCATGACGAAATTGCTTCACATTTAAAATTTTTAGGATAAAATTACCTCTGAGTTAATACTTCCAAATTAAAAATGATCTTTAAGTTTTTTTTTTTTTTTTATTGAAGGGCATATGTTATTGCTAAGGTTATAATCGGAATCAAATTCGTAACTCCTACAGGATCTCAAGTCACAAGGCTATAAAGCCATTGGCCGGCGCCAAGCGTGTGGCAGTCACTTCATTGAAGAGTAATTCGTCTAATCCTTAACTGAATCTGATTCATTACAGTCAAATATAAAAAGCAACAATCGCAATTGTCCAAGGACAAGTCATAAATACGTACTCCTATATTAAATGCCCCAACGTGAATATCGTTTCATCAATGTTTTTTATTCAGTGTGTAGGTTTGTTTAGACTTATTTTTAGATAATAAATTTTTATTACATAAATTGAAATAAAATCTCTCTTACATACTTACCTTATATATCATAAATCATGATTTATAAATACTTATTACCAGGTATTCCACAAAAACACTCAGTATGCTGGTAATCGGCCACAACAAGCAAAACCAACATATAGGTCAACATTTATGGCAATTTTTTTATAACAACATATTCAGCAATTTCAGTAACTTTATCACATACTAGAAGCTTTTTGGCGAGTATGTCACAATGCTAGACTTGTGATGCCACAATGACGAGCTCAGCTAGAAGGCTGCATTCACCAAGACTATAATAGGACTTCGCCAAATTATGTAATTTTCTGCACCACCATCTAAAAATATGCAAAATCTCAACCTTCAAATTGTTCAAATATTACTCCCTCCGGTCCTAATTATAAGATAAAGTTGAATTTTTTAAATAAATTAAGGAAAATAATTAAATTACTTTAAAGTATTTATATTTTTATTTTTTTTCTTCAAACTAATTAGTTTGACTAATAAATTAATATATATAATCTAATTATACATAACATATGATATGATTAAGTAACTTATTTAGCTTCCTTAATTTTTCTAAAAAAATCAACTTTATCTTATAATTAGAATCGGAGGTAGTAATTAGTAATTGGAAAAATCACTTTGGTGTTTCAAGGAATGAATGTAATGATAAAAAAAAAAGTCTTATCACAAGTGAGCAACATCATGTAATGACAAATTTTGGTATAAAAAATGACAACATCTTGATGTTGCTCACTTGGTATTAAAACATTTTGGTCCTTATACACTCCTTTTTTGTGACTTCATGGTGATTTTTCCTTAATAGTTCCATTTAGAAAAGTCACTATGTTTCAATGACTTTGTAGCCTAATAGTATAGTAGTTTTCTTGTAATTGGAAGGTCACAAGTTTGATTTCATTTGTACCATCATTTTTCAGTCCATGGATATCTACCCCTCCACCTTGCCCCTCCACTCTCTTCAACCACCATCACACTGTCCCCCAACTTCCACATATTAGGGAGAGAATTGTCATTTCCTCTTTGTTACTATCAAGATTTGAATACTAAAACTAAGAGCTCTTCATGTGTTGAAATATGCCTAATCCACCTTTGGTGGATCAAGACCTAAGCCCAATATTAATTTGGGGTTATTATGTTAATAAGGTATAATATGGGTCCAAATATGAAGTTTTATCTTTATGATTCAAACTAGAGGTTTCTCCCCATGCGATGTACGGGTTGTGTATTATATGATGTCAATTTTAAAATAGATCATGAAGAACTATCTCAATTGTTTCAAAACTTTTTATTGGTTACACTTGTAAATAGTTTGTTATGTTAGTTTAATTTTTTTTAAGTGGTGCAAGTTATCAAGCATAACCCAAGTAGTTGTTTTTTTATTAATGGGAATAAGCTTATACTTTTTTGTGTTTTCCGAATAATCATATACGGGTGGTTGATGTATCATATTTGAAGTATATAGGTGTGTGTGTGTGTGTTTCACTATTTTATTTTAAGGAAATTTCATTTCTCCCCCTCCAAAAAAAATCCATTTATTTGCAAGGAACAACAAATCGGACCGGGTAATGAACCAGTCACAGCATAGATTTAAGGGTTAATGGGTCATTCGGGGTCTCACTGGTAGTTGAACCGGTCATATTAAAATATTATAATTTATTAGTGGCAATATATATTAATATATTTTTAAACTTCTATAGATAAAAATGAAGATTTTTAGAAAAAAAATACTTAAAATCTTTTAGTATTAGTTATGATGCCTATACTTATGCAATGATATCTCCTTTCCTGTAAGTATTATATTTTTCATATAATTTTTTTCATTATCTTCTTTATTTTTTTTAGATTTGTTCTTTCTTTACATACTTTTCTCTTCATTTTGGTCTTCAACCTTCCATTTTCCCCTAAAAAATAGCACAAAATAACAATTAAAAAATTAAAAAAAATGAAACCAGTCTAACTAGTTGAACCACCGGTTTTATCGATTTTAACCGGTTTCATATAGGTCCAACCGGTTTCACGGTTCAATGAGCAAATCAGACCAGATCATTGACCATTTCTGGTTCAACCAGTCGAACCGGCCGGTCCAGTCAGATTTGTTGTTCACTGTTTATTTGTACACAAGTGACAGCTAGTCGAAACTTTTCTCCGATGATAGTTTTCAATACCACTACCAAAAGTAACTTACAATAGAAACAATCAATGTTAGCGCTGAAAGCTTTAAAGATAGTTTCAACAATATAACAATGATTGAAAGTCAATTTATTTATAGTGAATATTTTCGACAACACCAAAGGAAATACAATAGCCACTAAAGGGAATGGCAATTTGGCAATTGAACTAACTACGACATTGTTTTAGTTTTTCTATTAATTGATAATTAATAATTATTCGTAGCTCGAAATGTGATTATATTCTCTTATGTTTTAGTTAATTAATAATTAAAAATAATTATGTGTGCTCCAAAAAAATTAAATCTGATATTTTTTGTAACACCATAAGGAGATTGTTTTCAAAATAGTATTTTAACTGCTGACATTTCCAATTCCAAATAATTTGATATTGGGTTAAGATGCATGCAGTTCAGTGAAATATTTTTAGAGGCGTCTAACGTCTTGAAATATTTTGTCGTGCAATTTTACCCATAATATATTAAAAGTAGATCAATATCTCCCCACTCATTAATAGCCCTATGGAAAATTGTTTTTGAAATATTGACATTAAAATTCCAACAGTAAGTTCTGGTATAACTTTAAACACCTGAATAAAAAGGAAGAAACACCCCAACATGAAATATAGTTATCTTGAAGAGGAAAATCAAAAGTTGTTAGCGTGATGATTCATTAGTAGAAACTTCCTGAATTTCTCTCACTTCTCTTCCAATTCTTCCAAACCTTTCTAGCCTCTTTGCTTGGATCTTCAATGCCCAACCACTCTTCATCACCATCTTTACCAACGCCCAACCAACACCTACTGCCTCCTCCTTCGCCAGCCATGGCAGCTCATTCTCCTCTATCATCTCTAATTGTGACCTAAATCCCAATTACCCTATAGTTATATGCCTCCTAACCTCTTCATTCTTCGTCGGTAGCCTTGTCATCAATTGAGTCCAAATTCTCTCAAGCTGTTGAGATATGCTTGAAAGGTAAAACTGTCTTTCGGATTTTCCATATCCCATATTTCTATATATAAGGAAAATAAGTTGCCGCTAGAAAATAGGTTGCCGGGAAATTTGGCAACCAAATGTGCCCACCATGATAGAAAATGTTGATTTTCCTTTTCCTTATCGCCTCATTTTTTGTGTAGCAAACATGACCTAAAAGTAGTATAATTCAAGAGGAGAGGAGAGGAGAGGGAGCTCTACGGCTCAGTCTACACTGACTACATACCATGTATTGCCATTTATGAATGGGCAACTTAACATGACCGTTGATGAGCCATAATGTTGATTAAATGTGACTTGATGATTATTAAATACGACAATTTCTAAACATTCACAATTATAGTGATTTATGGCAATTCAATATGATTAATGAAGAAAAAAAAACCAAGTAATCAAAATGCATAAATGCTCCAAATGGTTAGTTCTAAACACTTCTCTTTTCCGCCCTTTTATTAGCTCAATTTTACATCTTACTCCCTCTGGTCCTATTTATAAGCAACTTTTTCTCTCTTGATGTTGGTCCTCAATACAAGCAACTTGTTTCTTGTGTCTTAAAGTTTAAACCACTTTTTTATTTTATACCCCTATTAAAAACATATCTTTATGTTAATGAACCAATGATTGTCTCTTCGTTCAATCATTTGTTACTCATTCTCTCTCATATGCTCTTTTTATAAATAGGGGCATATTTAGAAAAGATATGACATTTGTAACACATTTATTGTTTTTAATTAATCTTAACCTCTAGTTTCTTTTGTGCAATCGAGAAAAATTTTGTTTATAAAAAGGACCGGAGGGAGTAGTATATACTAAAATTTCCTTGATCTTATGTGATATGTGACTTTTTCTTTTTGAAATATTAATGTTGAAATTCCAACAATAAGTTCTAGTACAACTCTAACACATGATTAAAGACAAACAATATACAACATAAATATATAATTAACTTGAAGAGGAAAATCAAATGTTGCCAACATAATTAAAAATTAAGTGGCTTGTTACTTTTCGATTGATTTATAATTAACATTCAATTGGATTTTTTTGACAGGCATATAAAGGTGTACAGTTGAGTAATAAATGCACTTGCTGCACATTGACATTTACTATTTTATAAATAATATTCAAGTGTCTCTTTATTTTCCAAAAGATTCATAATTAATATTCAAGTAATTTTTTTTCTCTCAAACTATCTTTCTCACAGTTTTGTAAAAAAGTTTATACTTTTAATTTGTTAGAATATTAAAACCAATTTCAGGTCACTTACAAAATTTAAATATTTTATTTTCAATATTATCTAGAATAATATTTTATTTTCAATCCTTTAGCCTTGCCATCAAAAGATATTTGAAAACTTGAACGACCCATCTCCTTTTTTTTCCTGAAGAAGCTCACGTCTTATACACACTTTTGTTAGTTTTGTGAGGTTCCTTTTTCACTAATACTGCAAGCTTTTTTTGGGTAATATGGTACTACAAGATTTTAAGTAGCTTTTAATTTTTTGACGATTTATAATTAACATTCAACTGGTTCTTTTTGGTAGGCATATGAAAGGTGTACAGTTGAATAGTAAAAGCACTTTCTTGATATTGACATGTGATAATATTTTATTTTCAATCCCTTAGCCCTACCATCAAAAGATATATGAAAACTTGAACGACCCATCTCCTTTTTTTTTCCCGAAAAAGCTCACGTCTTATACATACTTTTGTTAGTTTTGTGAGGTGCGTTTTTCACTAATACTGCAAACTTTTTTTTTGGGTAATATAGTACTACAAGTTTTTCAGTAGCTTTTAATTTTTTGACAATTTATAATTAACATTCAACTGGCTCTTTTTGGCAGGCATATGAAAGGTGTACAGTTGAATAGTAAAAGCACTTTCTTCATATTAACATTTAATATTTCTTAGATATTATTCAAGTGTCTTTTCATATTCCAAACAATTCACATTAACATTCAATATTATCAAAAAAATATTTCACCTTCAAGGTTAAAAAGTTAACACTATTATTATGTATAGCTTCTCTTTCATAGGTTAAAAAGTTAACACCGTTAGTATGCATGGTTATTATAAGCTTTCTATAGATATAATAGATAAATAGATTTTAAATAAGAATAACTACCCATACGTGTTATAAGGAATAATATGGGTTTGTGGGTGTAGGTTGAAACACCGACAAAAAACTTCTACAAAAACTTCTCTCTCTATTCCTCTTCTCTTCCGGATGGTGAATCTACCATATAACGTGATCAGAGTCCGAATCGGTGCTCAGATCTCATGTGGGTACTAAATGAGTTAATCAAATTTCAGGTATATCCGAAAATCCTTCATCATACTTTTATGTAGAGCATACTTGAATCTATAAAAACAAAAATACGATATTACTTCAAGTTTTCAGAAGAACGAGGAGGCTTCAGAGAAAATTCATAATGGAAAGGGTGAAAAACAGCCTAAACTTTTATTATAAAACTTTCATACAAACTCATTCTATTCTTCAACTCTTACAACCTTTTCTTTATGTAGACTCAAAAGGGACATATCTACGTAAGTTTCTAGACACACGTAAGTTACAAAAACAAGTTACAAGGCATTCATCATATTCCACATTGAGACAACAAATAATTATGACCGTCACATTCTAACACATAAGTTACAAAAACAAGTTACAAGGCATTTATCATATTTCACATGAAGACAAAACATGACGATGACACCAACATTTTTCAAGTTTCCTTATATGCTCCTTTACACTACACTAACTCTTGTGATTGTCCTAAGAGTAAATTATCAATTAGACTTGAAACTATGTTCTTGGTTATAAGTTAAGTTGTAATATCTTCAATTTTGGGATTTGAGGCTTTGGAATAAGCCTAAATTAAGAAGATTGTTAAGCCCCGGTTTAGCAGGTGTCTTGAACTTATTCCCTAATATTTCTTATATCTGTGAGGTATTAAAGAGAATAAAATGGTGAATTAAAGAATATGAGAAATTTGGTAAATTAAAGAGTATGGGGAATTTATGTAATTATGCATATATTATCAATATATTTATATTATTTTTGTGTTACCTACCGAACCAAACATTAATATTCCACTGCAAGTCAAAATAAGATAAGGGTGTGACACAAGTTGGGGAAGAGAGACTCATAATGACTTCAGGTGTCAATTAATTAGTTTCTTTAGATCTTAATGATATTATTTGGATATAACATTGAACAAATATATGGGATCCCCAAATGCCAAGATATCACATAATGAGAGACCAGATTATGAATCAACAGTTACTAATAAAAAAAATGGTTTATGCTCATATAAAAGATGTAAAACTATACGTCTTTCTCTATTCTCTACTTTAACAGGAATGGTTTTGATTTGGGTTTGAGTTGGTACTTTTGTGAATAACTCACATCAATTTCTAACTTTTTTAATGAAGAGAACCAAACCAAATGTGGCCAGAATTTCTTATGTCTGGCATTTGATAAAAAATCTGAAGGTGAAGGGACTAACAAATTAGCCTTGTGTTTGTATTGAGAAAAACAAGATTTTTCTTCATATAACAATCACTTCTGTCTACAATTTGACATGTTAATTAGAAATTAACCAGTTTATATGACTGATGAATCCATAGAGAACAAGGTTTTCGAAGAGGACTACAACAAGATCTCAAGAAAGATATTTAATTATCAAAAAGTTCCAACAAAAAGTAAACATTATAGAATCGTTAACATTTTCTGTATTAAAACTTATCGTTATATGCTCATCTGTAAACGGATTTTCTATTAAATCTCTTCCTTGTGGCCTTATAATAATTCCTTTTTTTTTCCCAATACAAATGCAAGATTAACACCAAAACAAAACAAAACAGAAGGCTAAATTTGAAAAATAATAAATTATACTAGCCAACTTAAAGCATAAAATTGGCATCAATAATTGGTTTTTCTATTTCTCTATTTTTCCTTTTTTTTTTTTGCGTTTTCTTTTTCTATCGGTTCAGCATTTTCACTCTGATTCCATTTATAAGTCCCTTTTAACTAAATTTCATAGTAAGGAGAAGTAGTTAACTAAATAATTATGAGGTAAATTTCTAACTATGCGCTCATTTATGAATAAGTGTTTTTTAACTCTTTCTTTTTTATTATTACAATAAATAAGGATAAAATTATTACTGCCTCATTTAATATACCGAAACTGAATTTATAAATTTTGATTAAAAAAAACTTATAAATAGTATCGGTATAGAATTCGTTCTATCAAGAAGGCTGTGTTGGGTGAGAATCGGGAACCTATTTAAACGTACCGTTTGTAACATAGTAGCAGTCTGTCCAGTGATGCGCACAACGAAAGAGAAGCCGATGGTTTCTTGGTTCCTTTTTGCTGTTCCCAGCCCACTGGTCTAGGGTCCTTCACTTACCCATCAATCTCAGGCTTCTCACCTGTCGCATCGTTTGGTGTTCGATTTCGTGTCTGCATCTATATTATTGGTCGATTCCCCTCCACGACCCTCGCCAGTCACCAGTAAGGTTTCGGGGTTCTCTTATTCAATTGCCAAAATTGATTCTATATTTTGTTCTTGTTTCATTTCATCTTGATTATTTACTGCTGAGATTCTTAACATTTCTTTGCTGTTTATTATGAATTAAGATTGTCAATCGGGAAGATTGCGTTGCTAATTTAGGGGAAGTGGGTTGCATTTTGTTTAGAAAATATGGACCAGGATTGTAAAGATGATGTTGAATTGTTTTTCTTCATATATATTCCTGAAGTTAGCTAAGGGATGAGGATTTTTTCCGTTTCTTTTTGCTTTTTTTCGTTACTCTTCCCGTATCGAACTTCTGTATTCATCGTAATTTCTTGGAGTCTGCTTTATGATTAAGTCCCCAATGTCCTTAAAGGTGATACTCTGATAGCAATTAATTCAATGCTAAACACTTCATTTTCCTTAAAAATTATGGGCAAAAGTACAGTTTTTTCTGTCTTGCATGGACGATGGCACAGCAGCCTGACAAAAGTTGAAGAGTTACTTGTGTTGCATTGTGTCTAATATGAGTGCTAACACAGTGACATGCCCAAATTTTAAGTGTTGCATTGTGTCTGATATGAATGTTCGGCATGTTTTAGACGTGAACATGACTCCTTTTTCAAGTGTCTGGGCTTCATCTTTTGTACCAAGTTTCATTTATTTCCTAAGCTCTAATACTTTTACAAACATTGAGGTAATTTGATGATACGGATCCTATGTGGAGATCCTTTGTATGAAAAATAATAACAAACTGGAAATCAAAACTCTGTTTAACACCTTCACCTCCTTCAAATTCCTAGTTGCAATAAGCGTATACCATTGGTTGTGGACTAAACATGCCTAAATTGTATAATAGGGTTATATAATTGATAATTTTGTGCACTAGCAATCTGCAATCATGGTGTGTGGAAGACTAATGTGAGATTCATGCACTTTACGTTCTAAAATCATGACTTGCACTTTACATTCTAATTCAATATCTCTTGGAGATTTTGTATCTAAGACGTTATATCCCTTGGAAGTTGGGATACCCATTCAATTAATGAAAACCCCAATCTGATCTTCAGTGAGTTCATGTAATATCCACTGAAATCTTGATGTTGTTTCTTCTTGTTTTTAGTTATTCATGTACTGTCACACAAAAAGGTGTTCAATTTTGATCTTGTTTATTCCATTACCATGCTTCTAGATTTGAGAATGGATGGTTCAACTGGCCGTGGCAGCAATGCTGATGTATATTTACCAAACTATAAGATGGGGAAAACACTTGGGATTGGATCCTTTGGCAAGGTGAAAATTGCAGAGCATGTATTGACTGGCCATAAAGTCGCCATTAAGATCCTTAATCGGCGCAAGATAAAGAACATGGAAATGGAAGAAAAAGGTTTGTGATGTCTGCTTTTGAATAATGTTCAATTTTCATAGCGTGCTGAGATTTTTATCTTTCTCAAGTTTTCTATAATTCCTGATTTATATGTTAAAAGATCACTAGGCATGCAATACTGTGATATCCATAATTTTGTAATGGTTCAGATTGTTGGGAAAAACTCAATTGATTTCTTATGCCTTTGCTTTGAAATTCTGCATGTTTGCCACAGGCCTCCATGGTTAGTTAAATATGCTTATATGCTTCTATCAGTGTTTGATTCTTTCCCCCTCCTTTGTTTTCCTCCCTGCCTTTTTGCAGTGAGAAGAGAAATCAAAATTTTAAGACTGTTCATGCACCCACACATTATACGACTTTACGAGGTCATAGAAACCCCAACGGACATATATGTTGTTATGGAGTATGTTAAATCTGGTGAACTCTTTGATTACATTGTGGAAAAGGGTAGGCTGCAAGAGGATGAAGCCCGTAATTTTTTCCAGCAGGTAGGATTGGCTTCTATTTTGTGCATCTCATCAGCTAATGCTTTTTGTTTGAGATATGAATAAAACCAATCACGGGCTTTCTCTTGATAGTTTAAATTTTGGGATAAAGTGGTCCTTTACACAGGGCTTCTATGATCAAGTGGTCTGGAGTTCAATACTTATTGACCAAAATATTGGAGTTTTTGCTTTGTCATGGCTTCAAACCCAAAAAATGTTTCAATAGGTGGTGTTTTAAGTATATTAATAATAAATCTAATCGTAGACCTTCCTCTATCAACTTGAGTTTTTGGAATGAAGTGGTTGTTGACACTTATGCCAGATCATTTAAACTGATTTTTGTGTTGGAGGCAGATAATCTCTGGTGTGGAATACTGTCACAGAAACATGGTGGCTCATAGAGACCTTAAGCCAGAGAATTTACTTTTGGACTCCAAATGCAATGTCAAAATTGCTGATTTTGGGTTGAGCAATATCATGCGTGATGGTCACTTTCTTAAGACAAGTTGTGGAAGCCCAAACTATGCTGCTCCAGAGGTTTGGTGTTCTTTGTTTTGTAATGCAATGAGTTAGCAGTACGACATGTGAGAGGACCTTAGAATGTATATTTTTATACTTTGTGATTCACTATTTTCTTGGTTGCTCTGCTATTTTCTCAGGTTATATCTGGAAAATTGTATGCTGGGCCTGAAGTAGATGTCTGGAGCTGTGGTGTTATTTTATATGCTCTTCTCTGTGGTACCCTTCCTTTTGATGATGAAAACATTCCAAACCTTTTTAAGAAAATAAAGGTATTGCTGATGACTCTTATACTATTTTCTTTTCGTTTCCTTTCCTTTTTTGGCTAAATTATACATAAACCCTCCTCAACTTTATGTCATATATAAATTACCTCTCTAAATTTTAAAATTTTACAATGAACCCCCCCAAACTTTTATATTCATGCAGATAACCCCCTACTATTAGTTTTGTTCATTACTTATTTGCATATAGCTTAAAGTTTATGGGGTCATTTGCATATAACTCAAGGTTTAAAGGGGTTATATTCACACAAAAACAAAGTTTAAGGTGGCATATAGTTGATGGTTGGGTGTTATCTGTGCTAACTTGAAAGTTTAGGGGGATTTGAAAGAAGTGATGCCGCCTAATGCCACTTAAATTGTTGAGGCTGAAAATTTGAGTACCTGTAGTGATGCGACCAAACAATTGGATGATATTCTATTATCATTAGTCCTTTTTGAGCGCTCTCCTTCATCCAAATAGATTTGCATTTTCCATAGTTATCTTGAAATGATTTAATTTTGCTTCCTAAGTGGACCTTCTTTGTTTTTTCCCCCTTTTCTAGGGTGGGATTTATACTCTTCCTAGTCATCTATCACCTGGTGCTAGAGATTTGATACCAAGGATGCTTGTGGTTGATCCTATGAAGAGAATGACCATACCTGAGATTCGCCAACACCCATGGTTCCAAGCTCACCTGCCTCGCTATTTAGCTGTGCCTCCACCAGATACAATGCAACAAGCAAAAAAGGTTTATTTTTCCCACTTTGGTTTTGATATCTGTTTTTTTTTTTTGGTTGATTTCTTCCAAGTGAGGTTCTGGTTTTTGCCCATTTATTTCCTATCAAGGTCTTTGTAATTGATCTATGTTTGACTCAATGTTATTCACCTTGTTTACATACTCTACTAAAAATCCTTTCTATTTGCAATAACTGAGAATGCCTGCTTTTGCGTTTGGTTTTCTACATTATTTTCAACCACTAGTTTTGTGAAAAGAGGCATGTAGTAGTCAATTGTATTCTACTTTTATAAATACGACATGTGAGCATTTTCAGGCTTTCAGCTGCATGCTATCTTGTTTTCCCCATTCAAAGTTGTGCAAATTATGTGTGTGGGCATGAGCTTGCAGGCAGAAAGTTTTGCATGTGTCTATTCTTGTTACTTGTGCATGTTTGGGAAACCCCCAAAGCATGGTTTCAGAAGCCCTTTTTGCAAGTCGAGATAAAAGTCTTCTCATATGCTTACCTCGTAAATCGTAAAAGCTAATCCAAACATGCACTTGATATATAATTATTGTTAGCATTAAAATTGAAGTTAACTTGTGTCCTTTTTTTTAAAATAGATTGATGAGGAGCTCCTTCAGGAAGTGGTTAACATGGGATTTGATAGGAATCAACTGGTTGAATCTCTCCAGAACCGGATACAAAATGAGGTTTTTCCTCTTAGTTCTTTACTCATGTCACTGCTTGCTACCTCGCTACTTAATTCTCTTGTAACCCGAGTATGTTTTCAGGGTACTGTAGCATACTATTTGTTATTAGACAACCGATTCCGTGTTTCCAGTGGCTATCTTGGAGCTGAATTCCAAGAGACGATGGTGGGTTTATCTTCTGTTATTTCACTGTCATTAGTATATCGCTGTAATGCAGTGGTTTTACTCTATCTGATGATCTTGAGAAACATTTTTGACGCTCTTTCAATTTGTATTCCAATGTGTCCAATGTGATCTGGGAATTTTGCCAATCATTCCCTGTATTTGAGCTGTGTAAAATGTAAGTCATGTAATTTGATCCAACTTTTCCGAGCCTAGAGTTGGTTTCTTATGGATGATGTCAATCATTGAACTGTAGGTGTTATATACCTAGTGATATTATAATTCCTTGTTTTTTTTTTTCCTTTTTAAAGCAAAGCTATTGCACGGCTCTTTTGTTTTTGTAATTTGATTTGACTGTCAGGATTCTGGTTTCAACCGTATTCAACCAAGTGGAGTTACTGCTCCTGCTGTCAGTCACCGCCTTCCAGGGTTTATGGATTATCCAGGAGCAGCATTAAGATCCCAGATCCCTGTTGAGAGAAAATGGGCCCTTGGGCTTCAGGTACGGTAGCATACATGAAAGCTGATTTTGCCATGGAAATGGATTTGATAATAAGCTTGTTATTATATTGTTTGGCATGTGCTACAATTGCCTTCCATGATGCTTGGCTCATTTAGAGGAAATCATTCTTATCTAATTTGTTCCATTTTTACTGAGTTTGGGTTGTTGCATTTGTTTAAATAATCCATTGATGCTGTGCTTCATTTTCCTCTCACACTATGCTCTTAACGTTGGTATAACCGTAATTTTCCTTTTGAACAACATCAGAGAGATCGAATTTGGATGATCTTGTTTTGGTTAATTTTGTTCTCCTTGTTAACTAATGCAGTCTCGTGCTCATCCTCGTGAAATAATGACTGAGGTCCTTAAAGCTCTGCAAGAATTAAATGTGTGTTGGAAAAAGATTGGACCTTACAACATGAAGTGCAGATGGGTTGCTGGCAATCCTGGTCATGACGGAATGGTAGATAATAATTTGTTTGGTAGTCATTACTACAGAGATGATGCCACCATCATTGAGAGCGACTCTGTTTCTAAGCGAAATGTGGTCAAGTTTGAACTTCAGGTACAAATTTTAATTTGTTAAACGTTCTGAAGATTATTTTCCTTTTCCTACCTCCCTCTTGAGTAATACGCTCGTTACTTATATTGTTTTGATGAATTCATTGCTCGGCTTCTCTTGCTATACAAACTCATATATAAGCATGTTGACATATCTGTGTCATTCATGGGTTTTTGCAGCTTTACAAAACTAGGGAGGAGAAATATCTGCTTGATCTCCAAAGGGTCCTGGGCCCACAGTTTCTGTTTTTGGATCTTTGTGCTGCTTTCCTTGCACAGCTTCGTGTCCTCTAGAGTGAAAGAGAATAATGCCTTTAAGGGAGACTTGCACGTGCCTAGTGTTAATAGGAAGCTTTTGTTGTATATAAATGGCGGTGTGCATTTTCTGTTCGGAGTCTCTCTTGAGAACATGTGGTATTCCCCGTTTTTATGTGGGTGATAGTAGTAGTTGACATGGGGAGCCAAGCTTAATTGAATTAACGGCTTCCTTTATTATGTATTTGACAATTTCTGCTTTTTGCACTGGGAATTGAATTTTCTGAGTGTTGATGTCTCCGGTATTGTGAGACCATTAGGCCTCAGAACTGTATTGTAATACATATTCTGGCATTCTACCGTGACCATGCTTTAAATGACTTTCTGAGAAGCATGCTTATAATTAGGCTGTGTTCCCTTTCATTAGGCAATCCACAGTTAAGCATTTGTCAATCGGAAAGGAAAGGAATGGAATATTTGATTTAATTTGGATTTAGATGCATTCATTGATGCTTTGTGTGAAACCTATTCATTCTTAAATTGGCTTCTTTTTTTTCATATATAAATTGACACGTTAAACTGTTGGGGGTTTTTTTTTTTTTTTGGTCAAAACTGTTGGGGTTTTAAAATATCATTATTCCTTTTATTTGGTTCCAAGATATCATTTCTCGTTTCCCATATTTGGTGAATATGTTCTGTCGTGTGATAAATAAAGTGTAATTCACTTTGTTGAGAATTCATCTTTTCATTTAAAAGTAGAAGCATACACGTTATCACTGGATAAAGATGTGTTAGAAGTTAAGCAATTGTATCTTTGAGAAGGTTTATACGGATGATAATGGTGCTAATATGTTGACAAAATTATTATTAAGGGAAATTTGAGACTTGCAAGTTGATTGCTAGAATTGCGAACTTCTCCGCATAGTCGTGAGGGGTTTTGTTGAGCCATAGGATATTACTTGGAAGCCCTTGCTTTATTTTATTTATTTTTTGTTAGTAAGAAAAAAGTGAAAAGAAAAAGATTAGAGAACCCTAAGAGATGTTGGAGGTGTGGTCGTTTTAGTGTTTAAGCTGAAAAAAAAGGGGTTTCTTGATAATTCTCGGCGAAAAAATATAATTTTTTCATTTTTTAGTCTGAATGTTTTTTATTTGGGTAACGATTGGAAGACAATCTTTTGTCGGATTAAGCTGATTTTTTATGGAGGTTCTAGGCACATTAAATTTCATTTTGGACAGTGAGGTCATCCATTGAAGTCCTCCAAACATGTTATACTTGATTGAATATAATTAACTCAATAGAGAAATAAATGGGACATTGTAATAGAGCAAACAAAGCTTCAATTATTACTAATTTTGATCTTTAATATAAAGTCTAATTTGTAGTTCAACTTGACTATAATATAACTCATCATAAAGGCATGAGTTCAAATCTCATTAAAATGTAAAGCTTTTATTTGTAGGTAATAATTATACAAGTGCTTTATGTTTACTTGACTTCTTATGATTCGTGTGTGTTTGAGAAAGCTTCAAACCGTGGTTTCAAAAACCCTTCATTACAAATCAAGACAAAACTTCTCTCATATACTTACCTCGTAAATCATAAAAGCTATTCTCTAAAAACTAAACTAAACACACATTAATTCTAACTCATTCTTTTAATTTTCTCGGTGCTTCACTGTTTTTTCCAATCACATGGTTGAATTGAAAGGACCTGCTAGAAGAGGACGGAAAGAACCAGGAAAAAAATGGACGAAATATATGTTGTCTTGCTTTTTTACATTTATGTCGTACAAAGTATTTTAACTTTATCAAGTCATCTTTACAAAATCACGGTCCTAAAGAGAACATATACAACTTACAATGCTTACAGTACCCAAAAATTTATCTATACACAAGAGACCTTTAGGAAATCAGCAACTAGCTCCATATCAAGGAATGAGCACCAAAAACTAAGCAAAAAACTTTGGCAACAACAGCAGTTAGATTAAACCAGTAATAATTATCATGTGTTGGTGTCTATCCACCACCATGGAGTAGGAAAAGTGAAGCCTCGAGATCTTGCAAGCTCTAAAAAACTAACATTTTCCAGGCTTTCTTCTTTCTTAGAATCCTCTGTTGTTGTTAGAGCTTTGAATACATCAAAAACAAAGCTAACAGTTTTCTCATCTTCAGTTTTTCCTTTTGTTATGTCTTTCAACCGTTCAGCGATTATCCTTAACTTTTGTAACCCACCACTTCTATTATTCTCAGAAGGTTCGGCAATCTCATTCACTTTCTTGTTCCCTTCACTAGTGCTTGCCAATTTCTCAGCTTCACAATTCTTCTCTTTGCTTGCCAATTTCTCAGCTTCACAATTCTGCTCTTTGCTTTCAATATTTTCAACATATTCTTCACTACTTCTTGCAATTCCTGATGGCGTGAAGTGGCTTCCCAGATTCTCACCGGAGCCCAAGTTTTTCTCAACAGAAATCCCTATGAACTCATTTTCCTTGTCGCTGCTAATTTGAACGTTTTGTTGAGGCCGGGGATCAGCCACAGAGTTGCAGGGACTCTTTTGGTTAGACACCAATGTGGCTTCGCAATTCTGCAAATCATCGCCAATTGTCTGTGGTTCAATCTCAGAACAAGCCTGTGAAGATTTAAAACCCGGATTTTGCTCCGAAACCTTCATTCTTTTATGCCGCGGCTCACCAATGCTATCACCTGAAACCTGAAATTTGGCTATTTCGCCGTTGGAAATCTCGATCACCCTAGCTCCATCGTTCCAAAACGAGCAACCCGCCACCATTGTGGTGTCAGTCATCAGGTTTAATTCATCTAGCGAAAACCTTAAATCCGAATCATCACCTAGATCAACACACATAGCTCCATCTGCATACCTAGTGAAATAATCGAAACCCTGGGTCACACTCTCATCGTCAGTCTGAACTGCCTTGTGACATACGCAAGGACGAAAGTACGATTGCTCCTCAGGTGGAGTAATAAAAACGTCTCGGTAAGCCCTATCCTCACCGGCGTCTTGAGCAATCTCCGGGGGAATCGGCGTTACTCCGTCGCCGGGTGAGTTAATAGGCTGTCCGAGCAAAGGACAATCACGCAGGATTTCTTCCTGAGACGAAGGTATTTGACAATCCTCGATCATAAAGACAAATGGATCTTCCGCCATTGAAACCCCTTGTAGTTATTTTAACACAGATTACATGTAACAGAAAATGAATCTTGTAAACCTGATAGACATAAACCCGCTAAAGCTAAAACCTAAACAGCAAGACAGCACCATGAATCGTCAAAATCAGTTTGCAGTTAAAAACTAAATACCGGAAAAAGCCGAGCCGATGCGAGCGAAGGCGAACCAGTTGGAGAGTGCGAGAACCGGAAGATGAACGGGCGGAGGGAACCGCGGTGCTGCGAGCCCAACCGGTGATTGCGAAGGCCAGAAGGGAAATTGGGGATTTTACAGGGCTTTTGTATTGTCAAGCAAACGACGTCGTTTTCTTTTAGTTTACTATCGGAATTTACCAACGGGGCACGCTCACTGAGAAGAATTTTCTTTCCTGCCACTGACTGCACAATAAGTCAAATAACATGAACCAAAATGAACATCAATTACTTGATTGTTTTAGAAATGAAGAGCCAAGTAGGTTGAATATCTTTCACGTTAAGCATAATTCACATTTTATCCCAGTTCTTAAACTCGGACTGGATAAGATAGGTCGGTTCGGATTAAAAATCGGCAAACTGGTCCAGTTAGTTCGGCAACTTTTTATCTTTAAAACAAAATCATTTTTTTTTTTTAGAATTTCATATTAATAACTCAAAAATATTCAATTTCTCACCGGTTTAATCCCAGATTAGCTTCAGTTTGACTTTAATCTGACCCATTGACCCTTGACTTAATATCCCTCTCGGCCGATTTAGTAGCCGGTCCGGATTTCAGAATCTTGATTTTAACATATTAAAAAGGATTTCCTCACAGATAATCTGTTTTAAAACTAGAAATTGCAAATCTTGGTCATATTTTCAGTTCTTCTCACATTTCTTCTTCTTGTATCTCTTTTTTGTTTTCCAATTCCAACCATCTTAGATGGCCCTCAATTTGTAGAATATTCATTAATGATAGTGCGCTACTTTAATTTTAGCAAACAATCATTAGTAATAATCACGAGTTCTGGACTAATGACTTACAAGTTACATAATACACTGTGGTCACTTTAAAACCGCATACATATTTGAAGCATCAGAAGTGAATACTGCTAATTAAGGAACCATACGCATCAGTAATTTGCTAACAAAACAATTGGAGGAAGATCTATTGAGCTCCAAATCAATTCACTACCATTACCAGAAGAAGAAGAAGAAGGGGACTCAGAAATATCAATTGAAGCTTGTGGGCTTTCTTCTTCTTTGGTATTGATGTTGTTATTCTCAACTCTGTTCTTACTGGAACATGCCATTTGGAGACTAGATAGCTGCTCAGAAACTGTTCTTCCCTTCAAGTTTGAGGATCCAAGTTTCAACTTCAAGCATTCTGATATCCCATTGAAGGCATAGAGAGAAGCAGAGAACTTCCTCTCATACTTCATCCTTTTCATGGCTGCTCTCAGCATACAAGGCTCATCACCACTATAGCTCTCTCCCTCTTCGTCATCATCTTCTTCCTCCTTCATTTCTCGAGGCATCTCGAATGGCGAATAGTTGTGCCATGATGATGGCATCACACAGTCCAGAAACTCAAAATCCTGAATCCCCATCACAACCTCCATACTGCTTTCTTCCTCTTTTTCCTCACCAGAATCGCCGATTATCTCTTCTCTTTCCTTGCACTCGTTGTTCTCAGTCAAACATGACTCGAAACTACGAGTAATGTAATCAAATTTTTCACTGTTGTTGCTTGATGTTGTGTAATCCTCAGGGTCATTAAGAAAGTCAGTGAACTGGTCCATTGAAAACTCTGCTTTCTTCTCTGCTTCCTGGTTCTGTTGCTGACTTATAAGCAAGGCAGAAACAGAGGAGGAGGAGGAAGAAGGTAATAAGTTATGGTTTTGGTTGTTTCTTGATTGGAGTCTTTGAAGGAGAAGATTGGTGATTTTTGAAGAAAGAGCAGGGTTTGAAGAATTGGATTGAGATTGACAAGGCCAGAAATTTGTTCTGGTGTTGGCTCCTCTAAGCAAGCAAGCAGCTTCATCATAGGCTCTGGCTGCTTCTTCTGCAGTGTCAAAAGTGCCAAGCCACACTCTTATCTTCTGTATGGTGTCTTTTATCTCCGCCACCCACCGCCCCGAAGGCCGCTGCCGGACCCCCACGAATCGATTGCGGGATCGCCGGAGACCTCCCAGTACGGCAGCCTCCTTCACCATCTCCTCCCACCCCATGGTTCCCTCACTGCCAGCACTCTTCTCTTCCCCTGCTTCTTCAACAGTACTGATGTTCTTTCTCTTCCTGGCCATTTTATGTGTGATTGGTTCTTTACTCTGAATCAATCTGAAGCTTTGATGGTAGTGATGGTGTGCGTAAGTGTGGTATTTATATATGATGAGATTTGAGACTTGAAGAGGTCACTGGCTTCGTTGATAATAATTTGGGCTTAGAATCCAAACATTTGGCACATTCTCGCACTTTGTAATTGGTGAATTGTTTTTTTTCTCTTTGACTTGAACAAACCGAACATTCGGTTTCTCTTGTGTAATCTGGTTGGAGCGTGTCTTGCTTAGTTTAGGCCAGATTTGGTCATTGTCACAGTTTCTGGTTGGTTTTTTTTTTTCTCTTTGACTTGAACAAACCGTACATTCGGTTTCTCTTGTGTAATCTGGTTGGAGCGTGTCTTGCTTAGTTTAGGCCAGATTTGGTCATTGTCACAGTTTCTGGTTTTATTTCATTTTGTTCCCTTGCAGCAACAAAACCATTTATAGGTCGGAGAGAGGTCAATAGAGACACCCCTTTCCCATCTAAGTGGAGGCCACATAATGTTACTGTTCTCTATCAATAATTAATTTTTTTTCCTTAAATGTGAAAATTTTTAGTCCCAATCCTAATCTTAAATGCGAGAACTAAAAGAATAAAGAAGTTTTCTTTGATACTAAATGTAAGGCCTTAATCTACTTTATCTTTTAAATTTATAATTGTTTTTTTAGACTCTCCTTATTAATTGCACATAATAAGGAGGCTTTCATTAAATGAGTGGTTTCCAATGCAAATTATTATAAAAGTGCTTTACAAAAATTCACACACATTTTTTTTATAAATAATTAACTTAACTAATTTGTTTAATATATGTAAATTAGTTATTTAACTCTTATATTTAAGAGAAAAAAAACTATTTTTGTTTGCATTTTAACATCATCAAGAAGATGAGAGATGCAAGCCAGATGATGAAAGGAACATCTCCACTTCCTTCACCATTCACTTCCCTCAACTTCTTTATTTTTACCATTAGATCAACTCTGAACGGTTAAGATTTAATATCTTCTAAAAATTTAAAAATATATAGAATATAGAGTAATAAATCTCCACTACTCAGAATTGATCTAACAGTAAGAATAAAGAAGTAGAGGGAAGTGAACGATAAAGAAAATATAAAGGTTCCTAAGGGGATGCTCCTTCTAAATGAATCAAGCCAAGGTTTTCATAGGCTCAATTCTTAATGCAAAATAAATTCTAACTAATCACATTAGCCTATTTTTTTACCCAACTTTGATAATTTGCTTTCCATTAAAAAAAAATTATAGATTCAGGGTTTCATTAAAAGTTAAAACATAGATGAATAAAATCAACTGAGTAATTAGAGTAAGTGGGAATGAATATATTCGTCTTAAATAAGGTCAATGATTCAAATCTTGTAAATGAAAAATCATGGTGAAAATTTATTTCAATTTAAACTGACAATGTTCTGAAATCTGCTCTAACAATTTTTAAATCAAATCATTATATAAAATAAACAAAAATTCAAAGGACGAGAATTTATGCTTTAAATAATTGAAATTACACATGAAGGCAATTACATTTTTGACCCTAATATATTCTGAAGAAACTAGCAAACAAAAGAAAACTTTTAGGGATGATGCTTGAAGTCTCTTTCAGGGAGCTCTTAAGATTTCACAAGCACAAATATCAAATCAACCAAATTGGCTGCTCATTCATTGATCAACCGATTCCTCCAATGCCCCCACTTGTTGTGACCTTATCTCCATTAAATTAAGAATTAAAATTAAAATTAAAATTATTATCCCCACACTATTTTTATCATATCTTTTAGAATATAATGTAATGTCGTTATCAATCTTTGATTGATTATCATACAAACTTTTATGAGAACTTCGTCACCTATCAGGGTGGGATTGTGACTTTTCTAGACCAACTCAACAATTAATCCTTCTTGTAGATGCTCTCACTATTAAATTCATGTATTCATAAAGAGTTAAGGTTTATTTTTGTTCCGGAAGTTGTCACAAAATCTCAATTTTGCTCGGAAAGTTTTTTTTGAGCTATGTCGCTATGGAAGTTTTCAAATTGTAGCAATTTCGCTGTTGTTTTAATCTAGGTAAAATTTGACTATTAGTTGACCAAAAATGCTAAGCTAACAAATCCACGTGTCATTCACGTCATTTTTGTTTGAGTTTAAGTGCAAAGTTACTCTGAAAGTTTTACTCAAAAGCTATGTTACTCCGGAAGTTTTCAAATTATAGCAATTTTACCTCAGCTATTATCTAAATTAAACTTGTGTGTTAGTTGATCAAATATGCTTATCTAACCAGTCCATATGTCATATATTTATTTTTTTTCTCTCTCTCTCTAGTTAGATCTATAAATAAGGATTTTTTTTAAAAAAAAAAACATGCACCCCATCTGAATTATTGGAGAAAATCAAAGAGGTGAAAACATCTTGTGCAATGAAAAGAAACTAAAAAAAGGCATCTATTTATCTCAACGTCGCTATATAGCTGGGAATACGGGCTAGCCCACGGGTTGCGGGCTGGCCCGCACCAACCCGCAGCCCTCGCGGTGCGGGCCTGTGCAACCCGCACTTCTGCGTGCTGGCAAAATGCCAACCCTAACCCGTAGTGTGCGGGTTGTGGGTCAACCCGCGGGCCCGCATTTTTTTTTGAAAAAAAAAATTCATATTTTTTAAAGAGGATTAAAAATATGAGACACATATATATAAGTAATTAAATTTACCTTCCTAGTATCAATCATTTCTTTTATAAAAATTTAAAAACATAATCTAAAATTTAAGAGATAAAGTTATCAAATTTGTTAAAGTTTATAAACAAAACATAAACTCATCCTCAAGCAACCAAGATATAATAATTTTGTTTAAAGAAGAAGGGAAGAAGCTAAGATTTTTTTAATTTGGATTGGGAGGTACCAAGATAAAAGTGAAAAACTTATAAGTTTTGTAAAATTATTATATGTAAATAAAAAATTTTGCGGGCCAACCCGCGGGCTAGCCCGCATTAACTCGTGGGTTATGCGGTGCAGGCTTGTGCGACCTGCATTTTTGTGGGTTGGGAAAAACCCATCAAAACCCGCGGGCTCACGGGTTGAGCCCATATTACCGGCTCTATGTCACTATGGTACAGTAACAGAGGATTATCAGTGGCTTTGTTCATGGTAATCTTGCTCAGTGTGCTTAAATCTAAAAACGGAATCTTTTTCTTCATTTTCTCTAGCAAACATGAACTTCTCCTCCATTTGTGGCTTCTTCTTCAATATTGTTCACTTTATTAACTTAGTATATTTGATCAACTAACAATCAAATTTAACATTTATAATGGTTAGGGTGATATTACTACAATTTAGAAACTTTCTAAACCAAAAAAAATTTCCGATTGAATATTGCTTCTTAATGAAAACTTATAAAGTAAATTTGCATCTTAACAAAAATGATGTGGATGACACATGGATCTGTTAGCTCAACATATTTAGTCAACTAATGGCTAAACATAATATGTATAATCGGGGCGAAATTGCTATGATTTGAAAACTTCTCAAACAACATTGCTCCAAAAAAAACTTTCAGATCAAAATTGAGATTTTGTGACAATTTCTAGAGTGAAAATGGACATTAACCCATTCATAAATACTCCATTTGGTCCTAAATATAAGACTAATTTAATTTTTTTTGAAGAGGTTAAAGAAGCTAAATATATTACTTAATCATAATATATATTATGTATCATTAAATTATATATTAATTTATAAGTCAGACTGGCTAATTTGGAGAAAAAATGATAGATACAAGTACTTTAAAATAATTTATTTAGTTCCTTTAACCTCTTCAAAAAAATCAACTAAATCTTATATTTAGGACCAAAATATAATATATAAATAAAGACATCTTCGAAGCTAACAAACTCAGATTTATAGTATTGGCCAAAAAAAAAAAACTCATTTATATTTTATAAAGTAAAGGAGAAAAATTTTCATGTTTCCCTTTCCCAACTTAATCACCATAACTAAGAACATATTCTACACCAGGTTAGAAATATTTTCCCCCATTTTAAGCTTTCTCTGTATTATTATTATCATCGTTATTGTTATTGTTTATCATGTAGTTTAGTGGAAAAAAAATTCACAATTAAAACATTTTTATTCGTGGATCTGTTTATTTTTTTTAACAAATCCCCCCTAGTAATTTAAATTCAATCAATTGTGGTCCTTTAGAGAGTATATATATTTTATATGAAAAAACTTATTTTTTTAATTCAAGCTAATAAGTTGAATTCATAAGGATTGGCTCGTTTCTTTTGATCATTCTATTGGCAGCCACCGAACGAGACAAAGTTCACCTTTTTGATTAAAAATTCTAATGCCAATGTTAATCTCAAGTCTTCATCATCAAACGGCTGCATACATTTCAACGAATTGATATTGAAATTTACGTTTTTTTTCAAAATAAATTATTGAAGTCTCTTTCAAGATTTGCAATACTTATATTCAACTTATATATACTTTAAATTAATTTTTATTTTTTAGTATCTCATTCAAATTTTAATTGATCGAGGATGTTTTTTATTTTTTATAAAAAAATTTAAATCAAAATAAAGAATGGAACATTTTTTATTTCAAATAAATCTGTGTAATTAGAAAAATCCAGGCAGTTTTTTTTTAATGCAAAACATCATTATAATATAAATTGGAATCTATAATTACTGTAGTTGTATGGTTCATGCATTTGAATGATTGTATCTATGATTATGTGCCATTTTTTAAATCAATAAATTTTTGATAAATTTTTTAAATTGACTTTCATCATTAAATTAATTATATATATACATATTTGTGTAAGAATGAAAAAAAAATATATATATATATATAAATATAAATTTTTATAAAATACATGTATAATAATAATTCTTCTGGGTAACTTGTAGACTCTAGTATAATTTATTCAAGAGTTGACCAGCAATCCTCGTTTTGACAATTGGAGCTTAAATTGAAGCATCTTTTAATTAGGATGCTTACTTAATATATGTAGCATAAATCTTGCTATAATATGGATTTATGATTTTTTTATTTTAATTTAACTTAATATCAACAATATTTTAAATATGCCCTCACTTGATGCACAACGTAGGTTGAGGGCAAAGTAGACCAATGGGGGGGAAAGGAAACTCCATTTGTATTGTTTTCAATTGTTCTGACTCAGCAAGAAATCGGAATTTGTCTTCACAGTTTAATTAAAACAAGTACTGAAGTCATAACAAGAGATAATAAATATCACATAAAAATTAATCCGTCATTTTAGTTGGTAGTCAAATACGGACAAAATTTCCCTTTACGCCGTTTACTATTTATTTATTAATTAATCGGCAAACAAATATTTATTTATTAATGATGATCTCATTGATCTTAACACCCTATATATTAGCAAAAATTCAGAAAAATACATTTAAAAATGGGAAAAGACAAATTAGTACTGTGAATTTATAAAATCTCAGGTCAAAACTGAAGTAAAAATCTTGGATTTACAATTCTGACCAAATGACCAAATTGCCCTTTGTTCGATTGTGAAACATGAAAGTGAAGTCGTTAATATAAAATCTGATGTTGTTAATATAGATATAAATATTGTTATTGACCCCTGAAACTTATGCTCTCAAAATTATCCCTATTTTTTGGGGATATGAAGTTGTGAGACATGAAAATAAAGTTGTTAATGTAAAATATGATGTTAGTAATATAGATACAGATGTTGTTATTGACCTTTGAAACTTGTGAACTGAACTAAGAGCATTTTCGTTATTTAGTCAGAATTGAAAATCTCATATTCCTACTTCAGTTCTGATTTTGGATTTGATAAATTCGCAACACTAATTTATCTTTTCCCATTTTTAATTATATTTTTCTGAAATTTTCCCATTTATTTAACCCCACTTGTCTCTATCACCAAAAGGTATCTTTGAATAATATTACGTCCGAGACAAAAATATTGACGGATCTCAAGGGACTCAACCGTTGAATTGAACTCCTCCATATATTTATTTCACTTTTAATATAATCCATCCTCCAATAGAATCACAAAATTAGTAGAATAATGCTGTGGAATATGCTTTATTATCCTTTCAAGAACATAAAAAAAACAGGAAAAAAAATTTGATTAAACCGTACAAATGTGAGCCATGTTGTTGATTGTATCTACATGAAGATGAGATGAGCAATTTGCATCTTCTGCCAAGTGGGATGCCCTCAACAATTTAATTGTCTCTATATCATTTGACACTTCGTAAGTATATTTATAATTATCATTATTGCCTTGTAACTATCATTAGAGTTTGAGTTTCTTACGGAACCATGTTGAGAGTTAGACTAGTTCCTAAACACTTCTAATTCCTTATGCAGGTTGATTTAGATCAACATACCGTTAAGGATTAATTTGTTGACAAGAATAAAATATAAACTACCATTCTTATGCACAAATACTTTGCCAAGAGCTCAAACTATTCATTGGAAAGCCCTCTCAATCAATTCTATTAAGTATTCTTTGGGTTCTTAATGTAAGAACTATTTATTTAGTTTGATGAAATTGAGGAAGTTAAATAAATTACTTAAATATAATATATGTGGCATGATCTCTTTAAAATATTTTTACATAATATTATATTATTTATCAGTTTATAAGTTAAATAAATTGGTTTAAAAAATTATAAATATAAGAGACAACACTAATATTCACCCCAAACTAAACCCTGCATTTAGGATCAGATGAGCAACACTCTAGATTGAGACATAAGCATATTGCTTGGAATATCACCTTGACCATCTCACTCCAATTTATTCCCTCAAAATTAAATGTAAATCATTATTGATTGTTGTTAGATCTGAGTTCATTTGCTAACTCGATTTCTGGAAACTGAGTCAAATGAATCCATTGATTTTTGAGAAAGAAGGCATAATTGGCTATTTATACAAATATAATATATGTGACATGATCTCTTTAAAATATTTTTGCATAATATTAGATTATTTATCAATTTATAAGTTAAACAAATTAGTTTGAAAAAAAATTATAAATATAAGAGATAACACTAATATTCACCCCAAACTAGACCCTACATTTAGGATCAGATGAGCAACACTCTTGACTGAGACATAAGCATGTTGCTTAGAATATCAGCAAGCAAAGAACCTTGGCTATCTCACTCCAATTTATTCCCTCAAAATTAAATGTAAATCATTATTGATTTTTGTTAATCTGAGTTCATTTGCTAACTTGATTTCTGGAAATTGAGTCAAATGAATCCATTGATTCTTGAGAAAGAAGGCATAATTGGCTATTTATACAAATATAATATATGTGGCATGATCTCTTTAAAATATTTTTGTATAATATTAGATTATTTATCAGTTTATAAGGTAAACAAATTAGTTTGAAGAAAAATTATAAATATAAGAGACAACACTAATATTCACCCCAAACTAGATCCTACATTTAGGATCAAATGAGCAATAGTCTTGACTGAGACATAAGCATGTTGCTTAGAATATCAGCAAGCAAAGAACCTTGGCCTTCTCACTCCAATTTATTCCCTCAAAAATAAATGTAAATCATTATTGATTATTGTTAGATCTGAGTTCATTTGCTAAATTGATTTCAGGAAACTGAGTCAGATGAATCCATTGATTCCTAAGAAAGAAGGCATACTTGGCTATTTATACAAATATAAGAAAGAAGACATGGATACACAAACCAAGGCAATAATTAGAAAGAATATCACAGTTACAAACAAGTTACAGGAAACACAGCTGACCTAAGTTCCCATTTATTTCATGCACAAGAAATTTATAAACTTAAAGACACATTGCCTGTAACAGACAAGCCACCTAACAAATTATGTACATTGTTACCAGTAGATGGATGCTTAAACATCAGGACAAGGTTGTAGTAGAGGAGAGGTAGGGCTATTGTTCCTTCCTCCTGTATAATTCTTTGGCATCATAGCTGGATCATCATACGCCCTGGTTAGCTTATCATAGAATTCAGACATGTGAGCCTCATCTTGGTCTTGCTTGTCCTTCTTTACCAAACACTGCACAAACATCACATTCATTAAGTAAGAAATCTATGACTAAAACCATACTCATAGTATAGGGGAAGCTTACAATCATATGACAAACAGAATCAATATTAAAAAGGTCAGATGATTGCCAACGATTTTACCTCAGCAGGAAAATCATCGAACAAAGGAAAGAATCGTTTCTGGCAATAATCATTAAATAGAAGTGTTAAGATTGGAAGTGGCAAGGTGAAGCCAGATGCGAGAGGAAGTTTCTTCAGACCAAATATTCCAATGGCTATAATATGCATCAGCACCAATGAAAAAATTGTGCAGTTGTGAACTTTAGCCCAAAATTCTCCTCCAGTATCATACTTTGGCACATACACATTCAAGAGCTGTCACCATAACATAATTAAGAGAGCATAAAAAATTCTGGGATCAAAAAAAGTGAAAGATATAATATCTCTAAACTCAAGAACCCATAAAGTAACACTTCCCAAGAACTGATCTTATTACATCATAGAGTGTTAGAAATGCAAATGAAAATTCTGGGCAAAAAAAAAAAAAAAAAAGAAATGCAAATGAAAATGAAAATTGTGCAACTATGAAGATAGACAAGTCATACGTTAATTACAAAAACAGAAACATAACACAGATGCTGCAATGTAAAAAAGCTAGATATTTTGGAAACCTGGTTGCGATAAATGATGTACCCCAGACAAAAGTAGACCAAGAGGAAGGGCAGTATTAATGGAGCAAGGAAGAAGTACGTGACGCCAAGAAGGATGAAAAAAAGGATCCCGGGAATTTCGCTGTGATAGGGGATTGAAGGGGCCTCAAAATCATCATCTCTGTTCCCAGAACAAATTCTACCTTTCAAATTGCAAATAAACCGAACCAATTGAAAGAGTTCTGATGCTACATTGGTCCATCCAGTCACAACATATGCTATGAAGAATGATGCCTACAGTTTTATAAAATAGAAAAAATGAACTTCGTATCCCCTAATGGACCTGATAATAACTTACATACAAGATAAAGCCGATGTCATTTAAATTGAGAAATTCAGTTCAAAATAGGAGTAAAGTCACCTGACAATGTTATCTACAAAAATAATCATAATAGACAACCTTTACTATTATTAATACTAAATATTCAGCAGACTAAATATTCTCACCTGTGCAGGTACAGCTTCAGCCAGTATTGTGGGAATTTGTTTTGGCTCAAGAAAGACATTAACCCGATAGAAAGCAGACCCTGATAGCACATTTGCAAAGAATATGTTCCATATGGTAAACCATAATACTTTACTACATGCACTTTCCCGTATCCGACTCCATGAGATGTATCCTTGCAAGGATGAAAGCATAATCATAGTAGGTGGTACAGCAGATAGAAACAAGTGCAGAATCAGACTGGGAAGATACCCTGTTATAACTTGGCTCACAACTGCCCTGCAAATAAATAAGCACAATTCTACTTCAATCGCCCTAGTTATCCATGATGAGGGAAGAACCAGTGCTGCCAAATAAAACAAAACAATAAACTATACTCTCAACTACAAATCGCAAGGAAAGGAGACAAAGTGGGAAAGGAGGCAATGACTCGAGGAGAAGGCAAAAAACATAATATTAAAAGGAATTTTTTCTGACATATTCCTGTATCACATAAACAGTTACACTATATACATTTGCTTAGCCCCCTTCAGAGGTTGGAGAGAACTAATTAACTTCTTGCATATGGTCTATTTATATGAATTGTTTGCTTCAACCTTTCCTGCATTTTGTTTTTAAGTGCCATCAGGGAAGTCAATAGAAAAGAAGAGCATTGTGCTAGTAGATTGATATCTTGATCCACATCACCAAAATATGAATCAATAATTGATATATTAAGTTGAATATTTGGACAGAATTTGAAATCCATCTACCATATTATGGCCATTCATATTGAAACAACTCTTAGGTAGCATGCATTTTAAGAATGATGGATCGTGAAACAATTGGTAGGAACAGAACCCTTCAAGGAGAAAGCCCATATGAGCAAGATGTAAGTAAAAGAAACATAGGGATCTAAAATATGACTACTGTTCTTCATAACAGACAAACTACATAGTTTACAAAAACAAATGCTCCCTTTGGTTCTTAACATAAGACCTATTTACTTAATTTGATTAGATTAATGAAGTTAGTTGAAAAAAAAAAAGATAGTATGACATGTTTTTTCTAAAATACCCTACAATCTTCCTTAGTTCCCTTCCTCTCTCTTTTACTTAATTATAGTTGAGGGGAAATCAATAGGGGTCATTAGAAAAAGATTGACAAATATGGTAAATGTGTCTTATATTTAGGACCAAAATCAACTCCACAATTCGGTCTTATAGTATTAAGGACCAGAGGGAGTAAGTGAAAGAGTGAATTACACAAGCATTCCCCAAGATTCATTGAAATAACAATACCCTCCATCAATCTAAAGGCACAATTGAAAAATGGTAAAGTAACATCTAGCACCATGATATTATTTCTCAATTGCATCCAACACCCTAATCTTATTAATGGTATCTAACACCCTAAACCATAAACATCATTGGGTTTTAAATGCAAATAGTGTCATTACATCCAGGTGATGTAATTGGAAAATATCATTAGGGTGCTGGATGCTCCATAAATAAAATTAGGGTGCTGAATGGTGAACGATACTAGGAAATAACATTAGGATGTTAGATGTCACTTTACCCTTTGAAAGCAACTAAAATACCCTCTTATATATGTTATTACACGGAGGCTATTTCAATCAAGAAATTTGAAAGTGTCTTAAAGTTTGGGATAATTAATCTGCAAGTCTTTATATTTTCAACCAATTTTTAAGTGGGTTCCTATAGTTTTTTTCTTTTTATCAGCTCCTTATAGTTTCATATGATTTTTAATCAAGTCCCTATAATTTTATATTTAAAAATTTAATTAAAAAATTAAATTAAATTAAAATATACATTTTAATTAATAGTTATAAAAAATAATTGATTTAATAGATTTGTCAATAAATAATAAATATAATTAAAATAATTAATTATAATTACATTCTTTTTTTTAAAAAAATTAATATGATGATTCGAATTTTATACTTATACAAATACATTATAATTATAATTATAAAATAAAAAATTTGAAAAAATATTAAAATAAAATTATTAGAATAACTTATTAATTATAGAATATTATTAATTATACTATAATATTAAAAATTATTATACTTAATTCATGGAAGAATATTATATGTTAATTCATAGAAGAATATTATTAGAATTTATAAAATAAAGAATAAAAAATTTCAGGGAGCTAATTAAAAATTATATGAAACTATAAGGACCTAATAAAAAGAAAAAAAACTATAGGGACTTGATTAAAAATAAATGAAAGTATAAGGAGCTGATATAAAGGAAAAAAAAAGGGACTTGATTAAAAATTGGTTTAAACCATAAGGACTTACAAATTAATTATCCCTTAAAGTTTTTATTACTCTCTGCAGCAATTAAAGTTTTAGAGGGAATTTTACAAAATTGCCACCACGTTATCTTTCTTCATCTATTTTTTAAATAATAGATGTAGATTAGTGACGTAAAATATGACTCAACAGCATATAAAATTGTAGTTCTACAAAATAAAGAAGGAAACAGCCTGACTCTTGCATGCTTTCATTGTAGAAGCTAGAAACTTCCCACTTACATTGTTAGTATGCTTTTAAGAAAAGGGAACCAGAGTTCCAACTGCTCCAGATTGGTAAGACCTTGTACTATTGCCACAGGGATTAAAAATAGAATTGTAAGTGCAACACAGACAACAATAACCACGAGCTTCCCGATCCATCTGTTAATAAATGACTCAGCAAAGAAAGGCCAATGCACATCGTGGGGCTCAGGAGCTCTCTCAGTAATCCATTCTGTGGGATTGATACCTTCTTGAATGTTTAAAGCTATTGCAGCTCCAAATCTTGAGTTAAATGAGACAAAGGCAGCTGGAACTTCCTTTAAAGTTGAAAATGGTCATAGTATTAGTTATCATCCTCATATCAGCTAAATTTTCAAAAGATAGATCTTTTGTAGGACAAAATGTCCATGGAATAAAACTCAAATCTAGAAGTCAGTGATCAAAATTGTAACTCATTTAAAACTTGTACTGACTATGCTCCAACATTTTTTAATGTGTTTGTTTCTGAGTAGCAAAAGGGTTGATTCAGTTAATTCATGTATGGGATGCTTGTTGGTCCATACAGCATATCCAAACCATGTGCTTTAGTAAGAAATTTACACTCCTTTTTCTGGATCTACTTCCATTAATTTGATGTCAACATATAAGTATTTACGCCCCACTTCCTTCGACGATAAATTCTAAACAGAATTTCTTTTTAGTTTGATATTTTGACATCTTGAAACAGCAACAAAGCCTCAAAAAAAATGCAAAAGAAGTATAAACATCTCTTTCATTGTTATTCTATTTCTCTCCTTTATTTTCTTTCTCCATTTTCATTTCGTTTAGCGATGGACTATGAAGATGTGTTTTCTCTATCTATTGTGCTGTCATCACATCTTTCAGCAATTAATCTGATCTGTAACACAAACAACCTTAATACTAGACATAACCTTAATCTGATCTTTTAGGTACCTTTCCTGACAGCGAAGACTGTTCCATTCTCAAATCATCTTCTATGTCTTGCAATCTTCTTTCATAACGATCTAAGCAATCAACTTTATGCCCAAAAAGTCCCAAACATCCATCACACCGTTGCCTTTGAGCAGTTTCACTTTTATCCTTTATTGTTGCAAGCTTTTTGTACAGCTTCTCTGCATCATTCTTCAAAGACCAAACTTTTAGCAGTCAAAAACATAACACAGGTAACTTATAATAACATTGAAGATTTGTATCAAAAAAAAAAAAAAACATTGAAGATATGTGCAAGATAATACGTTTAGCATATCAAAACCACAACGTGAACGTGAACATCAAACCCATCATCACTCCCGGGGAAAAAACATTAGCTGGAGTACAAGAAAGAACAAAGAAGATCTAATTGAAGAAAGACTAAAAGCACCACTGAACAAAAAACATTGAACAAAACAAGCAGAAAATTCTAGTGTTACTAACACTGGACAAGAATCCTAGACTATTTTTCTTTGCATCTTTGACAAATATGCTTGTTCCTTTGTCTCGTGCGCTTGTTTAAGAAGGTTTCTTGTTTAAGATGCAAATGGTACAGATAAAAACAACTAGAACCCTAGGAAAAAGCTTACAATAAGACTTTGAAGTTTACTGCTTCGCCGAATTACGGAATGTGAAAGATAAGTAGAAGGATGACACTCCTTGAAAAATCGCTCAACAGTTTCATTGCAGGTGCTTCCAGGTGGAACAGGAATTCCGCGCACTAATATGGTAAATTGATGGGGCAGGGGTTCAGATGAAAAAAAGCGAGCAATTCTTTTTGATGAAATGTAGCCATACTCCTGGTTACAATATAAACACCAAGCATGAAATTCAACCACTGCCTCCATGTAAGAATTGAAAAATAATATGGCATTAACAAGGCACACTTGAACTTACGTAATAAAGAAGATAGCAGACAACTCCGGTAAAAACATACGCAGCACAAAAATGAATCCATAACCTTGAAAATGCCAATTCTAGTAATTAGACTATCCAGATAATAGCTTAGAAAAGCAAAAAATAAAAAGAAAAGATGTTTCAATGATAATATTCATGAAACACATCTTCCATTTACAATTTTAGAATAATTATAACAAGAACAAACCTTATCTCATTGGGTGGAAACAAACCGCATTATACCATTGTGCACTTTCAACACAACAACCAACGCTTTAGGATAATTAATAAACAATGCAAACGAAAACAATTACTAAAAGTTTGCAATGATTATTAGGATAAATTTCCATATGTCGGAGAAGAAATTAATTCTTTAAATCCAAAAATTCACAACTTGTTAATCTTGAAAGAACTTCAACTGCTGTTTTCAGGGACAAGAACAAGATGACTGAAAAATATTTGCAGCCAAGACAAGAAAAATATGAGTATCTGTTGAATATACATTTGCAACATATGGCTTTATTAAAGAGGAGGGAAAGGTCAATTTTTCAACAAAACCAGTGGTCCAAAACCATTTAATCAAATAATTACAGAACATATCAAACCTACCCCCTGCCAGTAAGTTTTGCCAGTGATCAAGTATATCCCTAAATTCTGCTCCTCACAAAGCACATTTCAAGCAGCTTTTTAAACATAACATATTTCCATGCGAGAACTTTTGGATATTAATTAAAAAAACTTTATCACTTCGGCATATACTCATTACAGTAATAAATATCAATACTTCATGTATTTACTGATCTTCTTCAAAAACAAATAATGCCTAAGATCAGATTTGCTGAAGGTATTCACCGGTTTGAACCGTTGTCGACATTAGAAATACTGAATGAGTCTAGAGACTTGCTTTGAAAGTCTGAATCATCACTAAGCTGACTCCCCATATAATTGATTGGAAGAAGAATGAATATCCCAACAATTCCACCGATAGAAAATACTCTCAAACTGTATAATTATCACAAGCGAGTAAAATGTCAGCCGAACCAAGTGAAAACTCTAAACAGAATACTCAACGTAGGAGATATAAAAGAAGAGAAGGAAAAATAATATTAGTAAATCATATTAAAGCAATTCAGATAGCAAAGCTAATGAACAAATGAACACCACTTTCAAGAAGCTAACACTTAAGTGTCATTTCAGGTAGTTCATATTTACTGATGAATAAGTAGGTAAATATAAGAAACAGTATCATATAGTTCAACTTTTAGAATCAATAAAATGATGATTTCAATCACCTAAATATAAACATGCGCATGAAGATGAAAGCATCTAAACCAGATTTTGATATCAATTCATCTTCAGATGCCTCCCAAGCTTTTTTAACCCAACTGGCAGTAGGTAATAGTTGAGTCAAGTTAAAATGATCTTCCCGATGAAATTTTCCTTCAGCCACCAAGCGCGGTGCATAGACAGTGATATTACCAGGCTGCTTCCTCAATATAGAGTACAGGGTGAAAAATAAAAAACAGAGCCCAAGATTGATTCCAACCGAAGTTAAAAGAGCAGAAAGAATCATTCTTCAAAATTTGACTTAAAACCAGCAGATATGTCAATCACACTTGATGATAAGACAACTGAAGTCGCAGAAATGAAGAAACGAATTTCACAATAGTTAAACCTGCAATATATATATATATATATAATATACATTAATAACAACTTTGAATGACAAACAGATTTATTAGGGATTAAGAAAGGCGGCTGTGGCAGGAGTAAAAGCGAAATTAATAAACAGAAAAGGCAATAAGAAAACTGTAGAAACAAATCCAGAACAGAAGTGACTAAAACGAAAAGAGAGACAAGAATGGAAGAGTTGGGAGAAGCTCACGATCGAGAGAGGAAATGCGAAGGAAAGAGCGAAGCAGCGGAAGGAAGATGAACAACAGAATAGGAAAGCAAGCGAGTGGAGTCCATGAATGATGTTAATTGTGCGAATCTCGAAACAATGTTCCCTTGCTCCCGCCCTTTTAGCTTGCGACGCAATTCAGCATCCACGTGCCCAGGAACGGGCTCATTCTGCCACCCCCTCTTTCCTCTTTTTTTTTTTTTTTTCCTTTCTTCTTATTACTCCTATTAGTTAATTTTTTTGCCAACTTATTATTAGTTTATTACTACTGCTACCAACATCATTATTATTAATTTAGGTCACTAAGGGTATATTTGAATTTGCATTACAAAACCTGTTTATGTAAATTGAGATAAAATTCTTTTCTCATTCTTATTTCGTACACCGTAACTCATATTAGAAAATTAGTTTTTACCACTAATTTAAACAAATACTAACTTGTATTTCATCCCAAGTTTACTGGATATCACCCGATGACAAATGTAAGTTTCTTGTACCTCATCATCATATACTAAGAAATACATTAAATTGATAAGAAAAAAATTATGCTTGCCGTTATTAAATTCTTTTTGTTCTCTCTTTACCCTACAAATAATTTTCACACCTCTTTCATTTTTCTTTTTTTTAATAAAAATTAAATAGGAGTAGAATTAAGAAAAAATGATTAATTACCTTACAAGAGACTTATATTTTAAATCAAACTTTTTTACTGCATGTGACTGACATTTAGGCACATAATTGGATACATAAGCCAAAATTAATCATTTTTAGCCCTAAACTTTCAACTCAGATTAATAAATTCATTCCTACCGTTAGTGAAGCAAAAAGAAGCCAGCCAAGGTGTCTCAGAGATTCCAGTGTTGCATCCTTGGGATCCTCATTAGCCCCGCTCAGGATTACGTGCCAGATTGATTGAAGAAAATTTTAAAAAAATTGAAAAGAACAGAAGTGAGTCACTAACTCGCTCGCTCTCAGTATTTTAGACTTATTGATTGTTTTTTTCATCGGTTCAAGAGCCTGTCCGGATTTCAAAACATTTATTTTTATACATCAGAGATATGTATTAGAGCCAGTAATATGGGCCCAACCCGCGAGCCCACGGGTTTTGACGGGTTAGGGTTGGAAAAATCCCAACCTGCAAAAATGCGGGTTGTACAGGCTCGCACCGCTTAACCCGTGGGTTGATGCGGGTCAGCCTGCGGATTGGCTCGCAAATTTTTTTTAATTTTATTTTACATATAATAATTTTACAAAACTTATAAGTTTTTCACTCCTATCTTGGTACCTCCCAATTCAAAGAGACAAAATCTTAGTCTCTTCCCTTCTTCTTTAAACAAAATTATTATATCTTGGTTGCTTGAGAATGAGTTTATATTTTGTTTATAAACTTTGACAAATTTAATAACTTTATCTCTTGAATTGTAGATTATATTTTTAAATTTTTATAAGAGAAATGATTGATGCTAGGAAGGTAAATTTAATGACTCATATATGTGTGTCTCATATTTTCAATCCTCTTTAAAAAAATAAAAAAAAAATTTCAAAAAAAAAATGCGGGCCGCCGGGCTGGCCCGCAACCCGCACATTGCGGTTTAGGGTTGACATTTTGCCAGTCCGCAGAAGTGCGGGTCGCACAGGCCCGCACTGCGCAAGCCGCATGTTGGTGCAGGCCAGCCCACAACCCACGGGCTGGTCCGTATTCCCAACTCTAATATGTATAATAGAAAAGGTAGAGTAAAAGCACAAGGAGCTGAAGATCTATAAAGAATACAAACGGAAAGTTTGTTCTCATTTCCAAACCAACAAGGTAAGCGAAGTATGCTGGTTGTTGCAGGCCATGTCTGGGATCGAGAATTTCATATTAATAAACTTAAAATATTCAATTTCTTGCTGGTTTTGCCCTGGCTTAGTTCCAATTTAACTCAAGTCTAACTCACTGATCTTTGACCCAATACCCTGATCAGTCCTGTGACTGGTTTAGGTTTCAGAACCTTGATAAAAATACAGAATTTTAACATAAAAAGGTATACTGTGGAATTTTAGATGTAAAGCTAAAACAGTCCGTTAGATAATCTGATTAAGAAAATGAACATGAATATGATATGGAAGGGGATTTTGCAGGTGATGCGTAGATAATTAAAAGACTCACTCATAAGCAAACGTTAACTAAAAAGAAAATGGCATGGTTTTATCATCCACCATGACCAATCTAAGCGTGCATATCGCAAGTGATGTTTGAGATTGAGAGACAACAGCGAGCGTGTCAACTAATTAGCTTTGATGGCAAACAGATCAATTATGGATTAAGAAATCAGGCAAAATTAATAAACAACGAAGGCAAAAAGAAAACTGTAGAAGCAAATCCAAAACAGAAGTAACCAAAACGAAAACGGAGACAAGAATGGAAGAGTTGGGAAGAAGCTCACGAAAGAGGAAACGCAGGGTCAAGAGCGAAGTAATACAAGGAAGCAACCGATTGGAGTCCATGAATGAAGATGTTTATTGCATGCCTTCTTATATTATTACTCTCTCTGGTTTATAATATAAGATATATTTTTCATATTTATTAATTTTTTTTTCTAATTTACCCTCTATTGATATTTCTTTAACAATAATAAAGGAGGAGAGTTAGGGAAGGAGGAAATTAATAAGGGGGTGACTATAGTATTTTAGAGAATACATATCATATTAACTAACTTTCTTAATCTAATCAAATCAGGTAAATATATTATATATACGAACTGAAAGAGTAATATATTTATTTCTCTTTTTTATTGAAAAGGTGAAATGATATTAATATAAAAAATGTAAACTGCATCATAAATGTAATATCTAAGAAGGAAAAAAATAAGTTAATAGATACACATGAAGAAGGGTTAACTACTTTTACATTAGAACTAGTAAATAAGGGGAGAGAGGCTAAAATATCCTTCAAGACAATATTTTTTGTTCCTTTCATTTGACCAAGTGCTTGTGCAAATTGCCTAATATTGATGTCAAAAGTCATAGTGATGTGGTATAAGGAGGAAAAAGAGAAAATTTAATAATCCAGGAAAGAGCGAAACATAGACACTGATAATTAAATAGACGATCCCTTATCTTTGAACGCACCAAAAATATTGAAGAAAACTGACCTTGAAAACATATCTAGAATCACATAGAACAACACCTACGTTGGTGTGTGTGTGCGTGCGCGCTTTGTTATAATCTTCGATATATATATATATATATATATATGATATATCCAATGCATATATATATGAGATAATAAATATGAAATCAAGGATATATGGTAACAGCATATCCAAGACATGGGGTTATTTCATTTTCAACTTGATATTATAATAAACATGGGATTATTTCTATAAAGTCCCACATTAGTTTGAGAGGAGCATGAAAGATGTTTTATAAAAGTTTGAATATCTCATCTCGATGCATTTTAAAACAATGAATATGTTAAAGAAGATAATTTCAAAAGTGAGATGCTAGAATGTTATCAATTGATCTAAATACCTCTTCTCTCAATAGAGCCCCTAATATCATGAGCCCAACCCACCAACCTGTAAAAATTTGGTGGTTTAGATTGTGAAAAACTAGGCCTGAACCCATTGCAGGCTATAGTTTTTTAAATAATTTTTGAAATTTTAAAACCAAACAACCCCTTCCCTTCCCTCTCACATCATGCTACCTTAAGGTGTGTTTGGTTGGAGGGGGGAATGCAATGGGAGGGAAAATGCTCCCCTCCCCTCATTTGGTTTGAAAATTTGGAGGGGAGGGTAGCTAAAATCACCCATTCCTTCCCCTCCAACCCCTTCATTTTGTGGCCTCCTCTAAATTAGGGGTTTTTTTAAGGGGAGCCAAGTTTTTTTGACTAATTTGCCCTCTTATATTATATAATATTCCGTCAATATTTATGCCCAAACATAAATCCCTCAATTGTTCATTGTTAGTACTTTAATTTGCAAAGTCCAGGCTCTGAACCCTCCTCACAGTATCGCACCTACAACTCCCTTCCTCTTTTTGTACTGATGTTGCAAATCAGAGCTTGCGTTCGAGGTCCATGGTCTCTGTCCGTTTTCTCACTACATTTAGTCGACAACTCCCTTCCTCTTTCTGCACTAGCTTGCGTTCGAGATCCATGGTCGCCTTCTGTTCATCATCTGTGTTCTTTCATTGTTGTCAATTGCGTGTATCCTTCCCTTCTCACCATTTTCAATGTTGTTATGAGTATCACTTGGACAGAGGAGATGCAACGAAATCAAGCGGTACAAAAGGATGGTTTGGTGCTAGGAATAGAGACATTGAAAGGAGTTTGTGGTTTCATAAAAAAACAAAAGGAAAGGAATTTGCAATGATAAGCTCAGGAATTCATTGGTTTTAATGAGCGCTATGATTGAAGGTCAAAAAAGAAAACAAGGGATGGGATTAAATTGGATCTGGGCTATTTTTTTCCAACAATTGATCCTTGCTATTGTATAATAATAATGTGCTTGGAATGTAATATTAAGATGTCCCTCAGCAAGAATATAAAAAACACTCAATATTTTTAATGATATTATATAGTTATATAGTAAAGATAATAAAGATAATGAAGGTGAAAATATTATCATAATGAAATATAATTAGAAATAAAAATACCATTTCATCAATTTTTTATACACATATTAACATATGATACGATAAGAGTTTATTTTTATAAATTAAATTTATATTTTTTTTATAAATGACTAAATGAATAAATTATATGTATATAATATCTGGCCAAAAAATTAATTTATATAATATAAAAGGAAAAAATATAAATTAATATATAAGGGCAGAATGGTGTAAATTGATTATTTAATACCCTTCCCTCCATTCTAACTTATATAAAATAAGGAACCATTCTCCTCATATCTTATTGAACTAAATTAAATAAGGTAGTGCTCGTTTGGAATAACTTATTTTTAGGTAATAAGTGCTTATAAATCGTGATTCATGGTATACGAGGTAAGTATGTGAGAGGAGTTTTATCTCAACTTGCGTAATAAGGACTTATTATCCAAAAATAAGCCCAACCAAACACACACGTAATCTCAACCCCTCCTCTCCCGTCCCCTTCCTTCAAACCAAACTGACCCTAAACCTCCCCCTTCAATGTTTTTATCATAAAGTTTTCCCTTTTACTAATCAAAGTACTTTTATACTCATATTAAATACACTATAATTTGTTCAAGTTGTCATAACTGATAACTCACATCGCAAAAAAAAAGTTTAGGTAAATATATTGTCGAAGGATAATGTATATAATTTTAAATTTTGTTTGATTTATTATTTTATATCACCTTTTGAGTCTATTAGATCAAAAAAGTTTGTTAATTAGGTAAATAATTAAACGACAACGGTCATTCAAATTAAATCTACTTTGGAATAATATAATTAGGAAAATTATTAGACATTGAACTGTGACTCACTTGGAACTCGAAGAGGTTTGGAGAGAACATATGGCTGTATTTTTTTTTTTTTTTTTATAATTTTTGAAATTCTAAAACCAAATACTCCCTTCCCTTCCTCCTCATATCGTTCGACCTTGAACCTCACCCCTTCAATTTTATCATAAAGTTTTCCCTTTTACTAATAAATGTACCTTTATACTCATATTGAATACACGGTATTTGTTGAAGTTGTGTTAACACCCATTTTTATTTCGATATTCGAAGAGTAATAAAGACAGAATTTAATGGGCATACAGAAAAATACAATTATACTGATAAAAATATTCGTTTACAATCCCACGTTGTTCGTCAGTGGAATACAGAAAATACAGTGGAAACTTAATATATACAGGATTTTCCAAAATATCTAAACATAAACTAATTATAATCACGATCTTGTCCTCGCCTCGAGATACATGCCAATTATTTCCCGGCCTCTACGCCCTTACCTTTCGAACCACTGGCACCCGCTGAGATGTTTATTTAAAAATAGAGTAAGATTCCGAAGAATCCCAGTAGAAACATGCTATCGTTCATAGAAAATGTGATAACTAAATATGCCAAATACTAATTAATGCAATATCATACTAACACATAACTCAGTTCAGTTGGAAATATGTTCAAAGCCAACCACAGTTACAACCCCTACACATCCCGTATTTCAGTCCATAACTGGGTAAATCAATATATCCGTAGGCATTATTCATCAATGTGCACTGTATATCATACATATTATAGATTTTATTGTTATACAAAAAATATATTGTCTTGGTACAGTTGTATTAGTTCGATCAACAGGAATTTCTTGTGGTATCGGCATGAAGTCTTTTTCTACGGTTATTCTTCTTTGGGATTTATTATATATTTTATATTCATTTGTGAGTACTAGTTCTATCATTAATGTTATATTGATTGTTCTAGCTCTTGGTATCAGTCTAATTCTTCCTAACTTGTGATATATTATTATTGATTGGTTCGTATATCCATCATTTCTTGATATAACAAAATTGGTGTTTAATGTAAATTTTAATTTTTGGTTTATTAAATTTCCTAATAATATTCCTAATACATTATCTTATACACTATTTATTATTCTTCCATCCGTTATTTAATAATTCTAATGGAGAGTCTATTCCTTCCCTAAAATATGTAATTTTAAATTTCACTGCTTTAGTTGTTCCGAATTTGATGGCTTTAGAAGTTTTTTTTTTTTTTTGGCTAGCGTTTGAATATGTTAGGTTTACAATCCAAACAAATATTTTGAATTTAATAGTTCTGTTTGTTCTTTTTTATTGAAAATTACGGTTTTAAAGTTTGGTTTGAAATATTTTTGACTATTTACTAGATTCATATTAATTCATGTTAATTATTTCTTCTTGTTCGTATTTTACTATCTGACTATTTGATTTGAATGCGAAGTAAAAATATTATTATTATGTAAATATTTTATGATAAAATAAAAATATATTATTATAAAAGTTATTATATTTAAAAATATATTATTAAAAAATAATTTAATATAAAAATTATATATTTATGAATATAAATTATCATAATTCTAGTACAAATTTAAATAAAAAAATATTATTATAAATAAAAATATTATTATTAAATTAATTTAAATAAAGATATATTTTTATCATTAAAAAATATTATTATGAAATATTAAAAATAAAAAAATACTATTATAAAATTGATTTAAAATAAAACTAAATTTTCATGAAAAATACTATAATTATAAAATATGTTAATATAATTTTAAATAAAAATACTATTAATGATATATTTATTATTTTTATTAAATTCAAAATAAAATATTTAAAAAAAATATCATTTTTATAATCAAAATATATATTATGAAATTAATTTAAAATAAAAACATGTTATTACAAATAAAAAGTACTATTGTAGTTAAAAATATATTATTATATAATTAATTTAAAGCAAAATTTGTATTATTATATTAATTATAAATAGATATGTTATTATATTAATCAAATAAGATGTAATTTAATTTATATATAAATAGAAAACATAACTAAATATGTTAGGATAGAATAATAAATTACTGTTAATCCTCCCAATCCAACCCCTTTTAAATTAAATTAAATTGTATCGTTAAAAATTCCATCACCACCTCCCCCATGTACCAAATCAAACAAATCAACCCTCATCCCCTCCGCTTCCATCCTCTCTCTTCTAACGAAACAGGCCCTTAATCAATTTCACTCTGCAGATCATTAAAGGTCTATTTGGTTCGACAAAAGGGAGGGGATGAGAAGAATTTTAATGGAGGGGAGGGGAAGGAAGGGGATATGAGGAATTTTAATATTACCTTATTTGGATTGATAGAAGGAAGGGGAGAGGAGGAATTTTAATGTTACCTTGTTTAATTTAGGAGGGGAGGGGAGGGAAATTATTTTTATATGGACAACTTTACTCTTATGTTATAAATGATTTTTCCCAACTCTATTAGATGTATAATAAAGTTTAATTATAAATCACATTTTTATGCTCAAATTATAAATAATATTTAATACAATTATATATATACATTTAAAATTATATTTTATAATTATAGTTATATATATATATAGTAAAAAATGGCAAAGGCTACTTTTGAGTTAATGACAAAATGTCATGGGCATTTTAGTCCATGACAAAGGCTATTTTCAACCTCCCCTCCAAATCCTCTCAATTTTGGGGGGAGAGGTTTGGAGGGGAGGGAGGGAAAATTTTCAAAAAATTTCTCATCCCTTCCTAAATTTCTAGCCTTGCTAATCAAAAGGAAGGGAACAAAACCCCTCCCCTTCCTTCCCCTCAAACCAAACATAGCCTTAAGGATTTGTTTGGTTCGATGTAGGGGAGGGGATCTGAGGGATTTTAATGAAGGGGAGGGTAATGAAGAGTATAAGAGAGATTTTAATATTACATTATTTGGATTGATCAGAAGGAATGAGAGGGGAGGGATTTTAATGTTATCTTGTTTGGTTCAGGAGGGAAGGAGAGGGAAATTGTTTTCATAGAAACAACTTTACCCTGATGTTATAAGTGGTTTTTTCCCAATTCTATTAGATGTATAATAAAGTTTAATTATAAATAATATTTTTATACTCAAATTATAAATAACATTTAATACAATTATATATATACATTTAAAATTATATTTTATAATTATAGTTATGTGTGTGTGTGTGTGTGTGTGTGTGTGTGTATTAGTAAAAAATGGCAAATGTTACTTTTAGGTTAATGACAAAATGTCATGGGAATTTTAGTACATGACAAAGGCTATTTTCAACTTCCCTTCCAAATCCCCCCAATTTGGAGGAGAGGTTTTTTAGAGGCGGGAGGGGACAATGGGAGAATTGCTCAAAAATATCTTGGAGGCAAATTAATTGTTGATTGTTACCATAGAAGATCTATTGCATATAACGGAAGATTGTTTGCACATTTATATGGAAGATTTTTGCATACACGGAAGATGGTTTGCACAAAATGGAAGATCGCTTGCACACACGGAAGATTGCTTGCACGCTTGGTAGCAATCAATAATTAATTTGCTTCTAAGGTATTTTTGGGCAATTCTCCCGGGGACAATTTCAAAAAAATTTCCCTCCCTTCCTAAATTTCTAATTTTGCTAATCAAAAGGAATGAGCCCCTCCCCTCTAGAGCTGGTAATTTGGGCGGACCCGTCAACCCACCCAAAATAAATTTAAACGGGCTGTCATTTTGGGAGTGAGTGTCATTTTGGGAGTAGGTGAGAATAAACTCAAAGGGAGTGAGTGTTTATAACACGTTTAAGTTTATTCTCACTCACTCCCTTTGAGTGTCACTCCCAATATGACACTCACTCCCTTCTCACTTACTCACTCCCAATATAACACGTTTAAGTTTGGGATGTTACCTTGGCTGTCATTTTGGGAAACACCGAAACCGTGGTTTCATAAATTATTTTTCTCAAATTAAGACAAAATTCCTCTCACATAGGGGTGGAAATAGGCGGAAGCAGATCCTCTCATCATCTCATTTTCTCATTATCCCTCATGAGCTCATTTGAACCGTTGATTGGGAAGAAAAGCCTATCTGGACCGTTAATTGGAAAGAGGAGAGAAAAGTAGAAGGAGTGATAACTTGATGACATGACTCATTTTTTACCTTTTAGATTGATTGGACGGACATGATTTAGAGATTATGAGAGATGATGAGAAAAGGGACAATGAGAGAAACCGGACCCGAAATAGGCTAGGCTAGGCTAGGCTTTGTCTAAATAGGCCTTGGCCTGCAACAGAGATTTAAAGCCTGGGCCTGAGCCTGTATGTAGGCTTTTTTTTAGGCCTGAGCCTAGGCCTTTAAAAGGCCTGACAAGGCCTGAAGCCTGTTTAAAGGCCTACTTAAATAATATAGGCTTTTAAATAGCCTTTAAAGCCTATGCCTCCAAATTCATATATAACCCTTCACAGTTATATACAATCCTACATTATATCTTAAAAGCCTAATATCCATTCTCATAGTAATATTATGGCTTAGTAAGGAAAAGAAAAGAATATCTAGTGATAACAATTGTCCGAGCAAATAGGAATAAAAAAAACTAATCTTCTGTTGACTAATGAGATATATTTTCTAAAATTGACTAAGCATAACAAATAACATACAAAACTAGATTCTACCTCTTTTACCTTTCCCACGTAAATTGGGACAAACTCCTCTTATTTAATTATAATATTTCATTTGATATTAAAATAAACTCAAAAAAATTATTATGCTTTAGTGGAGGGTGCAAATTAGAGGATATGATATGAAACTTAGAATTAAGGTTAAGTTGATAAATTTATAAAATTATTTAGATTATATTATATATACTTATGTAATAGTATATATTAAAAAAAAAAGCTAAATAGGCCAAGCCTGTAGGCTTGTAGGCTAGGCCTTATGAAAATAGGCCTGGCCTGTTTATCTAAATAGACCTAGCAATATACCTGAGCCTGAGCCTAGCCTATTTGCTAAATAGGCTGGGCTGGGCTTTATGTAGGCTAGGCCGTAGACCCCTGTTAGGGGCCTGATCTATTTCTATCCCTACTCTCACATACTTACCTCATAAATAATAAAAATTATTCTCAAAAGCTAATCCAAACATAGAGTCACTCCGTAGCCTTCCTATCACTCACTCCCAATATGACACTTTTAGTGTGTGTTCAGATTAGTTTTTGAAGAATAGTTTTTATGATCTATGAGATAAATATATGAGAGGAATTTTATCTTAACTTACAAAAAAAGTGATTTTGAAACCATGATTTTGGATATTGCCGGAACACACTTAATAACACGTTCGAGCGGGCGCTTGTCACAATGTACAAAATGCCCAGAATTTGGATTATATATCTTCAAACTCTGACTCAGCAGAAATTGATAACTCGGACGCGTAGAACATTCGATAGGACCCTCTGTGCCCTCCCAGTTACCCAGCACGATCGAATCTGGGAGCCGTATCTGATTTTTGTTAGCCAGAAGGGTATTCCTATCGAGACTTCTCTTCGGCTTTGTTTGGTTCAACGAAGATTAAGTTAAATGAGGTTTACTTAAGTTAGGTTAGAAGAGGTTATAATGTTGTTTGGTTCAACGAGGTTTATTTAAGTTAAGTTAGGTTAGAGGAGGTTAAAATGCCCTTCTACATATTTTTCTTTTTCTTTTATAATGTATCTATTAATAATTATTATTTATATAAAATAATTATTTATAAAATTATTATTATTTGGAAAGTTCGTTGAATTAGGAAGTCAAGTTATGGCAGTGTTGGAATTTTAAAAAATTGTCATGGGCAATTTAGTCACAATTAAAGACAAATATTTTCTCACCTACGAAAACCCCAATTTTGGAGGTTTCAGAACCTAGGTTAGGTTACCACTAGAAGACAAAAAAACATCCAACACCTAACCTAACCTCCTTCCAACCAAACACCACTTTTTTACCCCCAACCTTCCCCAACCTAACCTAACCTCCAACCAAATAAAACCAACCTCACTCCAACCTAACCTAACCTCAAACCAAACAAAGCCGTGTCTATCGGAGGTATTTAAAATATGACCCCACCCATATTGAAAATTTTATTGAATTCTTGATTAACTCCAGTCCCTGGCAAGAGGCTGCGGAAAGACTGGCTTCAGTATTAAATGATGATCAGTTTTATTCAATAAAGGGAAAAACAAAGCACAGACTATGGTTGGAGTTGTGTGATTTACTTACTAGACATGCCAATGAGGTTTCGGGTTTAAATGTTGATGCAATACTTAGAGGTGGGATTAGGAAGTTTACTGATGAAGTGGGGAGACTCTGGACGTCACTGGCAGAGTATTATATTAGGAGGGGTTTGCATGAGAAGGCTAGGGATATTTTTGAGGAGGGGATGTCAACTGTTGTCACAGTGGGGGATTTTAGTGTGATTTTTGATTCATACTCCCTGTTTGAGGAGAGCATGCTTTCATATGAGATGGAGGAGATGGGTTTAAGTGATGAAGAAGAAGAAGAAGAAGAAGATCATGATCAAGAGAATGGCTTTGGAGATGAAGATGTTCGATTCTTGGGAAAATTGTCTCTGGAGGACTTTGAGAAGAAGATTCTTCATGGATTTTGGTTGAGTAATAAAAATGACATAGATTTGAGGTTAGCTAGATTAGAACATCTTATGGAGAGGAGACTAGAATTGGCTAACAGTGTTCTTTTATGTCAAAATCCTCATAATGTAGAACAGTGGCACCGTAGGGTGAAGCTATTTGAGGGAAATCCCACCAGGCAGATATTGACCTACACAGAAGCCGTCAGGACTGTTGATCCGATGAAAGCTGTGGGAAAGCCTCACACTTTGTGGGTTGCTTTTGCAAAACTGTATGAAGATCACAAAGACCTTGCCAATGCCAGAGTTATATTTGATAAGGCAGTACAAGTCAACTACAAGAGTGTGGTTCATCTAGCTAGTGTGTGGTGTGAGTGGGCAGAAATGGAATTGAGGCATAAGAATTTCAAAGGTGCCCTTGAGCTTATGAGGCAGGCTACAGTAGAGCCATCGGTTGAGGTCAAGCGAAGAGGTAATTTTATTTGTATTTTCTTGGCATTGTTTTTGTTTAGTGCTTGAGTCCATATCTTAATTTCAGATATTTTATTATTTTAATTAAGCATGTTCAGGGATGTTATGCCACTTTCAGAGTCAGTTTCTTAGTGGTCCAGATATTTTAGGAAGTTAGGTGAATTCTTTTGCTTATTTATAACTCATATGTCAGCATGTAAAAAGCATCTTGTGTTATAATTAGAACTTCATTGTTTTCCTGAAGATTCTCCTTGGCTATTAGTTATATTCTCTGAGCCTTCTACCAAACACATATGCTGTTGCATACCCTAGGATGATCATCTTCGGGTTATTGAGAAGGAATGGTGTGAACTTATGAAGAGAGTATCATTGTGGTTGTGCAGGGAGTGAACTAACTTTAGATTTTTGCTTATTCATTACTTTTAGTGGCTGCTGATGGAAACGAACCTGTTCAAATGAAGTTGCATAAATCCTTGAGATTGTGGACCTTTTACGTTGACTTAGAGGAAAGTCTGGGTACATTGGAGTCTACTCGTGCAGTGTATGAGCGAATATTGGATTTGAGAATTGCAACACCACAAATAACTGTGCATATTTTTTAGAGGTATGGAACTATTTCTACATTTTAATACATCTTTTTCTGTTTTTCCTTGATCTGTTTCTGGTTGATTGACAAATCTCCATTTAATTTCTCAGAAGCACAAATACTTTGAAGATGCATTTAAGGTTTATGAAAGAGGTGTGAAGATATTCAAGTTCCCACATGTTAAAGATATATGGATCACATATCTCTCGAAATTTGTGAAGAGATATGGGAAAACAAAATTGGAGAGGGCAAGAGAGCTGTTTGAGAATGCTGTTGAAATGGTATGCACTTGTATCCAAATGACCCTATATTTTCATGATGTCTTTAGTTCTAAATTATCTCCCCAGAGGATATGTCCGGTGATTTATTTATGTTTTATATCAATCTTAAGATTTGGTTTTGAAGGCACTTGGGAGGGGACCAGGGTAGATGTCAACTTAAGGGAAAGTGAAGGTTGAAAGTTTAGATCGCAGTCATACTGCTTAAGAAATTTTGTTTCTTATTTTCTAAATGTAGGATGGTTTAATTTGCAGGTTGTGTAAATGACATTCTGTGTTATATCAATGAATTTTCATGCATGTATGATATGACTTCTAAATGTAGATCAACCTTAGGATTTATTATGAGGTATCATATATGAAGTTCTGAATGCATTAGAGTGAACTTTACCAACAGGTTGTGTCCAGGTTTTGAATTATCTAAATTTTTTGTCATCCGTGAAAGTTCCTTACTAGTATTTTACTGATTTAATAGTACAGATTTAATGATATCTTCACACTATTACACATGGGATGGAGACTTTGATGCCTTCACCTGGCAATATAAAAAACAAAATTAACCCTTTCTCTTTTAAGGGGTGAAGGATGTAAGTAAAACATGAGAATCATTATGTGCCTGAAATAAAATATCACACGATGAATTCTAGTCTTATGATTGATACTAAAGACATGTTTTCTGATAAACAGTTTGGTTTCTGTTGTGTTTTCTTTTCCACCACAGTTTGGCTTCTGTTGAAATGTAGCTTTTATTTGCTAATAAAGTATATGGTGCTAGCCTTTTCCTTCTCTTGGGTTTATGCTCTGAAAAAAGGCTCCTGCTGATCAAGTAAAGCCATTGTACCTGCAATATGCAAAGTTGGAGGAGGACTATGGGCTGGCAAAACGAGCTATGAAGGTTTATGATCAAGCAACGAAGGCTGTTCCTAATAATGAGAAGCTAAGCATGTATGAAATATATATTGCTCGTGCTGCTGAGATATTTGGTGTACCCAAAACAAGGGAAATCTATGGGCAGGCGATTGAATCTGGTCTTCCTGACAAGGATGTCAAAACCATGTGTATAAAGTACACTGAGTTGGAGAAAAGCTTGGGAGAAATTGATCGAGCCCGTGGAATATACGTCTTTGCCTCTCAGTTTGCAGATCCATGATCAGACTCTGAATTTTGGAATAAGTGGCATGAGTTTGAGGTGAAGCATGGTAATGAAGATACCTTCAGAGAAATGCTTCGCATTAAGCGCAGTGTCTCTGCAAGCTACAGCCAGGTTGGTTTAGTTTAACTATTTAGTTTCTTTTGTCCCTGCATTCCTGACGTAATTTAAGTCTTAACGGTAACGTTTCATCGTTTTTGCAGACCCATTTCATATTGCCTGAGTACCTGATGCAAAAGGACCAAACCGTGTCTCTGGATGAAGCCAAAGAAACAATGAAACAGGCTGGTGTACCTGAGGACCAAATGGCCACACTAGAAAAGAAAGTTGGGTTTGTGAGTACTGGAGTAGAGTCACAGACTGATGGAGGGATTAAAGCCAATGCAAATAATGAGGATATTGACTTACCAGAAGGGAGTGACTCTGAGGATGACGAGAAAATAGAAATTGCTCAAAAGGATGTCCCGTCGGCTGTGTTTGGCGGTTTAGTCCGGAAGAGGGAAGAGAGTGAAAAGAATGAAGAAGGAACACGTCTCGGTGCTTTGGAGAGAATAAAGAGGCTGAAGGGTAACTGAATTGTATGTGAATTTTGTAGAGCTTTTGTAATTTTCATAATTTTAATAGGAAACCAGTTTCTCTCCTAGCTTCTTAGTTCCCCATATATGAAGAGGCAATATGTAATTTAGGAACAATTATGTGGGGGAAAGGTTACTGCAATGTAATTAAGAGGTCACGATTTTTAGATCATAGAAACAGTCTCTCCGTTGGGTGTCAAGCTATGAACATCTGACCCTCAAAATATCATTTGGTAGGAGCCTCGTGCAATGAACCGTCCCTTTCTTAAAATGCGAAATTCTCTTTATAAATGTTTGAATTACCAATAACATGTATGTTTGGAGAAAATCAGGAAAGAATACTAAATGTGGGGATCCTTTTAATTCTTGTGCAGCACCTCACACTTAATTTTTGCAATCAAGAGATTCCAATATTAAATTCATTTTATCCTAGCTAAAACTTTTAGGATTGTGACAAAAGAGCAAGTATTTTGATACATATGGAACCAAAATTTATTTGAAAGTGAGTTCAATAACTATATAGTAGAAGCATATTAAAAATAACAAACTAAAAACTTACTTATGAAAAATAAAATATAAGGATTTAGAACTAACAAATATGCAGTTTGACAATACAATTGCAATCCTGTTTGTTTTATGTTTTTAAAAACAGACTTTTTAGAAAACAAAAAAAAATATTTTTTTTTTTGAAATCTATTTTTAATAAGGTGTTTTAAAAAACAAAAAACAGTATTTTGTTTTATAAAACTAAAAAACCAAAACAATTTTAGTGTTTTTAGTTTTTGTGTTTCATTTTTAGTTTTTTGTTTTGGAAAATGGGGAAACTTTCTTCTTTACTTGAAAGCTTGAGACCACCACTAAGCCACCATCAGTACCACGTCCCCACTGTTGATTGCCACCACATCATCAACTGCAACGGCCACCGCCTCGTCCCCACCGACATCAACCGATGATTGATTCCACATCATTGATGCCGATGGCCATCGCTCTTCACCACGTCACTTCAGGTGACTGCTACCCCCACCATGATGTGTTATCATCAACAATGGAATTTTTATTTAAGTTGATGTTATAAGAATAACTATTACAAACAAAATTTTTTTTCCCCAAATGTACTTTCTTAAAACAACTGTCCAAACAATTTTTTATTTTATCCCCCAAACTCGTTTTTAAAAACAGTTTTATAAAACTTTTAAAAATAAAAAAATAGAAACAGAAACAAACAAGTACTAAAAATCTCAATTCCTGTGAAATAGTCAAAAGGGTGTCATATATATAACAACATAACCTTAATCCTATTAGGTGGAGTCAGCAAAAAAGTGTTATATATAGGACCAAGAAATATGCTTTAAAACAAGTCTCAATTCTTTCACCTCATAATTCAATGCGAATTTCATAAATAACTTCAGAAGATCTAAATCTTGCATGACATTCACATCGCAAAATGTTCAACAGAACTTTTAAATGGCATTTTACACATGTTTGCAGTAAAATCTAATACTTAAATCAGTTGTTATAAGAGGCTAATAGTTGGAATTGGGATCACACCATAAGAGACTAACTTCCTCTACCTAGGTGAAATGGAGAGAGGAGCAAAATACTATCATCCAAGCTTATACTAAGAAGCCTTGGTTGACTCTTCAGGGAGATCATCTTCATCATGATATATGTTCTCTGCCATTTGCCATATTTGAAGGATATTGTCTTCAGCAACACTGGCAACAACCCAATCCTCACATGGGTTCCATGAGAAGTCAGATATTTTACTTGTATGGCCGCCATGAATAAAAAGCAATTCTGGTGGACCATCCTCAGCATCTTCTGGTGTCTGCTCTTCATCAATCCTACATATTCAATGACAATACTTAGCTATAGAGAGAAAGATTATAGCCCTAGCAATCTGCAAAATGTAATACTAGTATTATTTTTGGATAATCCATTTTGGTCAGAATATCAATCCACAAAAAATGCAACAAAGCTTTTCTAATCTCTGCATCTATGAGCATTAGACTAAAAAAAACCCTAAACAAAATACCACCATCCAATAACATATCTAGAGGGCAAAAAGATGCCATATCAGACGTGGTCATTCCCAACTAACCAAATTCACCATGCATGCACAGCAACCTTCCTTGGAGTTTCAGTCTCCTTATTATTCCAAAAACCACCTAAACATATGATGATACATCATCTCGCTTTTAAAGTTCCGTGTTTTAGTGGGAATACGAAGGCCTTTTTCTCTTGTATTGTCTATGAATGTTTAAAACTTATAAGTAAACTAGCCTGGGTTCTCCAATAGCTGCTTCTTTGAAAAGTCTACTTCACATTTTAGGGATGAAAGTCCCCACCATGATAGTTGATACACCAAATCGATGTATTGAAATATGCCACTGCTCTGTTTTCTCTTTTCCTTCTACCATCCACCCCCACATAACCCAACTAGGCTCTCATTGCATGTTCTTAAGAGTTCACCCTTTTTGCTCCAAAACATTGAAACTGCAGATTGGTAAGGACAATGCTTCCCACATAAGATAGGACCAAATTCTGCTCAACATTCTTGTAAGAGATACAGTTCTTAGGTCTCCAATCAACTGTTGTCAAGTGAAGATTTATTGTACTTGAAGGTCAATGGACTTCTGTATGAAGTGTGTTACAGATTATAAATTAGAACAAAAACCTCATAGACCTGCATTTAACATTTTATACTTTTGACTTGTCCTTGGACAACAATTATTCTAAGAATAGCCATGAATAGATGCAACTATATTAATTTCAAATACGTCATAAAATTGTGATTTGACCCAACTTACCAAACTAAGTTTCTAGAGTTGTATAAAACTTTCCTCATATCAGTACTTTTAGTTTTCATTAATTTGTTCCAAATTTTAATGCAGTATCACTTGGACTTTAAAATTTTGTGAGTGATAGTAAGATTTCTTAGATCACAGAAGACTCCTTTAAGTTCCCAAGAAATTTAGGAATTTCAACAAGTTCCCTTTATCCTTTTTAGTTGATATCTTCCCCACTTGATATACTGTAAAACTACAAATGCAAACATGAATGCAATATGGTGCATTAAGAAATGATAAATCAGTAAAATGATTTGGGGGGGAAAAATATCCATAAGCATTTCACATTGGTCGCATTACTTAATTATAAACATTTCAGACAGTGATTCCACTAGATAATACCTGCTAAGATCCCACACCATGAGTCTCCTGCCAAGACAACAGGACGCTAAGATAGTTTCATTCTTTGGATTCCAACCCACCTGGAAAACTTCCTCCCTGTTGTAAACAAGAATAATTTTTCAGATAAAAGTTCATAAGCATAAAAAAATTTGGAGAAATTTTTAAAAAACTCCATGGGGGATAGTTACTTGTGACAATCAAAGGTGTGAAGAGCAGTATTAATCTTGCGTAGATCAAACAACTTCACAGTTTTATCAGTAGAACCAGTAGCTACAACCCATTCATTGAATGGATTAAAAGCCAAGCAGTTGACCTAGCAAGAAATGCCACATTAAAATCCATATTAGCAAGTCTTGCATATAAAAGATGTTATAAGGTCAACCAAGGTGTATGAAAAATGAAACTTAAAGGAGGAAAATTTCATCAACCTAAACACAAAAAAGCCACTAAAGTGAAATAACACAAATGTAAACCTGAAGCATGGCCAGGTCTTCACTCGATGGTTATTGACTAGAAAATCATGCATTTCAGAAATTGTTGTTTTTTCGCAAGAACTAATTATCTGGTTCATCATGTCAACAATGTCATGCTACTCACTTCCTTTGCACAGCTTGCCAACTAACAGATAAGAGACTAAAAGCATCTTTAGCAATTCCAATATTCATATCACTATGTGCACATACATGCATCGGATCACTTTCACATGGTAAAGAATAACAAGGACATCAATACAGTCCTGATAATCACCAAGTAGCCTATTCAGGAGTTTTGTTACACAATGCAATTAATTTCATGAATCACATAAAAATCATCAATAATGGTAATAAAAAAGAAATGAAAAACACATTGCATATTTAGGTATAACACTGTAATTTTTCTTTCAGATTCTCAAATAGGCTCAATTTTGAGAAAAATTAACTGGTAAGATATTAAGAAATGCACAAGCAAAGTGACTAGAGCCGGGAAAACGGGCCGAGCCCGTCGGGCCGGCCCTTTTAGGCCCTGACCCTTCAAGGGCCGGGCTTGTAAATTGTAGCCTCAAAAGGAAGTCGGGCCTAAAAGGGCCGGCCCTGTAGGGCCTCGGGCTTAAAAGGGCCGGCCCCGGAGGGCCTCGGGCCGGCCCTTTAGGCCCGTTTATTTTTTATTTATTTTACTTTGAAATGAACCATGTTACATTTTTGAATTACCTTATTGAATCTATATGTCACTCTGTCCTAATATTGTATAAAGTATGATTTTTGAGTATATTGTTTTGTCTAATTGAATCATATTATGATTTTTGAGTATGATTTTTGAATATATTGTTTTACCTATTTAGACTAAAATCATATTATATACTATTTTTCCTGATAGAGTATGATTTTTTATGAAGGTTGTGATTATTTGACTACTTGAACTTACTGCTCAAAGTGAAACACAATCAAATGTCCTTGAAATTTATGATAGTGGCGAAGAAGGTAAAAATGATAGTCGTCATACTCATGTTGTTTAGAGGTTAGAGTATTTAGCTTATTGCCTTCTTATACTTTGGCCTTTGTGTGAGTTATTTATGGACATGATTTTACCTTTGATTATACATTAGTAACTGTGTTTGTTTGTTGCAAGAGACGTGTTATTTAAACCTTAATGTTGACAACATTTATGTATTAAATTAGAACTTTAATCATTGTTATTTACTAATTATATCTCTTTGGGGAAAATACGCAGGAAAAATAGTTAAATATTGTGGAAATGATTTTCCGGCCCTGCGGGCCGGCCCTGGCCCTGATGCTCTCGGGCCGGGCCTTGAAAAACTGCAATTTTCCTAACCCCGAGCCCTTTAGGGCCGGCCTTGTTAGGCCCTGGCCCGTCAAGGGCCGGCCCTGATTCCCAGCTCTAAAAGTGACATTAAAATGAGACATTCTTAACTGGTAAGATAACTGATATATTGCATGACACTATCTTAGGCATAATTGAATGAAAGGAATATATATAGCCATAAGTAAATCTTGACAAAATTATGCACCATAAACTGAATTATCTTTTACCCATCGCCCGTGGGTTCAGTTGGCGAGGGGATTGGACAATGAGTGCCTGGGTGACCCCTTTGGCATGAGTTCGATCCCTGGGAGTGGCATTTAGTTATGCCTCCAGTTGCGGCGCTTGGGGAGGCATCTCCACAGCTAAGTGAAGCTGGGGTGAAAAAATAGGGGTGAAAGTCCTCTACCTACCTGTGTGGATTAGGCGGCTTGCCAACCAGGAGCCCACAGGGACAGGCCTCCAGTGGATCATGAGTTAGGGGCCCTGCCCTTGGATTGGGTTAAGCCCGAACCCCTTCCTAAAATTTATTGTATCAAAAAAAAAAAAAAAACTGAATTATCTTTTGGGTTTGATAAGTTGGTTTCCTATTCCTCTCCCACATTTGGTTACACTAAACAACTGAGAATTGCAAAAGGATCAGTCATATCAACTGCCACTGCCAGGTCAGTTCATCTAAATAAATAATTATATCAACACAGATCATGCTCATTTTGAAAACATCTCCTAATTTTTCACATTGATTTTCAGCCAAGTATTGTCATTCTCAGGAAGCCATAACATTATCCTAACAATAAAATAGTGCATATGAAAAGTAAACACAGATGTTTGTCAGAAATACTTGTACCAAAACCTTGAATCTGCCCAAGCACACAAGAGAGTCCTTAAAACGCACCTCACTTTGATGAGCAACTACAGACTGGACAGGCTTGCTGATTGATGGAGTCCGAAGATCCCATATAAGCAAGTATTGATCATCACCAACAGAACCAAATAAATATTCATGCCTCAAATGCCATGCTACATCTTCCACAACACCTTCATGAACCTGTTACAAATCAAGAAACTACTGAGTTTACAAGATAGGTTATGAAGTAGAATTAGAGTCCGGGAAAAAATTTTATGATTTATGTTCATAGAAGGTATAAGTGCATCAGCAAGGAAAATGCCTAGTATATTATTAGCATGCCCCGGACTCTTTTTTGTAACACATTGAGGCATATAAATGGAATTAACGTAAACTAATCCTCTCAGTTTGCAAATGCTTTTAGACATTTTGGTTAAAGTTAGCTCTTCCTGCCCCATCAAATAACACATCTAAAATGCATCTCCCATGATTGAGTGGCTTAACACCGCCCCCCCCCCCCCCGGGCCCAAAAACTAAAAACAAAAAAAACCCACCCACACACTCTCTAACTTATATATCCTATATACACACGCAATTTAAAATCAGATATACCGGTCCCAGTCAGAATTGTGTTTTTCATCCCCCATCAAATGGCATAGCATGAAGGTAAAGCTTAACTAAATAGGATAAGTAAATACTTTGACCCAGGGTCAAAAGGGAAAATGAACCTTAAAAATCTGCATAGCCTCCAGGGTTTTATTTTTAGGAGCCGTATTAATATCCCACAAGCATATCTGAGCATCATCAGAACCACTTAGCAAGTGACCCTGCTTGAATTTACTCCATGATAAACCATATCCTTCAGTATTATGACCTCTTAGCCTTAAATCAGGATTACAGGCACCATCGAGAGGTGGTTTAGATGGATGCTTGCTATAGTCAAATACATAAACCTCAGCACTAACTGTCTTAGTGGCAATGATAAATGGGTTTTGAGGCATATAACGAGCCCTGTTAACCTCTCCATCATGATTTATTTGCTGGATTATTTGTACCTGTAAGAAAGGAACACCTCCTTAGACAAAACAAAAGGCAAAGTAAAATCAAGAGCTTCAACTATCACATCGTCAGCAAAAGGCACAGATGCAGGAGCCAAAATATATCTAAAAAGAAATTTTCAATTTGTTGGAAAACTTCATTAAATTATCCACTTGCAGTACAAATCAAATAGCTAAATTATGACTTCGTGACTTTCATAAATGTTGAATCTAGTGATACTTCATAGTGTAAATATATTTTCTTCACCTTTACAATGTGTCTAAGTTTCAAAACTTTAGATCAAAGGCTACATTGAGGTAAGATGCCCATATAATACAAGACTTTAATTAGCCTATTATGCAGACTTAAAAAATATAAATAAAAAATTATATACCTTGTTTATCATGGTATGTTTGGTACATAGAAGAAATGAAATCCGTTCATAATGCACCAAAAAAGAATGCAAGGTCTATTGTGCCTTTATTACAATTTCTCAATAGTATCTATCACTTAATAAGTTTTATAAAACAATGATACAAGATCATTTCTTATTCATAATTCATCCTCTTTTCTGATTCATAATACATTCTTTTCAGGGTCTTCAAGTGTATTGGAGGCAAGTGGAAGGCTTGTAGGGTATTGCTTGTCAAGGTTCAAACTTTCCACAACAAAACAGAAAATGATGCAACTGTTATACATGTAGCGAACGTCCAGATCATGTATCACAACCCAAGGAAAGCAGAGTTTTCGCTGATTTAAGGTGCAAGGGCTCAATAATAGAGCGTGGTAAATATGATATCATTTTTATCTTCAATATTTTTTTTGACGGAATTACAACTTGAAATCCATGATAAATCACTTTATGGTTCAGTGCACAGTGGTAAAAGAATGTAACTTTTTCTGCTATAAATCATGAAATTATTAATTTCTATTGAAACGTGAGGACTTCATTTTATTAAAAAAAAGTTATATAGAACCTGCAAGTGATCACAAGTTAATATGATCACCATCTTAATGGAGATCGACCAAAAAAGTACTAATATCAGAAGAAGATTGGTTCCTTACTTTGCCATTAGCACATCCGAATCCTCCTACATCAGCGCGATCGTCATCATAATGGCGCGCATCATTCTCGGCATCCTCCAAAGGAAGCTGGACTTGGGCAAGCATTAAGTAATTGGGTTCGTTCTCCGAAGTATGTGTGCCCAGAATCATCTTCTGGACCGAGTAATCCCTCCCAGGAGGCTCATCTCGATCAGGAAGCCACTCGACAGTGAGGGAAGGCCATTCTAGGGCATGGGTTATTACCAAATCGTACAAAAATGGCGTATTCTTCTTCCAGATTTTGTACTCCTCATTTATCAGTCTCTCTTCTATCTCTCCCCTCATCTCTTCTTCATCTTTCCCCATCGCCTGATTTGCTCAGTCTCTATCACTTACTCACAAGTTTCCCGCCAAAAACTGGAAGCGAGTTGGAGAGGTAGAAAACCAAGCTGAATTTGATTCAAATAACAAACCCGTGCAGAAGTCAGAACCTAATTAGTGTTCAAACCCGCAAATACTTCATGTACGAATAACGTTTCTTTTCCCAGCTTCTACCTGAAGTCCTAGAATTGCACAGAAGCTCCCTGGCATCAACGGAGGCTTTTTTCACCGCCCAGCAGTTTCAGCGCTTTTAATGGCTTAACACTGTTGCTGAATGGTACAAAGAAGGGGGAAAAGAAAGAAAAATGGTGCGACAATTAGTAAAATATAAATAAACATGCTGAAGTCCAATAACTTTAAATGAACTGATCTCAAATTTTAAATTTTGAATAAATGTGAGAAATTATTTAATTCCCCTTATTTTTTAAATAAAAAATTCTCATACACCTCTTACCCATCTTCGGAGCTTTGGTGCCGGTGATCAGAGGCGGGAGGCCTTCATCGGAGCACCAGTGACCTTGCTGACAGCCAAAACTCTGACGCTGGCGGCTGGTCATCGAAGTTCTAGTAGTTTCATTTTTTTTTGAATTTTTTAAACAAAAGTCATTAATATAGATACTAGAGTTATTAATATAAACAATAAAGTTGAATATAAGGTTCACCGGCAATTTCATATGATTTTTTAAATTTCTCAAACAAAAGTCATCAACATAGATACTTAAGTTGTTAATATAGATACTAAAGTTGTAAATAAGGTTGGCCAGAGCTCTGGCAGTCTCATATATATATTTTTTGAATTTCTCAAGTAAAAATCGTCAACATAGATCTTCGAGTTGTTAATATAGATACTAAAATTGTAAATAAGGTCGATCGGAGCTCCAACGGTCTCATATATTTTTTTGAATTTCTTAAGAGAAAGTCATCAATATAAATACTTGAGTTGTTAATATAGATATTAAAGTCGTAAAAATATATGAGACCGTCGGAACTCCGGACGACCTTATTTACAACTTTAATATCTATATTAACAATTCAAGTATCTATATTAACAACTTTTACTTGAGATATTTAATATATATAATATATATGAGATTGTCGAAGCTCCAGTCGATCTTATTTACAATTTTAGTATCTATATTAACAACTTAAGTATCTATGTTAGCGACTTTTGTTTGAGAAATTCAAAAACAATATGAGACTGCCAGAGTTCCTGTGAACTTTATTTACAACTTTATTATTTACTCTATCCGGTTCTAAATATAAGATATAGTTGACTTTTTTAGGAGAGATTAATGAAGCTGAATAAGTTACTTAATCATATCATATGTTGTATATTCTTAAATTATAAATTAGTTTATTAGTCAAAATAATTAGTTTGGAAAAAAAATATAAATACTCTAAAGTAATTTAATTAGCTTCCTTAATATTTCCAAAAAAGTCAACCTTAATTTATATTTAGGGCCGGAAGGAGTATATTATCAATTCAAATATCTATATTAACGACTTTTGCTTGAGAAATTTAAAAAAACATATGAGACCGTCGAGCTTTGGCGACGGCCGCGGCCTCAAATTACCTGCGCTGGAGCTTCGGCGATTAGTAGGGGGTGTGTGAGGATTTTTTATTTAAAAAAAGTGAGGGTAGTTAGGTAATTTCCTACATTTGTCTAAAATTCAAAATTCAAAATTCAAAATTCCAAATCAATTTTAGTATTATTAAAATTCAATATATTTATTTGTCTTTTACCAATTTTGACAATAGTTTTCTATTTTTCCCCAAAAAGAAAATGTTTGATAGGAAAGACAAAATAATGTGACATTTAGGGTGTGTTTGGATTGTGGGGAGGGGAGGGAGGTAAATTACCTTTTTTCTTGGTTGAAGGTATTTAAATTTTGGGTCGGAATTCAAAATTTAAAAGAAATTAGAGGGTAAATTTTAGGTTTCTCCTGTCCAAAATTGTAATTTACCCCCTTCCCCTCCCCTCAAACTTAAACCCTAACCTTTGGAGGCCAAAAATGGGTTTGGATTCACATTTGCCGTAACACAAACAATTCTGCAAGAGGCAAAAATTTCCTTCCATCCTTTTAACTTGAGAAATTTCACTATATCCCCATTGTATACATTTAATATCAAACAATTCACAAAACTTTCAAAAATTTCACTGTACCTCTAGGACTAAATTGTAATTAAGTTTTTGGCCGAAAAGACATTTATGCCCTTGTCTTGTACATGGCCAAGATGGCCTTACAAATTCCCATAAGTGCCGTGTAAATAGACATATTTGCCTTGTAAATAACATGTGTTCTTGTGAATATGCCCATTTTTTTGTACATAGTCGAGATGGTCTTGTAATTTCACTTATTTGTGTTGTAAATCAGCATATTTGACTTGTAAATTCCCACATGTGTTTTGTAAATAGCATATGTTCTTATAACGGCCTCTTGTCTTGTATTCCCTCCAGTCCTATTTATACGAGCCCGATAACCGAATTACGTAGTTTAAGAAAGCGGTTAGAATTAGTTAAAAATAATAAGTATGTCTTGAAATAAACATTTTTTCCAAGTATGTTTTGTAAATAACATTTTTTATAAGAGCCCGATAAGAGTTGTCTCAACATTTAATGAGTTTTTTTTTTCATTTATACCCCTCATTAATTATACATGTTGCATTAATTAAATGTTGTGATACTCTATTTCTCTCTATGACTTGCCCCTACAAATTATAGCATTTGTAGCGGTTTTAAACTAAACCGCTACAAATTTGTAGCGGTAAGTTACGCACCAAATGACGCGACAGATTAGCAGTGTTTTTTTGTAGCGGTTAGGTAGAAAAAACCGCTACAAATTTGGCACGAAATTCCCGCTAAAACTTGTAGCGGTTCAGTTGTAGTGGTTAAGAAACAAAAACCGCTACAATATTCCCGCCACTTGGCGCGACCAAGACCCACCAACAGTATAGCGGTTATTTGTAGCAGTTATAGCAACAAAACCGCTACAAAATCCCAAATGTCAGGTATTTGTAGCCGTTATAGGGATATAACCGCTACAGAATTTCAGGAGTCTCCAAGTTTGTAGCGGTTCTGGACCATAACCGCTACAGAATTTCAAAGGTTCTTGTACTTTATAGCGGTTATTAGAAAACCGCTACAAATTTCAGTCGCCCTTGGTTATTTGTAGCAGTTAACGTAGCGGTTATTGGAATAACCGCTACAAATTGCTGGCCTATTTAAGGCCCGCCTCCCTCCTTTTTTCCGTTTGCTCATTTTGTTTCTTAAATTTTCTATGAGTGTTTTCTCTTAGATTTGAGCGTTCAGATGTCTGTGAAGGAGTTTTTGCTGCAGTATTTCTCAGTATTTGCACTTGAGGTACGTAGATAAGACGTATTTTATTTGTATTTATATTTTTATTAGATTTTTGCATAATAATGTGACCAAAATATTTTTTTTTGAATTTTTACAGTTGATATGGCTTCAAGAGAGGATAGGGGGAAGGCCCTTAAGGTCCCCAGACCGATTTTGCGGGGTGGCAGCACCCGAGCAGGGGGCAGAGGGAGGGAGCAGCTCGGAGGTAGGGCGACTATGGCATTTCGACCAATCCCCCAGCAGGAGTCGGCCCTACCACAAGCACCGCAGACGATCTTACAGGAGACGACCACACCAGAGGTGCCTGAGTTTGGGGGCAGATATCAGCGTCGAGGACTACGACGATGAGGACTTCGAGATCCCGATTGGGCTCAGGGAGATGAAGCAATTCCTTGATGAGGAGGAGGCTCGGGAGCAGAACAACCCACGAGGGTCATCTTCGCAGTCCACTGGGTTTGAGGTGTAGGTCCAAGGTAAATAAATTTTTTATTTAATAAATTATTTATTTAAATTCGAAATGTTAAATTTGAATTACAATTTATCTAACGTGCGGTAAACTGTGCAGATGAGCAAGGGAACGTGTCGACGAGGAGGCTGGACGTGGCAGGGTTGAACAGCATGGATTAGACCCTGCGAGTTATAGTGTCATGGAATGAGGGCACTGACCAACTCATTGACAATGGGGGTCACCTGTTCAACCACTTCCTGAACGACCTGGGCGCGAATTGGATGCGGTTCCCCCTTCACTTCAAGACGTGAGGCACGTTCCGAAGGGGCCGAAGGACCAGGCTTGGGAGGAGGTGGTTCAGGTAATTAATAGTATTTAATTAATATTTTTTGTAATTAATTCTATTTAATTAATATTTTGTAATAGGATTTTTATAATTATTGATATTTAAATAATTTTTTTGCAACTGCGGTTTGCCGTTCGGGCCGACAGGAAGAGGTACACCCTTGTGAAGATGGGTGACGGTTGGAGGAATAGGAGGAACCATCTCTTTAGCAGGGTGGATAAGGACAGGACGATGCCTCTGGAGCAGCTGATCGAGAGCGTCCTGGATGGCGTGCCGCCGAACGACTGGGTGAGTTTCTTCCAGTTCAGGAGGAGCCCTGAGGGGCAGGTAATGTAATTATTAAATTATAATTTCAATTTAATTATTTTTAATTTTAACTTTATTAATTTTAAATATTTTTTATTGTTTTAATACATTAATATTGTTTTTTTTCCAGGAGCTTTCTCAAAGGAACACCAGGATCCGTACGTAGCAGAAGATTCACCACACAGCATGATCGAAGACCTTTGCTGTCACCTACAGCGAGCTGGTAAGTTTTCAAAATATCACTGACTTTTAGCTGGTTATTTCATAATACTAATTGATTTTTGTAATTGTTTTAGGAGAAGAAGGCACAGCAGGAAAACCGTCAGACGGACTATGGGGAGTTGTACGCCATCACACACAAACACCGTGACGGGATTGCGACCTCTCAGCAGGCAGATGCGGTCATTATAAGTAATTTTATTATTATAACTTTTTTAAAACCAACTTAATAATGAAAAATGCTAATTAGTAATTGTTTCATAAAATGGCAGGAGCGGATGCAGTAGTCGCAGGCTGAGCTGCGACAGACCTAGGCCGAGGAGTCACAGGGGTCAGACGCCAGACCTAGCATGGTCTACGGCAGGAGCGCCGCCTCTGAGGCTGGCAGCTCTAGAGGGGTTAGACGCCCGAGGGACGCGTTTATGACCAGCTGTGGTCAGATTTGGAGTAGCAGATGACACAACAGCAACAGTAGATGCACCAGCTGCATCTGTAGTAGATGCAGCAGATGCAACTGCAGGCTGATTTGATCTACGCTCAGCAGACACAGTGGCGTGATATCGCGAACAACATGCTCGAGCGGTCATGGAGTAGCTTGTTCCTGGACGAGCCGCATCCACAGGTTCCCGCTGTCCCTCAGCCATCGTCCAGACTCCTCTTCCTCCTCCTCCTCCTCCTCCTGATGATGATGGTGCGGTTCACTTTGCCTAGCGGCCCGATCCAGTAGCACTTGAGGGAGCCCTACCTGAGGGAGCACTAGATGATCAGTCCCCAACTACTTAGTTTAGGACATCTTTTTTTTATTTGTTGTTGAAACATTTGTAAATATATATATATAAGTTTGTATTTCAGAACTTAAATTCTTATTGTATTTACCATAATTATATTTATATTATTAAACCGCGTTGTTGAATTTGTGAATTAATTGCAACAATATTATTTATATTTCTAAAATAAAAAAAATAAAGCATATATATATATATATATATATATATATATATTTGTAGCGGTTGTATAATAAAAACCGCTACAAATATATATGGTTGAAGCGGTTCTGCAATAAGAACCGCTACAAATATATATATGGTTGTAACGGTTCTGCAATAAAAACCGCTACAACCATATATATGGCTATAGCGGTTCTACAATAGAAACCGCTACAAATATATATGGTTGTAGCGGTTCTGCAATAAAAACCGCTACAACCATATATATGGATGTAGCGGTTCTACAATAGAAACCGCTACAAATATATATATAGTTGTAGCAGTTATACAATAAAAATCGCTATAAATACTCAACATTTGAATTTTCGAATTTGCTGCCTTTGTGCAATTTGTAGCGGTTATTTTATGTATAACCGCTACAAATTAAAAATAATTTTTTTATTTGCTGTCCAACGGCTTTAATATTAGTAGCGGTTGTATACATATAACCACTACAAATGCTCAACTTTTAAATTTTGAATTTCCCACCTCTATGTGCAAAATTCCAACGGCTTGAAAATTAGTAGCGGTTTTATACATATAACCGCTACAAATATTTTAGAATTGTAGTGTTTAGTGTAGAGGTTTTTAAACCGCTACAAAATTTTAAACGTTGGAATTTCAGAATATAAGGTTCTTGGCATTCGTCATTCTCTACTCACTCATCTTCTTCTCTATACTTTCTTCTCTCTCACTAGTAGCTATTGATAAATCATGGATCAAGTTACCGCGCAATTCTCTAGAATATTTGTACGGATTAAATAGTTTCTTGGATTTCGCATTCACTCACGGCAGCTGTAACGGCAAGATTGTCTGTCTGTGTCGGAGATGCAAGTTTAAGAAGTGGCATGCACGAAATGTTGTAAAGGAACATTTGCTTGTGAAGCCTTTCCCTGAGGACTATACGTTTTGGGCAGTTCATGGTGAGAAGGCCAGCATTAGATATGACGATGCTCTTCCTCGAAGTTCTCAAGTAGGCGTTCAAGTAGATGAAGATGATCCTGTGAATGATGCTATACGTGATACGTTTGGATTTCAAGGCGACAACTTCAATGAAGAAGTGCACGGTCCTGAGCCAGTTTTTATGAGGAATAAAGCAGCTCGGGATTTTTTTAGCTTGATGGATGAAGCAGATCATCCTTTATATCAAGGTTGTCGAAAATATTCTAAATTATCTTTCTTGATCAAATTGTATCATATCAAGTGCTTGTGTGGAATCACAGATAAGGGAATGTCGATGTTGCTCGAATTATTACAAGATGCATTCCCCAACATTGATATTCCCACAATGTTCTACGAGACCAATAAGATTATCAACAGGTTGGGGTTGAACTATCAAAAGATTGATGCATGCCTAAACAATTGTATTCTGTATTGGGGAGACGATTCCAGCAGGGAGACTTGTAAGAGATGTCACACATCGAGGTACAAGACAATTCGGAAGGGGAAAAAGCAGAAGAAGAAACCTGCAAAGATTCTTAGGTAGTTCCCTTTGAAACCTCACCTACAAAGATTATTTATGTCGTCTAAAACAGCGGAGCACATGAGGTAGCATGCCGTTGATAACAATGAAGACGGTAAATTAAGACATCCCTGGGATACAGATACTTGGAAAACGTTTGACAAAGACTTTCCAGATTTCGCGACTAACCCCAGAAATGTTTGGCTTACGTTGGCGACCGACGGTTTCAATCCTTTCGGGAATCTTAGCACAAGTTACAGTATTTGGCCGGTAGTCTTAGTTCCCTACAACTTACCCCCTGGATGTGTATAAAACAAAGCTCTTTCATTATGTCTATGATCATTCCAGGCAAAAAGGCACCGGGCAATGACATCGATGTGTATCTCCAACCGCTTATTGCGGAATTGCTTGATTTGTGGAATGTTGGCTTGGAGACGTACGACGCTTATTGCAAGACTTTGTTCAACTTGCGTGCAGCCTTGATGTGGACGATTAGTGACTTTCCTGGCCTTGGCACATTATCTGGTTGGAATGTGCATACTGGGTCGGCGTGTCCAGCTTACAATTTTGACTCTGACGCAGTGCGCCTTCCCCACAGCCGAAAGTGGTGCTTTATGGGGCATCGAAGGTTTCTTAATGGAAGGCATAAGTTCATATTGCAACGGAATCACTTCAATGGGGAACTAGAAAAAAGAGGCCCACCTTAGACTTTATCCGGTACAGATATCTTACAGCAGCTTGAGTATGTTGACTTCGAGTTTGGAAAAAGTGACGATTCAGCACAAACTTGCCAAAAGACGCGCAGGACTTCGACGCCTCAGCAGTGGAAGAAGATAAGTATTTTATTCACTCTTCCATATTAGAGATCTAATTTACTTCGCCATAGTCTTGATGTAATGCACATTGAAAAGAATGTTTGCGACAATGTGTTGTATATGCTGCTTAACGAACCAAGCAAGACAAAAGATCACCTTCAAGTGAGGAAAGATTTACTCGACATGGGAGTTCGTGAAGACGCTTGGCCAGATGAGCATAACAAATTTCAGCCGGCAAAGTTTACCCTCACAAAACCGAACAAGGAAGTCTTCCTCGCGACGTTGAAGAAATTAAAAGTTCTTGATGGGTATTCAAGCAATATTTCTCGATGTGTTGACTTGTAGGCTCGAAAGGTTGCTGGCCTGAAGAGTTATGACTCATATGTTCTTATGCAGTAGTTATTCCCTCTGGCTATAAAGAATGCACTTCCTCTTGATGTTTCCATCGTTTTGGTGGAACTTTGTTCTTTCTTTCGGAAGTTGTGTTCTAAGGTTTTAATTGTTGAGGAGCTCGATCAGCTGCAGTCCAAAATCATTCTTACGCTTTGTCATTTGGAGATGATCTTTCCTCCATCCTTTTTTACTGTGATGGTTCACCTTATAGTCCACCTCATTCATGAAACAAAGCTCGCTGGACCAGTACAATATCGTTGGATGTATCTGATTGAGAGGTACTCATTTTAAATATGTGCTTTATTCTCCGTATTTAATGTTTGCTAGTCGTCCTTTTCAGCATTTTATATCAATTTTCTCTTTTGTACTTCGTAGGTTCCTTGGGAAATTAAAATCTTACGTAAGGAATAAGGCGTGGCCAGAAGGTTCTATAGCTGAAGGCTATATAGGGGATGGGGTGCTATATTTTTGCTCAAGGTACTTTAATGATCTTGAGACGGCTTTCAACCGCCCACCTTGTGTTGACGATTGTCCTGAACCTACGCCGACATCAGGATAATTTATCCCTCGTGTTGGTAAACCAGTTGGAGCAACTGAGAATTTCAAACTAACGGCAACTGAGAAGTTGCAAGCACATAGACATGTCTTGATTAATTGCACTCAAGTTGAACTTTTTATACGGTAAGAATTGTACACTCACATGTTATTCGATCTATATCTTTCGTAACATTTCTCACTTTCATTTCACTATCGCCTTTCCATTATTAATTGCAAGAAATTCAGAAGTTATGTTAAGCGACAACTCAGGATCCGTACACAGACATCCTCGGAAGTTGATAGGAGAGTCCACAGAGAATTCCCGAGCTGGTTTGCGCGCAGAATACTAAATGACTACAACCCACACTTATTAGATTTCAGAGCTCTCACAATCGGCCCTCTTGATCATGCAAAAAGGTTTATAGCATATAATGTAAATGGTTTTAAGTTTTGCACGGTTTCACAGGATCAAGGATTGCAAACTCAGAATTCGGGTGTTTATAGCACATTTGGGACAAGGAGTTATGCGAGCAGCAGTGACGCCAATATGCAGTTCAGAGGCGTCCTTTACTATGGCAAGTTTCTTGATGTGGTCGAACTTAATTATCAAGGCCGTTTCACCGTGACGTTGTTCAAGTGTTTGTGGGCAAATATCACTACTTCTCAGGGACTGACAATTGACGACTTAGGGATCACATCAGTCAATTTCTCACGGCCGATTCATACTAGTATTTCTCAAGATGATGAGCCGTATATTCTAGCTTCAGAGGCACATTAGGTTTATTATGTCGAGGACGAGAGGCACAGGAATTGGCACATGGTCGTTCATTTAAAGCCACGAGATCTTTACGACATGGGTGAAGGCGATAACATCGCCTACGAGAGTGAGTCATTTCAGCCAGCCGATTTTGAAAACTACTTCTCTGAAGACGATGACAATTTACCTCTACTGCGGTGAGTTTTTTTAAGTCCACGTCATTTAAATTAAATTTTTTAAATTTAATAATACATCCCTAGCAATACTTTTTCTACATAATTTCTGTAGGGATGGCGACGATGAGTGATCAAATTCAAATTATGCTTTTGTCTTTAAAAAAAACTGAAAAAAAAAATTTTAAAATAAAATTTTAAAAAAATTAAAAAAAAATAAAATAATATTTGTAGCGGTTATTAAACCACTACAAAATTAAAAATAACCGCTACTAAGAAAAATCGCTACAAAATGGATACATTAACCGTTACAAATAGTACGTGGATCCCTATAAATACCCTTACCACAACTCATTTCAAACATTCCCCAATTTCTTTTCACCTTACTTTTCTTTTATTTTCTCTCATTTACAAATTCTTTTGTATGAGTAGAGGAGTTGAATAATACGATCAAATATGGTAACAAGTTTTTTTTTTTATTTTTTTTTACAATACTTCTTTCCTTGATATAAAATTTATTCTCACCATTTTTTTCTAGATATTTTAGAGCTGTATCTCATTTTCATCTATTTTTCATACACAATTACATTATATTAGACAACATAATAATTCATTATTACCTACGTATCCTTAATAATATTATTAATATAATTTTTATACTAATCCAATTAAATTAAATTTTTCCTTTTAATTTATTCATAAGTTAAACTATTGAATAATAAGCTAATTAAATTAGATAAACTAATAAAAAAATAAACTAATTAATTTAATATTAAAAGAACAGAAACGAATGATCGTATATTTTTAAAATTTTTTTTAAATATTTGTAGCAGTTATTAAACTGCAACTAACAAACGCGCCTTTTTAAACTCAAATTAAATTTTTTGGCGCTAAATTTGAATTTCATGAAATTAGTAGTGGTTTTATAAAAGTTACAAATTTCATAAAAATTCAAAATTATTAGCGGTTTCTTAATCGTTACAAAATTGAAAAAATGTCATTTTTATTTTTCCGCCTTCAAATTTTCAATTTTTTTATATTTGTAGCGGTTATATAACCGCTACAAATATCTCTGAAAAAAAATTTTATTCATGGGGATGTTGTAGCGGTTTTTTGTAACCGCTACAAAGGATGTAGCGGTTATTTTTCTTGAGTAGTGGTTTTGTATAACCGCTTGTAACATACGATTTAGTAGCGGTTTTCGGTTTTCATAACTGCTACTAATGTTGTTTATAGCGGTTAAAACCGCTACTAATACCCATTTTTAACCGCTACTAAATCACTTTTTTTTTTTTTGTAGTGTGAAAGGTAAAGAGTTAGGAGAGGCTATAGACATCCACATAAACTAATATTCATAACAATTTGAGTATATGTAGAAAACAATTTGCTTTTATCTAAAAATTTAATATTCTGTTTTTTTTACATCTAATTGATTACATGTCTCTCTCGTCCCTTTCAACCACAATCATTTTCTCTTATATTTGTTTCTAATATATTTTTTCTCACACTCATCATATTTATAAATAATGTTATATCTTTCGCAAATTTATTGTTTTAATTAATTTTAACGAACAATTCATTTTATATAATTTAGATAGTTATTGCTTATTAAAAAGGCCAAAGAGAAGGTGTTTATGTTAGAGGTAGAGGGTGAATATATAGTGTATAAAATTAAGAGATTAAACTGAAAATTTATATAGAATTCACAAAAGACACATTTTTGCCAATTTGGATATTTTTTGCGTGATTTTTACCCTTACATAATATTTAGGGATGCTTATGATTTACCAAAAAAGGGATGCATATGAGAAAATATTTTGAGAATAAAAATGTGATTTTTTTATTATACTGGTAAGAAATGTCATTTAATCCTATAAAAATTATAAACATCCATATAAGAAAATGCATCTTATTACCAATAGGCGTTGGTCCTAACTGAAAAAGTTTTAACGGCTTGAATTTGTCGTTAATGTAATTATTTTTGATTGGGTTTGATAATGGTTGAAACTGACCATTCACATACTCATGTAGAAAAGATGCATCCTATTGGGCTAGGTGGGTCCACCTCAACGAAGAAAAGCCGAAGAGTCCACTTCTTGTATGGTTATATCCATCTGCTACCAAAACAATTTATGCTTGAAATACTTTACGTCTAGTGGAAGGGGTTAATTCCTCGTAATATAACGAATCAATATTCAAATTTTGATTGGAGGGATGTTCACATTTAATACCTGACATTACCTTGAATATAATTAACTTTAATAGGAGGATGCATATGAGCAGCAAAAAAAAAAAAAAATATCATTAACATTTGGCTAAAATCTCTATGAAGTCTCCTTGATACTTCATGTGTTGTATAACTTTTTTAATGTTTCAAAGTTTAAATTAAAAACTTAATGACATTTTAATGTTTGGCATTAAACCCCATGTCCTTATTTAGCGTTAAGTTAGTGTTATTCCGGGAACATGAATTGTCTGAATACTATTTCAACTACAATCCAAATTTAAAAATTTTTATTTGATGATTGTTAAATAAAAATCATTTTTTTAAAGAATTAATAGCTAAGAAATTATTTTTATTTTAAAATTTCTGTAACTTCAAATAATTTTAAAAAAATAAAAGTATTAGACCATCTAGTAGACCGTATAAATTTTGGTAACCACCGCTCCCCCAAAAAAAAGTTAATACACTCAAATCAACAATTTTCTTTTACCCCATGACCAAGGATTGACGAGTTGAATGCATGCATACAAACAAACACAGAAGGAGGGCAACAACCAACAAAACTCTAGTATAGTTGGTAGATGACTGGATTTTTTAAACATGATGTCCTGGGTTCGAACCAGGTCGTGGGCATGAAAAAGACTTTATTGAGAGAGGCAAAACCCACTTCGGTGATCTCTACGTCTTAGAAAGATGAGTCTCTAGTTATCGGCAAGGGGAAAAAAAACAAACAAACAAAAGGAAGGCAACAAAGAAAGTGGAATATGTGAATTTCTTATGGTTGTTCTAAGTAATATTTAATCCCAAGCTTGTGTCCCTCATTCTTTAGAAAGGTCTAAACATATACCATTTTCCAGTTCCAAGCAAAGTTACGTTGCCGGTAATCAGAATATGTAATAAGAGTAAAAGTGAGATTAGTTCCAAACTTGAAATATTAATAAAGCTAGAAAATCCTGTGTTCCTTATCCAAGGTTTATTCCATATGATGATTACATATTTTGTAAAGCTTCATTGAACAGTTTTACCAAACTTCATTATATATATAAAAGAAATCACACAAACAAAAAATCAATAACAATAAGCGATAATGACAAATCCCACAAAAGATATGTTTAACAAACTGAATGAAGCAGAGGAGAAACTGAAAAATCTGGAGAGGGATGATAATAATTATCATCTTGGTCATCATCATCAAACTTCACGACGTCCCAAGATCCAAAGGGTCCTACATCATCAGAGAAATCGAGAGAATTTTGCAGAGTATTACTTTCCCAGGTTTGTGTCATTTGGTCCCATTCATTATGGCAAACCACATCTTCAACTAGGAGAACGGTTCAAGTACATGTGGGCTTCAATGTATCTCCAAGGCAAGGACGGAGATTTGAAACATCAAAAGATTCTGGAAAATATTAAGAATCTGAAAGATCTCTACACAGAAGATGCCCTTGGAGATTTCGACAACGACGACGAGAAGCTGTCGGCGATATTGTTTGTGGATGGTTGTTCTCTGCTTCAAATATTGGTTAAGTTTGATCTCCAGAAACCTGAAGATCTGAAGCTTAAGGTTGATTTACTTGCTCTTCTTCGTCAGGACGTGCTCTTGCTAGAGAATCAGCTCCCTTTTCAGCTTCTTAGTCTTTTAACAAACGACGACAACCTCGTTGTTGAGGCCATAGACATGTTTGTTGGTCGCTTTCAACGTTTCTCGTCCCATAATCCTGAGAGATTGTCGTCGATGCAACAAACTAGGGAGGACGAGGAGATTGGTGAGAATGGTTATTCTATTTCTATGTCTTACTATTATATTCACTTGTTCATATCAATTCTACATCTCATTATTACACATAGCTTTTTTATGATTTCAACGGGCTAAATTTAAATTCACTTATAACTAAAGGAAATAAAGAATGACTCAGATAGTTCTAGTGGATCCCATTTCTGATAATATAAATCCACAAATTAAAGTGGGACCAACTTTTTTTATATATGTAAATGAAGTGTGCATATATTTAAATATATGTTAACTTTCTCCTCTTATAAATCATACTCATCCAATATAATGTAAGACATGTTTATCTAATTTGATTAGATTAAAAAAATTAGTTAAGTTAGTTGATATGATTTGTTTTTTTCTAAAACACCATATTATCCTCCTTAATTCCCTCAATTTCATTATTTTGCTTGATTATTGTTGATGGAGTATTAATAAGGGTAAATTAGGAAAAGATTGACAGATATGAGAAATAGGTCTTACATTTAACACCAAAATTAACTCCCCAATTAGATCCTATATTAATGGCTCGAGGAATATATACATATGTACACATTTGTACTTAATGATGTTCACTTATGCAAACGAGCCTATTAATTTCATTATTATGGAATATTTTTCTATAATTCAGATTCTCTGATTCAAACTTTATCCAGAGCAAAAATTTCAAGACTCAGGGACAAAGGAGTGTAAAATATTAAAATTGAGGAAAAATTAGAATGAAGAACCCAGAGGAAAAAATATTTATTGAGAAAGACTATAAAAATTGTAATTACATAGAAAGACCAAACATAATAATATAAATTTAAAATTACTAAATTACCCCTAATCAAACCTCCTATATTATCTCTTATATTTATAATTAAAAAGAAACTAAAATTAAAAGTAAAACTACCCACAATCACATGTAATACAATCCTATCTTATTTTTATTTTTCACCAAGTTTCACGCTCTTGTGAAGTCAATGTATATCTTATTTAATTAACTGCGATTCAAACTCATATTTTTTTTTTGGTTTTATTTTTCATCAAGTTTCATATTCACATAATCAATTGATTATTTAATTAAGGGTTAAGGTGCGCTCAACACCCTGAAGTATTTTTCGGGGTGCATCTAATGCTCTAAAGTTTTTTATAGTTAAATTCTAACCCTAAACTTATTTTTATGGTGCAATTCTTTTTTTTTTTTTTTATATATATGCAAAGAGATGGAGGGCATTCCCTCAGCCTATGTTACCCAAAATCTCTATACCAGCATAATCGTTTTGAAGCAAAGCTTCCAACTTATCTTATGGGCTTAGATATGATGAAGCCTAGGCTCCATACTTAGTGATCTTTTAGCAAGATGATATGCCACTCTGTTCGCATTCCTATGAATATGCACTAGCTTCACCTCCTACTCTTTATTCATAACAGATTTAATCTCAGTTATCAGGCCAGCTTCGAAGTGGGATTCCTCCACTTCTTCACGCACTAGGCGAAGTATCTTTGAAGCATCCGTTTCGATCTCCAACTTTCTCACCCCATGGTCCCATGCAACTTTCAACCCTAAAGCACTGCCTTGAGTTCAGCAAAGAGACTACTATCCCCTGCCATATGATAAATGAACCCAATCATTAAAGTGCCATTATCTTTTCTGATAGCTCCACCACACCCCACACCAGCACGTTCCGTGTATGCACTGTTAATATTAAGCTTACTCCATCCCAGCGGTGGGATGTTCCAAAGCTCAACATGATCCACTAGTAGCTGGCCATTCAGATTAATCCCCTTCAACCTGCTCTTTGCTTGCAGAAACATGACTAAATTTGACTGGGCTCGAAGTTTAAGACTTTCATCACTCATTAGCTTGCCCTAAAAAATGTGGTCGTCTCAACAATGCCAAAGAAGCCAACATATCGTGGAGAAGAACTCTCTCCAGTCAGGTCGAGACTTGCCAAACTTATTCCTAATGTTTGCAATCAACCATTCCTTAAGCCCCAAACCCAAAAATCTCTTCTACTCGACTGCATCTAATAATCCAGACCATAGGAGCTTGGTATCTTCGCAATCCTGTAAAATATACAGCAGGCTCTCTGGTTGACGGTGACACCTAGCACACGAGAGATCCTCACATAAACCATGCCTATGCTCCATATTAGTTAAGAGCTTGTTTTGCAAAGCCAACCACATGAATGTCTTACACTTGTGAATGGTGTTCATCTTCCATGCATGTTGCCAGTTAGAGTCTCTCACTTCTCCCTCCTTGGTGATAGTAGTGTATGCTAATCTGACTGAGAATAAACCACTCTTATCATGCCGTCATTACTCAATGCTTGTGTCTTGACTCACCTCACACCCTTCCAAAACATGTGGCTATGCTTTCTTAGTCCCAGCCTATGTATTAGAACCAGATATCTCCATGTCAATCTTGGGTATAAGATTGCTGCCACATTTATACTTGCTTTGAACAAAACGCACCCATAAATCATTCTTGCGTTTAATAAGATTCCAACCAAGCTTTGACATATACGTAAGGTTCTAACTTCGCAAGCTTTTAATACCCAAACCCCCATTTTGCTTAAGCTTACAGACCGTATCCCAATCTACAAGGTGTATCTTGTGTTGAGTTTTTGATGAGTCCCAAAGAAATCGCCCATTACTTTTCTCAATCTCAGCATATATTGCCACTGGCAGGTTCGATTTCTGTATAGTGTACCCCAAAATAGCCAAGGTAACTGATTTAATTAGAGTATTTCGACCTACTAAGGATAGAGAGCTTGCCTTCAAGCTTGATAGCCCCTTCTAAACCTTGTTTAGAACAAATTGGAAACTTTCACGAGTTACGCGCTGGGGGTGAAATGACACCCCTAAATATTTTCCTAGACCTGGTGTAACTTGAAATCCCATAACTCTGCTGAGCTCAATATGCCTTGTATGGTGCAAATTTTTAGAAAAGTACACCCTTGTTTTATTAGCGTTGACCTTAAGTTCGGAGCTTTGACAGAACTCATCAAGGCAATTTTTAACCCCCGTACCCTGCTGAACCGAAGCCTCACAAAATAAACAATATCATCGGTAAAAAAATAAGTGAGACATATAAGGGTCATCCTTACATAGTTTAATTGGAGACCATTGCTTTGCATTCATCCTATCCTAAATCATGTGAGCCAATTTTTCCACACAAATCACAAACAAATATGGTGATAATGGATCTCCTTGTCACACTTCTCTAGAAGGAAGAAAACCACTATCCCTTTCCCGTTCCAAAGGAGTTCCATAGATGATGCCGTAAAACAACTAGATATAACAACTATTAATTGTTCTGGTAAATTTAACTCAACAAGGCATTGGATAATGAAACCCCAATTAACTCTGTCATATACTTTTTCCAAGTCAATCTTGATTGCCATAAACCCTTTTTTCCCTTGCATATTCCTCATAGAATGTATAGCCTCCTGAGCAACAATGATATTATCTAAAGTATGGTGCCCTGGGACAAAGCTACATTGATTTGGGCTAATAATCTTAGCCATTACCATCTTCAACTGCTAAGTAATGACCTTCATGATTATTTTAAATATTACACTACATAAGCTGTTGGGCCTCAAATCTCTAAGCTCCTCAGGATGTCCTTTTTTTGGAATTAGAACAATAAATGTACCATCGATCATTTTGATATTTTAAGGATGTCTCCACATGTCCTTTACTAATTCACATATATCGAATGTTCAACCGTCTTCCATTGGCTTTGATAGAATAAGACATTCAAGTCATTAGGTCCTAGCCACCTTTAAAGCACCCACGTCAAACAATGCTTCTTTGATTTCTAACTCCCCTACTTCACACACCGTAGAAATCGTAGCTCAGCATCATCAATCCTTAGAAAGGACACAGGGCCCTCATTTAGGGTTCGTTGCACTCCTTTATCCTTGAATAAGGTGGAAAAATAAGAGATGGCAGAAGACTTAATTCGATCCCGCTCATAAATCTATGTGTGACCTTCTTCCCAAATAGCCCCAATGAGATTCTTCTTCCGCCTACCATCTGAGAATGAAAGTATTTTGAGTTTTTATCATAATGGAGAGTCCAATTACATCGACCCTCTGGACCCAAATAAGGGAGTCTTGAAGTAAGGTATTCTCCAATTTGCCCCATAATTGTTTTTGAAGGGTCTCCAGCTATGAACTTAATCCATAACGCCTCTATTCACGCAATGCCATGCAATTAGTTTAGAAACGTTATCTTCTTCTCATTTGTAAACCCGTAAACCTCTTTATTCTATGTTTTACAAGCTGCAGTGAAATTTTCTACTTGCTCATTCCAACTACTACTATCATTCTACTGTGATTTAACAAAGCTTTTAAGATCATCATGAAGTACCTAGGAAGCAAGGAACTGAAACGGCCTTACCGTATTGGTTGGTGTCGCCTCCCCATACAATTTCAGTCAAAGTGGTCGATGGTCGGATTTTAGCCACAGTAAGTGCGTCACCATAACATTAGGAAATTCCCTCAACAATCCATTAGAGCTCAGAATTTGATCAAAACGGCTTTCAATCCCAGATGTTTCTAGGAAAAATTGGGTCCAATGAAACCCAGGTCATTTAGATTCAAATCATCCACAAAGTTACAAAAATCTTTGTTTGGTTGGTGATTTTGACCAAAGGAGTTTCGTTCATGGCCTATAAGAATAGCATTGAAATCACCTCTCAAGCACCAACGTCTACTCACAATATTTCCAAGTTGTACCAACTGTCTCCAAAGTTCTCAACATCTGGTGGATTATGGACTAGCATACACCAAATTCATAGCTCACTTCTGGTGTTCATGATTTTCTATTTCAAAATGTATGAATTGAGATTTCTTCTTTACAACAAATGCCTTATAAATCTTAGACCATAAACCATCAGCATTAATAAAGTCACAGCTCTGAAAGCCCAGCGTACTCACTATCTTTTAAGCTTTATTACCACTGCACCTGGTCTCAAAAAGAGCAACAAAGTCCAAACGATGAAAATTCTTTAATTTACGGATTAGATTAGGGAAGGAGCTTCCTCAAGTCTCGGGTACATTCTATTAAAAGGAAATTCATTCAGAAACCAGTAAAGTTGGTAAGGCGGAATGCCTCAAGTCATCCATCACAAGATCTATTGAAGAAATATCATGGGCATTTCCCCCTGACCATCATTCAACCCACACTCGACATCCTCTAGGTACATCATAGTACAATCATTCTCAAGTCCTTGTTGTACCCCATCACGCACATTGGCATCCAGCAGCCCAACTCCCTTCCTCTCCTCATGAACTTGACGCATATCCTTGGGCCCATCTTGCAGGATTGGGAATGCGTTGGCTAAGAATATCCTTATGGACTTTTTGAGAGCATTCTCATCCATTTGACAAGCTATTTTGGCCAATCTTGCAGCCCATAGAATACTCCTTCCCCGAGCCTTACCTTTTGTCGTAGCCTTTCTTTTTTTACCATCGGGACCTACACTTGGTCCTTTTGATTACTCATTTCTTCCCCAAATCCTGTTTAAATCCTCCGCTGATCCTTGTTGCTCGATTCTAATGCCCGACAATCCCTCCTTAATCTTCTTACCCCTCTTAACGACCTTCTTCTGACCTTCGCCCTGAATACCTCCTATCTTTCTCACACCCGAATCAGATCGTGATTCCTTCAAATTCGCAGCATTAACTCTGGTACTAAAATCTCACTTAACTAGTAATTGAGACCCAAAAATCCCGGCTTTTTCTGGCATACCCTTTATGTTCTCCAATAGTTTGTTCTTAGCTTGTTCTTTCTTCACCATTGCCTTATCCTTTCCAACCCCTCCCTTAGCCGTCTCTTGCTCCTTGGATGGGCATTGCCCTATATGATGGCCATACATGCCACAATGTAAACATACTAGGTGTAAACCTTCATATTCTATTTTCTTATCTTCACCAAAATGTTCAAAATAAGGAAGCAGCAGTTTTTGAAGGTCTATCTCAACACATATCCTCATAAAGCCACCCTTATCCAAGAATGTTGTCATTCAATCTATTTTCATTGTGCGCCTAACCAAATTGCCCAGTCTCCATAAAGATTCCACGTTATACAACTCAGCAGGTAAATCCAGTAACCTAATCCTTGCATCAATTTTCTTTTGGTAGTCCGCCTTCCACATATTAGAGTTGGGCCACCAACGTTAGAAGAGCAAGTAGTGGTCAGCGATCATCTATGTTCCTTCTTGAAAGGCATAATCCCTATCTTCCTGTATTGAAAAGGACACAATGAAATAACTATTACTTAATGGAGTAACTTTTAAGTGTTTTGAAGGGCTCCACATTCTCTCTACTTGCTGCCTTATAAAACCCACCCTAAAAGTTTTCCCATCAAATTCATGATAAGCGAATTCATATACGGCTTCCACCATGCCGCATACTCCTCCCTCGTCACTCTCAATTTCGGATATTTGCCAGTCTTCCTCCTCAGTTTCCATTTCATTTCCTTTTGCCTCTATAGTTTTCTCATTTTGCTTAGCAAAGTAGTCCTTTTATCCCTTCAGGGCATCCATGGCCGACATATACATCTCTAGATACCCTAAATCACCAAGACTGAGAAGTTTATACTTGTATCAGACTTTGTGGTTTATTCTGTTCCCTTTGCCCGTTCCTATTCCTAGGCCAAAACCCTTTCGACCATCCCCATCATGTCCTCCTCTACTGTCACCTTCCCTTTCCCATCCATCGGTACTCGTCATTCCTTTCTCTCACATCTCTTATGTTACAATTCTATACAGCCTTATCATAAGTTAAACTTTGACTGTTAAAATGGTGATTATGCAAACCTTTGACCAAAATTATCCATGTGGCATCTTAATTGGACTGCTTACGTGGCTTGGGGAAAAGAGACAAGGTCACCTAGGCTTGGCGGAACATCCAAACTAAGGAAATTTTTTTGATCTCTCACCATCAGAATAGTTGATAGAGGGTTTATCAGTTAAGGAAAAGGGGGTTTGGCCAAGTGATGATTATCAACTTCCGGTAATCTCCTGGAAGGTACTAGTGATGATGAAGTCAGTGTGGTTCGTTGAGAAAAGATCGACTTTGTATAGGCTAGAGAAGTGATATTTGTCTTCAAATTTCTTCTAGAAAATGTCAGAGTCTGGGTACAGAATATGCAATTGTGCACTACATTACACAAATATATGAGTTTTAGTTAAAAGAAAAGGTTAAAAGTTGAAACCAGGAGCATAATATGCATGAAGGAGACGAACTTGGGTAACACCCAATTTATGTGCCAACAACAAAGAGGCGATAATGCTTCCGTCACACTATAGTTTCCAATGATAAAATCTAGCTTGCCTTGCAACTCTAGTGATCGAGCTCGTGAGCAACATCCTTGGTGTAGGTTTTCTCGATCAACTTTACCGATGGAGAGAGATCAAAAAATTTCCTCGGTTCAGATGTTCTGCCAAGCCTCGGTGACCTCGTCTCTTTTCCCCAAGCCACAGCAGCAGTCCAATTAAGATGCCATATGAATAATTTTTTGTCAAAGGTTTGCCTAATCAGCATTTTAACAGTCAAAATTTAACTTATGTTAGGGTCGGATAGAATTGCATCATAAAAATTAGTTCAGAGTTGAAATTGCACTAGGTGCACCCTAAAAAATACTTTGGGGTGTTAGGCGCATCTTAACCATTTAATTATCAAATATATCATCAAGTTACCAAATTTATATTATCAAGTATCAACTTTAATATCAATTAAGCTCTTTTTATTTAAAAAAAAAAAACTCATTTAATGTGTTTTCATGATATAATATATTATTTAGGTTTTTTAATTTTATTAACATTAAATGAATTTTTTAACCCACATAAATTTCTTCTAAAATAAAAATAAATCATATAAACTTTTCTGGTTTAACATATATAATAAATTATAAAAGACCATGATTTTTTTAAAAATTATATAATTATATTTTTAATTAAAATTTTTGTTGATTTTAACAAATATAATTTTTCAAAATTGAAGCATGTGTAATGTTTTTCCATTGATATCCATGCAAGTGGTGAAAAATGAAAATTGAGAACAGTTTTATTTAATTTGGTGAAATTTATAATCTTGTATTAGTTTTAAGAATAGAATGTGGGAGATAATGTATGACGGAATGCACAAGATTTTCTTAGGGGTATTTTAATATTTTTAGTTTTATATTTTTGTATTTGGTCTTCTAAATAATTATAATTTTTATGGTCTTTCTCAATAAAGATCTTTTTCTCTAGGTCCTTAATTCTAATTTTCCCTAAAATTTAAGGATAAGTTGTTTAAAATTTCAAGAATACATGGATGTAGCAAAATACTACTCCCTCCGGTCCTTTGTATAAGAACCAATTGCCTTCTTTTGGAGAGACTACTGAAGCTAAATAAATTACATTAAAGTATTTATATTTATCGTTGTTCTCTAAACTATATTGCTTGACTTATAAATTGATATATAATATTATGATACACAACACATACTAATGATTAAGAATTGACTTAGCTGCCTTAATCTCTAAAAAAAAAAGTCAAATTGCTATTAGCGAAGCAAGGTAGCATAATTTTTTCACCCATAGTAAGGTGTCTCACTACAATGTACATGGCTCAGTCACCATATATATATCTAGAGAGAGAGAGAGAGAGAGAGAGAGAGAGAGAGAGAGAGAGAGAGAGAGCCATATGATATGCTAGCTTAAATTAAGGGTATGGTATAGGATTATATTGCAAACCGCTTGAGAAAATAATGACCTGATATCTAAGCATGAGTTTTTCACAATGTGTATTTATTAAAGAAATGATGAGACACGAGTGATTTGTCCAAATTAAATACGGTATATTTATTAGAAGATCTAATATATATAGTTGCTGAGATTATTGTTAAGCAAAGTCTTTATGAAAAAATAGATCATACTTCATTGATGTGGATTTTGAATATATAGCTTTGAGTAATGTGTAATTTGTATTGAGCTTGCTGGCAAGAAAAAAAAAAATTGTATTGAGCTTAGTCCTCCATTTCTTTTGTTATAGAAAATTAAGTAACATTATTCGAGGTTAAAATACTCATAAAATGGCCTTATAGCCTAGTGGAATGAGAGCTCTCTTGTAAGTGGGAGGTTGACGGTTCAATTCCGGCTGTAACCTCAAGCCATTAGTACGTATCCCTTTAATTCCAACAAAAAAAAAAAAAATCAACTAACAGTTAAAATTAACTGGGAGAATAGCCAAAGCAAAATTGCCCCCGAAAAACTTTCCGTTGCCCCTAGCTTAACCCTTTGAGTGAAAGAAAGAAATAGGGAGAAGGTGGACCCTTCTCTTGATTTCATGAAGTTCAGAAATTTTTTTGTCTCCCTCCACTGATTAACCGAAAGTGGGCATGCATATATAGATAATGTATGTTCACTCTATGAATGTAAATGCAGGTGATTCAACTGGTTGTGAGCAACAACAACGTGAAGAAATTGAAGTGCGACTCATACATCCTCCCCCACCACCTCATCTTCTTCACCATCTCCGCAGCGAAATGCTACGAGGCTTTCATCCAAAAGAAACCAAATCATCAAAACACAAACACAGATCAAGAACTTACAGAAACGTAAAAGAGCTCAGAGAAGCAGGCATTCGAGTTACGAAGCAAAAAAAAGCAGCAAGCCCCATAGACATCTCCTTCCACTCCACTTGGTTCGGTGGAAGACTCAAACTTCCCAAAATAGTCGTCGACCAAATCACAGCACCAACCTACCTCAACCTCATTGCCTACGAGACCTTGCCTGATTTTGAGAACAAGCACGAGATTAGCTCGTATGTTGAGTTCCTCGACACGATTATCGACCACCCCGATGATGTGAGGATGCTACGGGCTGCCGGAGTTCTGCTGAACCGGCTCGGGAGCGACGAGGAGGTGGCCAAGCTGTTTAATACGATAGCCATGGATTTGAAGACGAATGCTTCGATTTATGCGCGTGTGGCAGATGAGATAGAGATGCATTATAAGAAGAGGTACAAGACTTGGTTGTCTCAAGCTTTTCATATGTATTTCAAATCGCCTTGGACTATTATTGCGTTTCTTGCTGGGTTTTTTGTTGTTTTTCTTACTGCTGCTCAGGCTTGGATCTCCTTCTTCCCCCTTAAGCAATAGTGTTATTCATCAATGACGACGTAGAGATCATTGGAGACAGATCATAGTGTGAGTCTCATGCATAATGCCATGGCTTTCTTGTTCTTCTTCTTGTTTGTTCTAAACCCTCCTCTTTATTGTTTTCGTTGAGAAAAAAATGTAAGGGTTATATACCTTTAATTTGGAAGTGAGTCTTAACTCTCACTGTACAGGTGTAACTTTATTTTATGTAAGAATAATTTTTTTTTTTTGTTGCAATTACATAGATAAAAAAGTTTTCCATTGATAATCCGTCGGTAATTTCCTGTCAGTAAAACATTTTGCCACATAAAATGTAGCGATGGAATGGATTTCGTCTATAACTTCGTTTCCATCAGTAATTTGGTCGGTAAATTGGAATATCCTTTTTTAGTATGTCGTTTATCTTAATTTTTATGTTCAAAACTTTTATTGGCAGCGCCTTTAATTTGTTGGTTGTTCTAGATTAAATATAAGGATACTGTGTCACTAGTTTTTTAGAAGAAAGGAAAAAGGTAGATCTAAATTCCATTGTTTGTTTCTCAAGTAGAACACTGAGAAGATGGGAATTGGGAGAAAACTTGTGGTAGTTTTGAGACACCGACCACATTCTGTCATAACCATCAACCATTTAAATTTAATTAAACTTCTGCTGTGGTGGGCCTTTGAATAACAAGAGATCCCTCGTTCAAAGTTTACAAAGGAGATTCATTCATTTTATAAATCAATCTCATTCACCCATTTATAGCTCATAGAAATGAATGAAATTGTGCATTGTGGTTCGTGCAATTTGTAGGTCTATTTAATTACAAACATTAAAATATCATATTTAGGTGTCAGGAATTTATATATATATATATATATATATATAGTATTTTTGGATGCAAGACAACCTACAAGAAGTTAATTGGTGTGAGGTGTCGTTAACAAGTGATATATATAGCCTGGTGATAAGTATTGTTTAGCATAATGATAAGTACACAAATTTTTGTAATGGGATGAAACTGGTTGTTTTTGCATGGGAAGAGCAAGGAGCTGTATGATCAATGACTGCTAACAATAAAAAGATTAATGACTACCAACAATAAGATTCTGATGTGGGAAGTTTTTGAGAATTGAATGGAATGGAGACATACCAAATATGGAGAGTAAAGCAACATTATATTTACATCTCATTTTTACTACTATATTAAAACAAATAATAGTTGTAATTATCTTTATATTAAACAAAAGGCAGTTGTAATTATCAATGTACATTATCATTTTGTCTGGCCTATGTGTATTATTAACAAGTGACTTCTTCTGTTCCTTTTTATAAGAAATGCTTAACCAAATAACGTAGATAAAAAAAAGTTGGTTAAATACAAAAAATATATAAAAATAGTAACCATTTCCTCAAAATTACCCTTACATGAGGATAAAGAATGCCTATTAACAAGGCAGAACCCATTTAGCTGACAAATGTAAAAGTAACTGTGTGGGCATAAATTATGTGTGATGTTTATTAAATCTTTAAGATAAGGAGCCAAAGGAAAAATCAACTCATAATAAGGAAAAAGTATGTAATTGATACAGCAGGAAAGAAGCTGCATTTATTCCACGTGGTTAGCAACAATATTATCCCCCTTGAGTCTTCCTCATTCTTCAAGTGATATTCTCATATGATCTTTAAGTCACTATGAAACAAACAAGACTGCTAAAGAACAGAAAGCATTAAGTTTCATTTGGTTATAGCATTAGAAAAATGTCCCTAACTCATTAAAGCTTAAAATTATATATGTATGTATGTATGAAGAAAGAAGGAAGTCTTTTAGATAGTTTTAGAGGTAGTGGGTTTTTTCCTGTTGGGCTTTTTCTTTTTCTTTTTCTTTGACTTGGGATTTTATTATTTCAGATAAAGAGATGATTCTTCTATTTGGTTGCTGGATTGGGCTTGGAAGTGAAGCATTTGCTTCAGTTATAGTTAGCATATTCGTCTGGGTAGTAGCATCAGCTACAGATATATTTCTTGCTGTTGTGGGTCCAGTAGACTCCACTTTATTCGTCAATTTCTCAATTTGAGATTATAGATCTGATATAGAGCTTGATGTATTCTGCATACTGGAAGTTATTTGGCTAACTAGAAGGTTAAAATTCATTTCCAGAATATTCAACTTCATATAGTTAGTTGCTCCATAGTGAAGGATTCTTTAGAAGAGCCTTCATTATTCGTCACATTATACATCATTCTTCCTCGTGATTCCATCTGCTCAACTAGTCAGCAACAAGATTATTTTGTCCTTTAATGTATTCTACATCATAATCATAATAAGACAAATCACTTTGCCATTTTATCAACATTTTATTACTTAATTTATTATTCTTTATTCCTTTACTTAACCTCATCTTTACTTGAGTGTTATCAGTTTTTATTATAAATCTAGTATTTACTATGAATAATTCAAAATTTTCTATTGCTTTTACTACTACTAAAAGTTATTTCCAATTAGAATGATATTTACTTTGAGTATCATTGAATTTTCCACTTGAATATCTAGTTATTTTTTCTTGTCCTTCTTTATCTTCATGATACAAGGCTGCTTCCAATAATTTTCTGATGCATTGGTATGTATAATCCATTTTTCATTTTCATGTATCGGTATAGTTAATTTTGGTAGTTTCTGACATAATAATTTTATTTTTTCTACTATTTCTTGACTTTCTTTATTCCATTTCCAAATAGTCTTTTCTCCTGCTAGTCTAGATATTTTAGTAGTTGATTTTGATAAATTGGGTATATAATTTCTAGCTTGATTTACTAGTCCTAAAAAAGATTATAATTCTTTTTTATTTTTTATTTCTGAAAATTCTAAGATTTTTGTACTTATATGTTCTTGTAATTCTATTCCATCTGTTGATATTATCTATCCTAGAAAAGGTGTAATACCCCGAAATTTGGGATTTGAGGTTTGGGAATAAGTCTAAATTAAGTGGACTGCTAAGCCCCGGTTTATCATGTGCCCCAAATATATTTCCTAATGTTTCTTATATCTTTGGGGTATTAAGAAAGTAAAATGGTGAATTTTGGATAATATAATTATGTTTTCGGTGAAATTGTCTATGAGGTAATGAGCTTGTCATGAGGTTTTGGAAGACCAAATGATGATAAAAAATTATGATATTTCATAGGATGAAAGTAGGCATCCTAAAATTTAATTTGATAGGTCATATGACTCAATTAGAGCTATATACAAAAAGATATGAATTTTTGAAGTCAGCACAGAAAAACTGTGAAATTTCTGGAACAATATGCAAAGATTGAAATTATGGGAATTTTTTGATTCCATCTAGCAAAAGGCTATATTTTTCCTTGACACTAGACTCAATGAGGGTTCCATAGCCTTTGGAATCATTTCAATTTGATATTTCTAGAATTATTTATGATTTTTCAAAGTTTGGACAGAAATCTGCCAGAATTTTGTAAACACCCGAAATTGGGAAAATGAATTAATTAAATTGATATATATTATAAATCAGCTCCTCCTTCCTCCAAGCCTCATTTCTGATGTGAAGTTCAGCATTTAGAGAGAGGAAGTTCAGCAATTTTCTAGAGAGAGAAAGGGAAGAGAAACTTGTAAGGTAGGTTGATTTTTTCGGTAAATTTCTACCTAATGCGTATAACTCCGCTCCTAAGCTATTCTTCTATGTGGATTAAGGTTTTGAAGCTCAAATTTCAGTTTTGGGAGTTTAGGGTTTTCAGCCATATTTGGGAAAAGTCAGAAAGAGCTTGAGGTAACTTCCAAACATTCGTATATTGCTTATTCTGGCTGCTGTGGCAATTTAATCGGTGAAATTTCGCCGGATTGTCATTGGTTTTAAAGTTTGGAAATTATATGGCCTAGGGGTTATGTTGCCCAAATTGGGTCTTAATGTTAGTTGCAACCTAATGTAACGGTTAATAAAGTGGTTAGGAGTAGAAAGAAACACGTTTGCAGAGTCGAAATCGAAAAATCCCAATTTTTCCCGGGGAATTGAGAATTTTGGCCAAGGCTAGTTTGGAGGGTTTAGATATGGATTTTCAATGATTTGATGTTTCCATTAAGTTCAGGAGCAAAAATTAGGTGGGGTTACAGTTAGTCACTTTTTCTGAAAAGGCCGAAAAGGCATAATTACAAAAACACCTCTGAAACCTTTAAAGTGGGGATGTCAAGGGTATTTTGGTAATTTGAAATTGAATTTGGTAATTCTGAGTCCGGAAATGGATTCCTTGAACAGAAATATGTTAGAATAGCCCAAGATAGAATTTCAGGAAAAGTACGACCGGGCCGGGACCATGGGGCATTTTAGTAAATTTTCATAATAGGCTCATATAACCCCCAGAAACACTATGGAAGTGTCTGAACGGTACCTTTGGCATTGTAGGATTGAATATGGGGTCCGAGTTGTTGGCACGCATTACGAGACACACATTTTGAGGTAGAAAAGGGTTAAGGTAGGAAACCTACATCTCCTGTATATATATAATATTTGTGTTAGTGTGTTGATGCATGTTATTGATTTGCTTGATTTTGTGAAACATATATGAATGATTTGAAGCTATGTTTCAATTTATGCTATGGCCATAAATATATTGTTCGAAGCATTGAGCTTACAGATTTGTGATTGTGTGAGCATGAGTTATGTGATGCAAGCATGTCATGCATTCCACATTTATCGTATATGCATATTGGTATTGTTTTCCTACTGAGATTCTCTCGAATCTCACCTTCCCTACCAATAATTTAGACAGGAGAAGACAGAAGATATGCTGAGAACAATGTAGAGAATCATATGAGGGGATTATTGTGGTGGAACAAAGATGAGAAGATGTATCTGTTTCACTGGGACGGGTTTAGATACCCAAGTAGCCCTGTGTGGCTATATTGATGGTAATGATCATGTATGAACCCCTACGAGAAATTTATGTAATCATGCACTTATTATCAGTATATTCATGTTATTCTTGTATTGCCCACCGAACCGCATATCGTTTTCCGTGAATACTCTGAAAAAAGGTTAAAATAAGGTAAGGGCGTGACAAAAGGTATTCTTGTTTTTCTTAATTAATCTTTTTTAGGTTATATATTTAATCATTTTTCTTCTATTGATGTTATAAATTGATTTAAATGATCTTCACGTTCTCTTTCATTTTTTGAGAATATCAATACATATTACTACAAAATCTCTTAATGGTAGTAATAGTTTTGATACATATTCTTGAAATATACTAGGGTTATTATGGAATCCCATAGGTAATACATTCCATTCATATAATCCTTCTGATGTACTAAATGTTGTATATTTTCTATTTTCTTCTTCTAATTTTATTTGGAAAACTCCTGATTTACAATCAAACCTACTAAATATTATTTTTCCTCTTATTATATTAAATGATAAATCCATTTTAGGGATTGGATATCTATTTCTTATTGCTAAATTATATAGTTTTTTTTATAATTTATTACCATTCTTGATTTTCTTCGTTTTTCTTTGCTGTGTTTTATAACTATCATTGCTGGTGATAAATATTCAGATATACTTTCTCTTATTAATTCATGTTGTTTCATTTCGTTAATATGCATTATAAATTCTTTTTTATCTTGTTCAGTCCATGGATAAGGTTTACAATTTATTTTTTTACTATAATATTTTAGTTCTATTTTTGCTAAGGGTTTAGATTTATTCCAATGAATTAATGGGTTATCACTATGATTATCTAATAATCTTTCTGCTATCGTTTTTACTTCTATTATTGCTAGAGTTGCTAACATATGCTGAATTTCTACATGTTGATTATTTTGTAAAAATTGTACTTCATTTTCATTTATTTTCTTTTGAAATTTTTCATCTTTTCTTCTATATAATTTAGTTATTCTTATTCCTCAAGCTTCATGTTTACATGGAGTTGTTAATATTAAAGCTTTCTTGATCATATGTGTTAGATAATATTGTTATAAGAAATCTAATCCTAATATTACATTACATGATGACTCTTTATATTGGTTTAATTCTTATATTAATAATTCATATTCTGTATATTTATATTCTTTGCTTCTAATTCTATCATATATATTTCTTTTCTTGCACTTTTCATTCTTAATATTTTATTTTTCTTTTTCTATAGTTCAGGTGGTAAAACATTATATTTTGCTATAGTTAAATTTACACCTATATCTACAAGAGCATGATACTTCCTTGATCTATATTTTTAATAATTAAATTTAACTAAGATATAGTATAAGGGTCTCATTTTTTTCTCTATTTATATTCTTGATAATAATTCTAACTTATACTTAAAATATTTTCGAAGAATTCTTCTATTATGCATATTTCTCATTACTTGGTTATATACTACTGGCATCTGTTCTATATTATTTTGTATAATTTCTTTCAATCTATCTTTATCTTTCTGATTTCCCTGGTTTATTTTCTTTATCATTAATCTTAACATAATTTTGTTTGTACTTAATATTGTACTTAACATTCTTCTCCTTTGATTTTGTCTTACATAATAATGATTTACTGTTACCATTTGTCTATTATTCATCTAACTTTTGGAATTATAATGGTTTGATAGTTTATCTTGATTATTATTCTATCTTGCTATATTCTATAAGGTTTTACTTGTTGTAAAAAATCCTTTGCTAATACTATTTTATATTCATAATCTGTATTTTCTTCTAGCCATAACTTTATATCATAGACATCTATTTTATTAAATCTTAGCATATAATTTGTCTTTGTTCCTTCCTCTGTTATTTCTATATTATCTTGCGTATAATCTAATTCAATACAACTCTTTTCTTGTTCTTCATCTACTAAAGCTAATATTTTTATCCATATATTTTTTTGGTCAAAATAATTTTATCCATATTGCCTCTTTTATAACTTCTAATTTTGTATAATTTTAGATCTGTTTAAATCTATTTGTTCTGTTCTACGTCTTATTTTTGTTAAATTTAAATTTATTGGTATTTCTGCTGATAAATTTCTTTGATAAATATCATCTATATTATTTCTTAAACTTAACATTCTAGATAATCCTCTTCTAGTTATTGGTCTAGGGTAATCGATATTCCTTTTTTTTTTTTTGCGGATTTATATTTATATTTAATGTTGAGGTTGATGGTGTATTTATTCTTAATAATCTTTCTTCTATATTATTATTAGTTCGTATTCTTCTGGGTGTATTCTCATAATAATTTATTGTATTATCTAATTCTAATTGTAATTGTCTTGGGAGAGTTATAATTATAGGATCTAAAGGAATTTCTTGTAACACTGGCATAAAATATTTATCTATAGTTATTCTTCCTTGTGATTTGTTATTATATATTTTATGTTCATTTGTAAATACTAATCCTACCATGTCCGTTATACTTATTGTTCTAGCTCCTGGTAACAATTTTATTCCTCCTAACTTATGATATATTACTATAGACTGGTTCATATGTTCATCATTTCTTGATATTGCAAAAATTTGTATTTAATGTAAATTTTAATTTTTGAAATATTAAATTTTCTGTTAATATTCGTAGTATATTATCTTGTATACTATTTATTATTCTTCCATCTGTTATTAGTAATTCTATAGGTGAATTTATTCATTTTTTAAAATAAGCTTTTACTAATAGTTATACACCTGCAATATATATCTCAGTTGCTTTATCTTTGAATGGAAATTTTGATATTTCATTTTCTATTAAAACTTTACTTATTAATGGTATTCTTAGTACTCTTTCTGTTAATGTTGATTCTATAGGGTGTTTCTTTTCTAATATTACACAATGAATTTTTTCATTTTTCTTTGATTTTACTTCCTCCGGTCCTAATTATAAGACAAAGTTGATTTTTTTGAAGAAATTAAGGAAGACAATTAAATTATTTTAGAGTATTTTTATTTTTATTTTTTTCTCCAAACTAATAAATTTGACTAATAAACTAATATATAATCTAAGGATACTAAAAATATAAACACTCTAAAGTAATTTAATTGACTTCCTAAATTTCTCCAAAAAAAGTCAACTTTATCTTATAATTAGGACCGGAGGGAGTAGTATTTTACTCACCTTATGCATAAAATTTTCATTCTTTAGTTTTTCTGGTTTTAAATATAATTTTATATCTTTTATCTTATTATATTATTTTTGATTAAAACTCATTCTTCTTTCTGCAACTCCTTCCAAAACATTTCTATATTCCTCGAATTCTTCATACTCATTATTACTAGTACCTTCATCATTTTCTATAGCATTCATCATATACAGTTGATATTCTTCTTCAATAGATGAGTATTCATATTCATCATCTGAAAGGTCACTTATATCTTTTAATTTATATATCTCAATTTCTGGATTTTCTATATCCCTATATATAGGTTCATCAAATTCTAAAGGTTCTAGATTATATTCATAAGCTTGTTCTATTATATTCATAACTTTCTTTTTTAATGGTTCTGTACAATTTGTAGATATATATCCAATTTTTCCACAATTATAACATCTACATTTCTTTGGTCTTTTATTATAATCTATTTTCTTTTTTCCCTTATTAAAATATTTTCTAGGTTTATGTTTTTTATAAAACTTATTTTTTTGAATATTTCTTGAATCTATATCTAGGCTTAGTTTTCCCTTTTCTTTTCTTTCTTCTTATTTTTTCTTCTTTACATCCCCATCTATGTGGTGTTTCTAATTCTCCACATTTTAATATTGTTTTATTTGTTTTATAATCACTAGTACAAAATTGCCCTTTTAGATCGCCACATTTAGACCAGTTATAACGGATTAGGTTTAAAAAAGAGGTGCGGTGGCAGTTTTGTAATTATAAAGAACTTGTAAGACCAGTTCTTAAGATATGCGGTCTAAAATAAATCATTTAGATTGGTTATAAAAATAACCAATCTAAAAAGAATTTTTTTAAAAAAAAAATAATACATTTTTTTTTTACGTTTTTAGACCAGTTATTTAGACAATAGGCCTAAAAAGATTAATTTTTTTTTTGAAAAAATTAGAACGTTTTTAGATCGGTTTTGACTAATAACCAGTCTTAAAGATGAAATCTTTTAGACCGATTGTCTTTTAAACCGGTCTAAACACTAGTGCAAAATCAGCCTTTTAGACCACCTTTTTTAAACCTGATAGAGAGGATAAAGTCTAAAAAATGTGACCGGTGGCATTTTTATAAATATAGTAAAAATTTTTAGATTGGTTCCCTATAAGTAAGGTCTAAAAGATGTTTTTTAAACCTGATTCCTAAACAACTGGTCTTAAAAAAAATAAGATAATTAAACAAATCCCTCGCCTATGGTCTTTGCTCTCTTCCTCTCTCAGACGGAAATCCCTTGCCTCGCCATGCTCTCACTGTCTCTGCTTTTACCTCTTATGGAAATCCCTCGCTGTGCGCTCATCGTCTCTACTTTTGTCTCTCACGAAAATCCCTCGCCAACTTCCACAAGAGCAAGGAAAAGGCGCATCATCGAGCTGTACCACCACCCCTTATTATCTTGCTCTCCACTTCTATTCCTGTGATAGAATGCACCCTCATCTTGAATCCAGTCAAGCTTTTGTTGCCTTGTTTATTTTCTTTGTTTGATCTTCTCCACTAAATTTTCGTTCTAATTTGGTTAGTTTTTCTTACTTATGTTCTAAGATCTTCCTACTTTGGATCTACGGCTAGGGTTTCAACTTTTGCCCTATGTTGTTTATTATTTGTCAGACTCTTTATCCATGTGGTCACTCCTTTCGTTGATCAAATTTTTGGAATGGTGATCTATGTTATGCCGTTGTTGTTTTTGGGTTTCGAACTTGTTCTAATCTTGAAAAAAAAATATGCATAAGTGATGATTTATGATATTTAGATATTATGATAGTTACAATATTACATGTGAAGATCTAAATTGTTAGGCAGTTTAAATTCAGTGACTACTGATTTTTTTAAGGAGAAAAAAGATCTTCAAGAAAGGCCTTTCATCATTTATGTCTTTTAGAATTCAAGCAACTTCGTTTGTGTGTGTTTTTTAAAATAAACTGAAATTATTGGATTCGTTTAATCTAGTATTTATTAGGAAACTAATATATATGACCCTGATTTCATAGCTACCAACCAAGGTGATCGGGCCAACAATGTGATTAACGGCACCAAGAAAGAGCAAGTCCAACAGATCATCAAAGACATCAAGTAACTGCAAAACTATTCTTATAACTTCAAGCTTTTTAACATTTTCTACTTTGGAAACTTACTGAATGGACCACTTTAATCATGTGAAGGGAGTTTAAGGAAGCCAACAAGGTGGATAGGGTGGTTGTGCTTTGGACTGCCAACACTGAGAGGTATAGTAATGTGGTTGTGGGGCGGAACGATACCATGGAAAACCTCTTGGCTTCTTTGGACGGGAATGAATATGAGATTTCTCTTTCCACCTTGTATGCTATAGGTTGTGTTATAGAAAATGTGCCTTTTATCAATGGAAGCCCTCAGAACACTTTTGTCCCAGTTACATTACTTGTGGTTTCCTGAATCATATTTACTACATGGATTTCCAAAATATGAACTAATACTGAGGACTTTACTCAAGTTTTTATCAGGCCTAATTGATTTGGCCATCCAGAGAAACAGTTTGATTGGTGGTATTGACTTTAAGAGTGGTTAGACCAACATGAAATCTGTGTTGGTTATCTTCCTTGTTGAGGTTGGTATGTATCAAGGTAAGTCAATACCATTCAATTGATTAATTTCTTGAAAGCCAAAGAAAAAAAAAAAAGTTGCTAGTTTTATCTAGCAAAGGACAAGTGTGTTGATTTCAAATGTGTTGGTGATGAATATTTTGTGCAAGTTATACTTGTTTCCAATCTCTTGAATATGATTTATAGCTGAACTGCTTACCCTGCTAAACATAAGTATGATTCTTAGAGGTTGCTGCCACTCTTGATTATGATTGAACTAAATTCATATCTTGAAGGAATTACTTTGAAAAATTTCCAGATTTTCATTAAAAGGCATTCTTTGAAAAATTCTCATCATTTTTAACTTATTTGACAGTTTGCTATAGTTCAACTTGTTCACCTGTTTTGATATTCATTTGTTTGGAACATGGTTAAATAGAGGTATGACTTAAAAACATAAGCATTTTTTAGTGCCTGTCATCATGAAGGTTTGTTTGCCAATGATTATGATTATCTGCAAGGATGAAAAGGGGCTTAAATGAAGTAGAAATCTCTGTTGTTCAAGTTTTTAGTTATCCAAGTTTGTTATAATTTATTCACAGGTGGCAACAAGAAGCAAAATAGAAGTTAATAGATCCTTAATACTTTGATCTGGTGTGATGACCATGGATATTTGGTTCTCTTTTGGTATAATAGAAGTTCAGGGCTACTGATGATTCTTTTTCCTTAGTTTTTGTTTGGAAATGTTAAAATTATTGTAATCCTACAATTTTAAGTAATTTGTCTAATTAAAAAGTATGTTACTTTTACCAGGTGCAAGGTCGGAAAGAGAAAGAAGAGCTTGGTGAAGGATGCTTGAGGAGAATCAGAGGAAGGTTGAAGAAACTCAGTGAAGGGAAGCTTTAGATCAGCAGAAGAGAGATGTGGGATGATATAGAGTTAGAAGAGATAAATGAGATATATTTTCATTAAAAGACATTTGAATGGGAAGATTGTTGGTATTAAATTTCATTTTGAAACATTTGAATTGTTATTGGAAAATATTGAGTTGTAGGAATGAGAATGTTGAAATTATAGATTGAATTATACTCTTAAAATCTGTTGGGTTTCTTTTAAAGTGCTGGATGCCGGGTTAGAAGAAGAAATAATATAGATGTTAAAAAAAAACAGTGGGCAAAAAAAAGAAAAACTAAAAAAAGAAAGAGACCGGTTTTGTTGATGCATGTGAGGTCTAAAAAGTAAAAAAAAGAGACCGGTTTTGCTGTATGTGAGGTTTAAAAAGTATGACATTTTAGACCTCATTTGAAAAATATTAGGTCTAAAAAGTCTTTTCTACACCTGATATGGAAATAATCGGTCTAAAAAAAATGAGCTTTTAGACCTTATATAAGCAAGGTGAGGTCTAAAAGGTTAGATTTTTTAGACCGGTTCTAAAAAGAATCGGTCGAAAAAGTCATTTTTTAGATAACCTATCTAACCGATCTTAAAAGTGTTATACTTTCTAGATTGGTCATATCTAAAACCGGTCTAAAAAGTGATTTTTAATTGATCTAAAAAAAGTTTTTTGCACTAGTGAATATTTTATATTCTCCATGCTTGTTTACATTTTTTATATAACTATTCCCTTAAATAATCTTCTCTTCTTCCCGTAGTATCTATAAAAGGTATTAAATCTATTCTTTGTCCTAATGATTTATTATAATCTTCTATTATTGTTTCACTTATTAATTTTGGCAATTTTCTATAAAATAATTCCATATAAAATCTTTGTGCATCATAATTTTCTAATCTTGCCTCATAATAATATTTTTTTATATTCATAAATATATTGATTTAAATACTTAGAATCTAAAGAATATATTTCTATCTAATGTAATTTCATTATAGCTTTCTCTATTTTTGTATTTTCATTCGCTCCTGTACTTCTTCCTATCAATTCGTTTCTTAATAACTGTTCATATTTTCTTATTAATAATGCATAAAATTCTTTTCTATTTTTATGTGGTCCTTTTATTGACCTTGCTTGTTCTCTAAATTTGTGTGTTTTACTTTTCCACCAATTATATACATTTCCTATAACACTTGCTTCTATTAACACACTTACTATATTAGTTTCTATATTTCTTCCTATTAGAGCTATTAATTGAGCTTTAGTCCATTCTTCTAGTCTTTTTTCATTATCTAAATTACAATCTAAATCTAGCTATATTCTTGAATTAGGTATTTGTCTGGTTTCATACTTATCTATAGGTGGTGGTATAAATCCTGTATTATTAGGTGTCTTCAAATTTGCTTCAAACAATATATTTTTTGGTTGTTTTAGAGGTTATTTATGATATAAAGTATTTACTTCTACTTCTGCTTCTCTACTTATTTCATTGTTTTCTACTCTACTCGTTTCACCTTGTTCTATATTTAATTCTCTATTTCCTATACTAGTTGTATTTTGCATATTTATTTGTGCTTCTGGTTCTAATTTTCCCATAGTCATAACATGTTGAAATTCTTTTCTTATTTCTTCTAAATTTTCTTCCTTTTGTCCCATAATTTCCTCTATATCATCATCATCTAATTCTTCTAATGCATTCATCATATTTATAGAGCTATTATTTTGATTTTGTTCTTTTTGTACTGAGGGTCTTAGTATTTCGAATAATTCATCGATTTCTGATCCTATATAACAAGCTATGTCTGCTATCTTATTACTTTCTTTTTGATCGATTTCTGTTGTTTCTTTTTGTTGTTGTCTATATATTATTCCTATTTTTTCTTGTTCTCTTTTTAAATCTATCTTCTTAATTTTTTCAAAAATGATTCATAAATTTTTATTAATAACTTCTCGTCCTTTTTAAATTTCCTCTGTTATTATTCTTGTTTGTCTCATATTTTCATCTAATGTTGTGTGATCTTATTTTGTTCCTAGTTGTTTCATTTTCGAATTCTTCTAAAGCTTTCATCTTGTTCATCTGTATAGGTTCTATTTTTTGCTCTACTCCTAAAGTTTTCATTATTTGTTTTATATTTCCTTTTATATACACTACTACAAAAAACTAAAGCTGTGGCACTTATAATTGTATTAATTGTGGCGCTAGAGAAGTGCCACATATCTGGACGCCACTAAAAAAAGCTGTGACGCTTGGAAGCACCACAACATTTTAAATTTTTTTTTAAAAAAATACCCTCCTGTGGCGCTTGTTAGAGAAAGTGCCACAGGAGGGGGGACCTACTGTGGCGCTTACGTCAGCAAGCGCCACAGGAGACCCCCCTCCTGTGGCACTTCCTCTAACAAGCGCCACATGAGGGTCTTTTTTTTGTTTTTTTTTGCTTTTGCTTTTTCTTTTTCTTTTCTTTCCTGTGGCCCTTTTTTATGCTTCTTGATTGTGAAGCTTTATATAAAATGAGTTGCTTTCATGTTTATCATCTCTCAAATTGTCAATCTTTCTATTTTATATTTCAACCTATTATATATATATATATATATATATATATAATTTTCACATTTTAAAAATTCAAGTTCCCCAACAATAATGTTCTTACACAACAATATATTTATTGTCATTTCCCCATCAATAATGTTTTTACATTAATACTCTCCAAAGCTAACATAAAAAATATCACAATACAAGAACTTGATATGTGAACACAGTACATCAACAACTAATTAAGTAAATTAAAATATTACTAAAAAAATGCAAGCTTGTCGGCCAAAAAATTTAAACAAAGCAAAAAGGCAAACGTTATATTATGCTTTATCTTTACTGTACTAAAAAAAAAATTAAACAAAGCAAGCTAGAATGAAACAATCTTCTTCTTACGTTGGTGACGCTAGCGTGAGTGACAAGGATGAGCAAATGTGAGCTGTGGAGTGGATTAGAGATCAACTGGATTGGGGTTCAAAAGAGGAAGAGAGACAGAGAGAGTATGAAGAAAAGGGAATAACTAGGAACAAAAGTGGAGACGGACGAAACAAAAATGGAAAAAGGGATAAGAGAATTTAATGAAGAAGACGGGTATGTGTTTTTGTTGTGCAAGAGAAAGTGATATCTTTTACAGAGGGAGGGGCGTCAACGTGAGCTGATGAAGAGGGAATAAAAAGGAAAAAGGGAGGGAAAAGATAAAAAGTAAAGTTAAAGGAGGGAAATTTGATTGACGAGAGAGTTGAAAATTCAAATCCAGCCAATTGTGGCACTTCTTTAAAGAAGTGCCACAGCTGCCCCTTTTTTTTCTATTTAATTTTTTTTTTCAATTTTGGGGACCACAGCTGGGGGGGCCAATTGTGGCGCCTGCCTTGGGTAGGACCAACTGTGGCGCCTGGTCCACCAGGCGCCACAGCTGGCCAAAAGGCAGGCTCCACAATTGGCCCCCCCAGCTGTGGCGCTTGGTCCACCAAGCGCCACAATAGGTCCCCAAAATTTAAAAAAAATTAAATAGAAAAAAAAAGGAGCAGCTGTGACACTTCTTTAAAGAAGTGCCACAAAATGTGCGTCACCTTTCAACCTTTTTGTAGTAGTGATATGCTAATTCATTTCTATTATTTCTTAGTTCTACTTTCATATCATATATTTTTTGTTCTATAGGTTTTACTAATTCTAATAATCGATCTAATCCATATTGAGGTTGTTGCTTAAGGACTATATATCTGTATGTATGTATGTATGTATGTATGTATGTATGTATGTATGTATGTATGTATGTATGTATGTATGTATGTATGTATGTATGTATGTATGTATGCATGCATGCATGCATGCATGCCAAATTCAATGCGAGGAGGAAAGTATTCTAACAAACAAAAAAGAAACGGGAAAGGATATCAGAATCTGTAGTTCCTTTGGGCTATCATTATATTCTTGATAATATACTGATATAAAATAATTTACTAAAATATATATTACTAATTCTTATTATTAATATAAGAGCTAGTTGACTAATTTGGTAGTAGATTAAGAAAATTAATTATGGTAGTTATTTGTAACAAGTAACAAGTAACAAGGTTTTCATAAAATATAATCTTTCATCATGATTACCTTTAAATGGAAACAATTTAGTATGTGCAATCAATAGGGATATTTTAGAGAAAAAAATTTTAGAGACAAAATAAATTAAGGTTTGATATTTAAGACCAAATCCAACCCCAACTATATTTTATATTAAGGACCGAAGAAAGTATTAATTATTGAGTTCTTTTTATAAATAATACAAGATTTAGCTTGAATTTACTGCATTCAGTAGCATGGTGCATACGGGGAGCTGTTGATCTAGCTGAAAAAACAAAACAACAAATCTCACCGAAACCTATGGTCAACGACGTGTTGTTTCTTCCTTAAAACACCTTTCAAAAAATTTCATATATTTATATATCTACATTTCAAAAGTCATATGTATGCTTCTTGATAAAATTAAAACATCATGCTTGCTATTTTTGTCAAATGATAGAGCTTCCTCTTGCACTATTATTTTACTAAATTAAAGAATTTAATTGTTCAATAATCTCATCCAGAACTATTTTTCATCAATGCCTTACTAAATCTGCTGCCGAAATTCGTTGCCATTTTTTGTTCCAAATTAATCCACCACAAGCCGACAAATAATCCTCGTTGATTACTAACCAGGCAAGTTTCCTTATTGCCTTCGCCGTCTCAACACGTTTTCTAAACATTACCACATTTCTGAAGAAGTGGTTATTACCAACATGATGAAAAGTTATTATTACCTATGCACATTTATCAAATAATTATATATTTTACATTCACCGACTTCATTATTTTCTTAAATCTATACTAAACTAAATTTAATAAAAAAATATTTATGTAACCTATCAGGAGTACTAATAACACTTGTCCATGTCATTGTAATGGATGATTATCTTGTTGTAGTGACTACTAGACTTTTTCATCTATAAAAGGAACTCTGAAATAATTAAATTTAGATGTAATTCCCTAGTCTTCTAATTAATAACACATCAATTACTATTGACCAATTCAAAAAAAGAAATTCTAATATTCTATCGTGTCTTAATTTGATGGTGAACTAATCTCAGACATCTATAAAACTGGATCTCGTCTTCTTTTCCATATAAAAGAAACAAGAGAAACATATGTGTGTGTGTGTATCCTCGGGCATTGTGATCCTATCGCCATCAATATTTGAACAACGCTTGCAAACTACTATAAAAGAATGTCGTACAATAATGACGACGTTGACGATTATGATGAATATGATCCTACACCCTATGGTGGCGGATACAAAATTGAAATCACCTATGGCCACCCCATCCCTCCTTCTGATGAAACTTGTTACCCCATCTCCCCTTCTGGTTCAAGTTCACAATATGGATCCAATTACGGTCACAAATCTAGCTATGGTGGGAAGGAGCAAGAAAGTGGACATGGATATGGGGGAAGAAAAGAGAGGCCTAGCTACGGCCAAGAGGAACAAAATAGTGGATACGGCTATGGAGGAAGAAACGAGAGGCCTAACTATGGTCAGGAGGAACATGATGGTTATGGAGGAAGAAACGAGATGCCTAACTATGGCCGGGAGGAAGAAGATAGTGGATACGGTTATGGAGGAAGGAAGGAGAGGCCTAACTTTGGCCGAGACGAAGAAGATAGTGGAAACGGCTATGGAGGAAGGAAGGAGAGGCCTAGCTATGGCCGGGACGAAGAAGACAGTGGAAACGGCTATGGAGGAAAGAAGGAGAGGCCTAGCTATGGGCAAGAGGAGCAAGATAGTGGATATGGCTATGGAGGAAGAAATGAGAGGCCTAACTATGGCCGGGACGAAGAAGATAGTGGAAATGGCTATGGAGGAAGAAATGAGAGGCCTAGCTATGGGCAAGAGGAGCAAGATAGTGGATATGGCTATGGAGGAAGGAGCGAGAAGCGTAACGATAATGATTATGGTGTAGAAAACCAAGGATATCGTAAGAAATATGTGAGTATTGTTGTCATCATTTGTTTACCAAATTTGATTTCTGATCTATCTCATCAAATTTCTTTCACACTAATATAAAGGCACTTGTTTGCCTTTCTACCCTTTAAGCATGGTTCTTTCCGGGCATAATGTGCTTAAAATCTCATTATACTTTATTTTTTCATGTGAGATGTTAAATATTCATTAGTGAATATATTATGTATGAGTTTGATTACTAATATTTTATAATTCTTGAAGTATTTGAAATATATTTATAAATTAAATATTCTGGATATCAGATCACAAAAACTCGAACTTGTGCAGTGTTAATATAATGATGAAAAGAACAATTTTTCTCAAGCGCCATATGCTATTTTTTTTGGCGTACGTGGAAAATAATTAGTCGGATTTTAAGTGAAATTAAGTATGTTTTTCCTTTTCAATTAATAATAATATACATATGATCAAGTTTATGGACAAGTGATTGATGGATTGATGCATGTTGGATTATTTTGGTATTGTGTATATGACAGGGAGATGATAATGATGATGAGAGTAATTATGAGAGGAGGAAGCATAATTACCAGGACGACGAGGACGAGGATGAAAGGAGGAAACATCGTCATCAGCAAAAGAGATATGATGATGAGAATGAAGGAGGAAGTTATGGGGACGATGATTATTCTGAGAGGAGAAACCGTCATCACTACAAGAGTTACGACGATGAATAAATCTTATATATAACATTGCTTTTTCCCTCATCATTCATCCCTATATGCTATTACGCCCGTAAGAATAAGTCAAACATAAATTAGGGCATGTTTTAACTTGTTCACTGTATGAGTTTTCATCTTTTCGTGCTGTTGTTATTTGGTTCCTAAGTTTTCAATAATAAAGAAAACCTAAGATTCGGGTTGCTTATTGTACGTGTTATATACATATAGAGAGTACTAAACTCACTTGGAATTATATATATCATTGGCACTGACATTTATATTAGTCAGGGGCTGAATAATCTGTCAGTCTTTGGGTCTTCTGTGTGACTCTGGATTAATAGTTCCTCTGGCTGAACTTTGATTTTGTAATGAAAAGAGAAATACAAATAAACAAGAATTAGTTCTAATAGAAGGGGCCTGCTTTTACCCCTTCCGTACGAAGTCTCAGGATTGAATGTATACGAATGCAAAAAATATTTTTGGAAAAGCTACCCCAATTGAGCCGAATAATACTCAAATATAACCCAATTACATTATTAATACCTCATAAAAATCTAGTAGGTCCATATTAGCCGTGATTTACACCTCCCATGGTTGGGGATTACACACAAAAAATAATAATCACATTATCTCAACTAAGATTCTTTACACACACACAATTCTCAACTAAGATCCTTGTTCCGAATTTAACAAAAAAATGTGACAAGGAAGTAGATACTAGGGAAAGAAAAAAGAAGAATCGGAACCACAGAGAGAAATAGAGTATAGATTAGGGAAAAGACCGTACAATTATATGATCTGTCCCAATCCCCATATAATTAACTTTCATCTGAAATTTAATCCAAATCTGCCACACTCCACCTTTATTTTCTATATTCATGCATCTCTTTGTGCTTTTCAGAAATTAATTGTTTATATGTATTGATGATTATGTTTGATATTTTTTTACTCTCAATAGTATTAATAATGTACGCATATGATAGTTCTTTTTCCATCTATTAGTATTTTTATTTTGTTTGAATGTGTATGAAACTAAATAGTAGTGAAAATCATATTGGACTTCCAATTTGGTGCCACAAAGAAATCATGCTAATTGATTTTTTGATGAATTTTGGTTGGTTTCATAAAGTAGTCAACTAATTAGTTAATACCAAAAAAAAATTGATGAAATGGATCAAATAATAACCCGACCAATAAAAGGAAGAAGTACACAGGACGAGGTAGGGTAAGTGAGAGTGAGCGTACATACTCTGTATGAGTATAAACAACGGTATACATCGTCCTTTCCATAAACACTAATTAATGTGTCCCTAACAACTTATTAATTAATTGATTCTTTTTAAGTGCCATCCTAATTATTCATCTCCACCTGAGCAATCCTCGGGATCCAGCCCTTGATTTTGTAATTCCATCAAGCTTTGCTTGCCTTTGTATCTCAAAAAAAAAAAAAAAAAGGAGAAACAAGATGGCTAAAACTTGGAGATGTGAAGCCATAGAAAATTCCTAGGCATGAAACTTAACTGTGTTGTGTTTATGAAATATGTTGATCAGGAGAAATAAAAAATACATCTAACAAAATGCGTTCATCTTTTACTTTTGGCATGATCAACATGCATATAGAAAGACCCAAATTTGCAAGTTTGTAGTGATTTGAGAATCGTTTAATTAAATGCCAGAATATGACCTGAAACTAACAGCAGTAAGCAATAAAGTGTGTATTAAATACTTCTTCTATTGGAAGAGATATGAGTGTCAAATCTATTATAGCATGTATTAGTTATTTAATTTTAACTATTTAGTTAGGAATTTGTTACAGGCAGTTAGCTGCTACTTTTGTATAGATGTAAGCTCATTATGTCATATTGGGTCTATATAAGGACATGTACATATCTTTATGTTTTTCAATAATATTGATTCTCATTTTTCCATTTCTATTCTTATTAAATCTTGTTATGGTATCAGAGCAGAGAGTCTTAGACCTCTTATTTTCTTCCTAAATTTTTTTTTTTCTTTTCCCTTATTTCTCTCTCTCTCTCTCTGGACTCGTCTGATTTCAGAGTCTCTTTCACCTTACGGAATTTTCATTTCCGCGAATCCTCTCAGAAGCTCGCCTTCATCCCTTCTTCACCGATTCTCATCTGAATCTTAGGGTTCCGATGGCTTCAGCTTCCTCAAATCCTATTATCACTGAGCTGGAAATTGCTTACTGGTCACAGTAGAAGTCATCATACAATAATACACGCATGAGCAGCTCTGAATTTGTCAAAAGAAGCGCGTGCTATATAAGCTCAGAGGATCCATACTTTGATGTGAACACACAAGGATACAGAAATAAAAGTGGAATCAAAACAAATTGATATGAACATTTGGTGATAATAAAACGAACCAGTGTGCTGGATATTTCCACTAGAGCCCTGGTCGTCTTCAAACAATTACAACTGCATGCATTCGTAACCCTATGTTTGGATGAAGAAAACATTAGGAAAGAAATAATATTTAAAAAAAAAAACTCCCAAAAATTAGTATAAATTTTTTACCATTTATGGCAATTTTTCTTTCTAATATTCCCTCCTATTTTCTCTCCATCCAAACATAGCTTACAAGCGAATGAAAGTCAAAAACAGCTATGTAAACTTACCGTTTTCCGTAAAGATTCTGAATTCTTCCGGCGGCCATGGAAAGAAAAATCACACACTTTTGAATCAGAACATCGGGGAATGAGAAGGCGAATTAGAGTTAACTAAATTAAGAATGCTGTTCCAGTAGTTCTTATTAACTTCACGCAAGATGCCACCACCACCTCCACCATCCCAATTGTTAGAGTCTCCTCCGCCATCCTCCTCCGACAAACTCCAGTCGTCGGAGTTTGTACTGAGCAACAGATTGGTGAATCCCTGATCCTCAGCAACAGCATCGCCACCAGTGCCAATCCTGAGAAGAGGCTCTTGAGAGGTCCAAGTGCCTTCCATGTTGGAAATGGTCAGCTCATGATGCAGGCTGGACGAACCATAAGACATTGAATTATTCTCCAAACCATTACTATGATTCCACTCTCGCGGTTTCACCATTTCTTCTGCCTCACAAGAACCAGAAGCGCCCACAAACTCAATCATAGGCAAAATAGGTGGTGGGGTGTTCTCAGAGAGAGTCAGAGTAGACTTTGGAGATTCAATGCCGCCGCCGCCACTGTTAATGCTTTGATCAGTGGATTTTAGCCGCCGACCACAATTATTATTATTATTCCAAGGCTTGATGATAACTGATTTATGAGATGATGAAGCTGAGGCAGAAGCAGAAGATGAAGATGTGAGTGACAGTGATGAACGTAGTAGTTTGGATTCTCCAGCCAACCTTGCTTCAGCTTCAAGCCGAGCACTCTCCCATTGAGCCAAGTGGCTAAGGTTGGCCGCCGTCTTGGACTGGACGCCATCGCCGCGGGGCGCAAGGGCATCATTCTTGGGTTTGTGGGTGACAGGGTCAATTCCCATTTTGGTTAATCTTTTCTTGAGATGAGCATTCCAGTAGTTCTTGATGTCATTATCTGATCTCTTTGGCAAGTGCGTGGCTATAGCTGACCACCTGACCACAGGACAATAAAGCATAACATGAACCCCTCACGTGTCCCAAATCGTCAAAAACCAAAGCAAAACCTAGAATCAATCAACTGCTTCTAAACCTTTATATATATATATATATATACATATATAACAAGTAAATAAAGCAAGCTACAAACAAAAAGAACAACTCAGTAATGTCAGGGTCACAAAGCACTTGAGTAGCATCGTCGCCAAGAAAAATCTGTAGGTCCAGAGGTTGAGCTAGAGCTCTTTTAGCAAGGACGTCGGTATCTTCGACTGCTACTAAATTTTTTAACATTAGATTTGTTATTGAACCAATATTATTATTAATTTGATATTGTGAAAGAAGCCATGGAAAATAAATATAGGACGAATTTTATATTGCTCCGTTGGACTTCTAAGTTATGCACATAGATAATCACTCTATTCTTAGAAAGTTGATAATAATAAGCCATCCTAAATTTTTAAATTTATGTGAATAAACTCGTTAGGGTAAATTTCTTTGTTTTATCAAAAAAAGAACATGACATGACCAAGAGTTTATCTACACATCAATTATCATCTTAAATTTATGAATACACATGATTCAAAGTTTAAAGGGTTATCTTTTAAAAAACAAAGAAAAAGAAAGAAACTCTGCGGTCATTGACATATATATTTTTTAATTAGTAAGATCATAGACTATAATTATTGACAAAGGAATTTTTTACGTAAGTTTGAAAATTTAGGAGATCATTTGTCAAATTTTAAAGAAATGCTAATACAAGGGATGCAATTTAGCCTTTAATAATATAAAAATATTGGCTAATACAAAAGACTTTAAAAAATCATTGTGTAATTCTAATTAAAACAAGTTGTTATAATCTAAAATAATCAAGTGATTATAACGATTTTTGAATTTTCAAAACTAGAAGTATGCCCGCAATATTACAGGAAAGAAGCATGAGTAATCCCACATTTATTCATCCTTTCTAATGTTATATATATACTATATTTTTTCTGAAAAAACTAAACTAATTCAAACCATCGGTCTAATTCTGATCAGTTCAGTCAATGAAGTTATCAGAATTCGTAGGCCAAGCACCAATTTACTCAAGCTCAGTTGCCCGGTTTGATATGCATTACCTCCATTTCCATAAGCAAAAATATTTATATTATTCAAGATATGGAAAATGAAAGAGGAAGAATAAAAAATGCATGACAAGTCAATTAAGAACATTAAAGACTCGCATGGATTCATTTTTGCATTTAAAGCAGTCTCAAACAAACTTGTTGCATGTGGGGAAAAGAATGTCTTCATTGATTCTCTCTCTATTGAATCTCTCTACTATTGGATCAAGTTTTAATAGTTGAAATTTAATGTTATATTAATATTTTTTGTTGGACATTGGGTCCAAGTCCGCTCTTGATGGGCCGAACTATTTGATTAGGATATAAGTAGCCTAATCAAATAAGAATAAACCGGCATTCATTGCAGATTGAGGAATAATTTAGTAATAATTATGGATTTGTTAATTGAGGAACAAATCACCATAATTGGGAAATTAATTGAGAATCAATTAATTTAATTACTGTCTTAGAGAGCAAGAAGGAGTGCATATATTTCCTAATTAGTGGCCACACTAAACCACTATAAATAGGGTGTGCCTCCTCAATTGTAATTCACCCCTGCCATTGAGTTTTCTGGAATTTCTCTTCTCTCCTACCATCTTTATGGTTCTGGTGATCTGTTATGCAAATCACAATTAGGCTCTAGTAGTCTAATAATTGTGTGGGCACAATTATGGAGCATTGGAGCCTTGACCAGGATCAGAACATGGATTCGTCCCGGTACGCTAGTTCTCTATCTCTATCCTTATTATATTTATCTTACATTGGCATCAGAGCATGATGATCCTGTGGCTGTGTGATATATTCTTTGTGAATAATAATCTGATATAATTTTGTTTATATCCCCATCGTATTTATTTATTTTTTCTGCTGTGCTACTGTGTGTGTATATATATATATATATATGAAAGTATATATTGTATATATTGTTCATACATATATATAATCTGTACATACATTGATCACGTATATATATTGTTCACGCATATTCTCTTTATTTTGTTCCTCTGTGCTACAATATCTGAACATGCTTGAATATGTTTGAAGCTTGCTTGATGCCTCGTTTTTCCATTCGACCATATGCGTGTGTATATATGTGTGTCTTTGCCTAGTCTATGAACAACCTTATATGCATCTGTGTTCTCCATATATGTATTCATACTTCTGTATATGGGTTCATATGTTTTCTCCTCTTGTCATTATATATATATATATATATATATATATATATATATAATTCATGGCGCAATTCCTTTGTCTTCTCCTCACATCTTTGATTTCTTAATGGTTGATGTTTTTGAACTTATGTGGAACCAAAAACAAGAGAATTTAACCCTCAAAAGCTAGGAAAGCTTTTGAAACGCAGAGGACACACATCCAGGTCGGATTATGCAGTGCCATCAATGTCGAGAAAAATGGGGTGTTTGAAATTGAATGTTTTTGCCCCAAACAAAGCCATGGATGTGTAGATCTCGAAGAGACAATTCCAATGATGCTTAGAACACGTCAAACGGAGTCCGGATGAGGGAGAAACAAAGGAAAGAAGTTGGCGGGTCATTAGTCGCCGCTGCCAATTCACTCGTGATTTGATCAATGAAACAGAAGTTTTAAGATCAAATAAATGCCATGGATTTGTAGTTCACTGAACTACAATTCCAACGACACCAAGAACGCGAAAAAAGGAGCTAAAACAAGGGAGATATGGCTTCCTGAAGATGGCGGGTCCTCCAATCAGGTCGAGTTGACTTGGTTGGAGGTTGAAGATGATGACGTGGCAGTCAATGCCATGTCATCGGTCAACATGGCCACTTGGCACCAATGAGGAAGTGCCATGGCGGCGTTCAAAAGCCACGTCAGCATCGATCAATGTAAGCCACGTCATCCGTTGACCAGCCACGTTGGTCGAGACATGTCAACACCAAGTCATCAAGGACAAGGCGTTGATCGGTCAACGGTCAACTGTCAAGTTGACAAAAAAAACCGACAGATGGCTCGTGGGGGCCACTTAGACATCTGTTTGACACGTGGCAAGCACCGTCAAAGAGAGGACGGCGCATGGAGTCACTGGAGCCTACGCGTGTCACCAGTGTACTGCCACAAGGCAGTGAGTGGATGCCACACGCCACCACCGAGAATGGCCAACGTTGGGATTTTTCAATTTTTCAAGATTTTTCAATCCAGACACATTCTAGAGGCGCGTGTGGGCACATAGGACCTCCAATTGAGATGCGGTTTATTCCTAAAAATCTCTAAATTCGAGAGCTTCAATTTGATATATAATTTGCATATATTTGAATCACGTTTGGATGTATTTTGAGTCAAAAAGATGCTTATAAGCACTTAGTGATTCCCAAAAACATTGAAAATGAGTCAATGATGATTCTATTGTCTTTTGGGATAGGTTGGCTTGCTTATTAAGAGTATTTCAGCTACAACATGAGGTTAATGCTGAAAGATTCTTTAAAAGTAAGGGATTATTCAAATGAGTTTTTGAATATAAAATTCTATCCAACCTTGACTCAAACTCTTACAGATAAAAACCTGAAAATTGTAGCAACTTGAAATTATTCAATAATTATTGAATAATAATAAGTCTTCTCATGCTTCTAACCACATTTATTCCCTTGGGATTGAAGCAATGACTTCTAAAAGTCAATCCTTTATCACAAATGTTGTGATAAAGGACAAGACAGATAGAGATGTGAGAATCATCTCATCAAGTGGGAAGTATGCTGCAATTATATCCAAATAAGTGGATGTAAACATGGTAAAGAAAAGTTAGACATTGTAGCTAGACGCTACATGAGTTCATATGGTCAGAAGGGCCTATGAGAAGGAAAACCTAGTTAAGACAAAACAAAATGAGGCAAAAGGTTTTTGAATGTTCTTTATCATTGAATTTAGGATTAAATTCTCTATTTTTTTTAGAATTGAATTAAGCATATTCTCTTCTTGTTTTTCTTGAACATTCATATTGATTACATGATATTATGTTATCTTCTTTGAATAACTATTTTTTTGATTGAGTGGGGGTTTCTGGAATACGTCTAGAAACCCAAAAGGGGAATTTATTCAAGGAAGACTATGGTTAAAAGGGTGATGAGCTAACTAGTATGATTGGGATGGGAGTCAACATAGTTGTCTCCTGAACATGAAACTAGTGAACTTATTATCTAATTATCCTTTGTCTTATTTGAACAAATATGATTTGTATACCATAATCATCTAAGTGACCAATTATAACCAAGTCTATTTGACTGAGCTTGTGAAGACAAGCTCAATAGAGATGTCTATGGAGTTAGAAACTCTCAAATCTCTTTTTCATTTAAGAAGAATTAGATGTTAGAGACACCCTACCAACTAGTCTTCAGTATTTAGAGGCTGAAGCAACTGAAGGATACAAAAAGTTTATGCTATCAAGCATAGGAAGAACAACATTGCTCAAACTTATGTTGGTACGGGCAATGTAACCTTATCCAAGTGTGTGGATAGTATTGAAAGATAGTGAAATAGATTATCTTCTTCCATAAAGTTAAAACCAAGTTAAGTTTTAACATAGTGTATTAAGTCCCAACATGTCGTTTAGGCAACACTTGAGGCAAATGTCAAACTAAGAAGTTGAGACAAACTAAATGCCAAGTTCTTTCTAAGAAACAAGTGTATGTTGTGACAAGTCATCTAACAGTGAGTGGGAGTAAGCTATGTCTCCCAGTGAGTGGGAGTAAGGCACGTCTTTCAGTAAGTAGGCGTATACGAAAGCAAATACTGCTCCTGATATGCATATTATGACCTTTGAGAATGTGATTCGCCACATTGAACTTAAGTATGAAAGACTGAACCATCAGTCAGATGAACTTAGCTAAAAGAGTGGGAGGATTCATCCTCCAAGCCTAAGGGCAAGAAACCTGTGAGGTAAACTTGATCTAGAGGAGGTCAACGGTTTCTGCAAAGATTCAAATGCTACATTGATAAACCTTTAAGGGTTGTAAAAGGTAGCAATCCACATGAGTTGTGGATGTTTCACAGAAGCATATGGCTTCATGTCAAATGCAAAGTAATAAAGAGAAAGAATCAAGAGATTGGAACTTGCACATTAACTTTGCATAGATAAACCACCCTGATTCACTCCATGCAATTGTAACTGACAGAATCACATCTTTTTTATCTCTTTAGTTAAGGATTGATGGGACTATGATTCTCAAATCCTTCGTTGGATTTTGATGTGTTCCTTTAGGGATAAAAGATTCCATTTCTTGCCATATGTACACATTGATCAAAAGAAATGATCAAATTAGAAAAAGAGTATTTGCCAAACAACGTGTGCTAAATGGTTAATACCCTTATAAATAAGTTGAGAACTTATTCTACCTGGCAAAGAAACATTTTTGAGAAAATCCACTGTAATTAGAAAATTATGACGTTAGTGAACTAATGAACATGAAGGCAAAACACAGAGATTGGTATTTCATTAACGTTGAGGACGTTTACTCGAAATATAGTAATGTTTACTTGATTTTTGGCAAGTGTGAAGCTATTAGATAATGGCTGAACTAGTCAGGAATCAGTTAAACTAAAAGGATAAGATGTTTCAAACTAACAAGGGTTAAAGACACTTACGTGATTAGTTTAAGCTGCTCTATGTACAAGAAAGGCATTGTTAGGAAACTATCAATACCTAGAACCCTTCAACATAATAGAATTATTGAAATGGAGAGATAGACCTCTCCTTGACATGGTTGAGTAGATAATGGCATAAGTGAAGCCATTAGCCATATGTTGGTATTTAAGCTTACAACTATTATATTCACACTTGATCAAATACCCTCTATGTCAGTCACGACCTTACCTTGTGAATCACGGATAGGCCTTAGATCAGGCACAAGCTCGTTAAGACCATAAGGGTCAGTAACTTTATATCCATAATTCTTCTTATGAGTAAGGAAGATTAGGGTCAAGGTATACAAGGTATCTCTTTGTGAGATGACCTAAGAACTTGACAAGACACGTTTTTTTCATTAGTGAAAATGATGGTGGCTCAGTGATTGCAAGAGAACCGAGGGACGCAACGTTCATAAAACCCAGACTTCCTAGCAGGAAATGAGCATTAATCATATTGAATCCCTTTAAGAGGCTCAAAAGTGATAAGGAATAACCAAGTATTCCTAAGTTCACTGATCCGAGTGGGAGGATTGAGACCATTTTCACAACGAAAGAGGTAAGAGGTAAGTTACAAGAGAATTACCTCACTCATACATAGGAAAAGAATCCTATGAAATCCACCTCAGAGCAAATTGTCATCTAGTGAATGACTATAAAGGGATAGATTCCCTAATAGATTAAAAGCTCTCTTCATCATTTAGAAGATGATGACAACTACCTATAAGTGTCTGCAAGACACTAAAAGGACCTGCTAAGAAGAATTGCAAAGTGTTATGCAGGAGGATATGGATTCTTTTTGGAACTAGCCAAGTATATGTTTTAGGCAATTTGTAGCCTAGCCAAGAGGCGATTGGAAACAAGTAGGTTCTCAAATCTGTTGAGGGATATAAAACCTAAAACACTTAGTGGCTAAAGGGGTACCATAATGGAAGGTTGTTCGTTGTGCGTTTTAACTCTGAACTTTGGCTATGACAACAAGCTTAGTCTTGAAATTGTATCAAGATGATGTAAAGACCACTTTCCAATTTGGAAATTTTGGAAATTGGATTATGAACTCTACATGAAGCAGCTTAAGGGCTTCATAGGAACAATCACCCAAATAGTAGTATATAAGGTTTCATAAGGTGAAAGCCTTACCAACATCGAGATAATCGAAGAACACTATATGAGTCCCAAACGGTCTAATGATGATTCTTTGTGAAGTCATCCTTTGTCAAATGACATATGAAACAAGTGTCAAGGGAGACAAAAGAATAAAGGATCAGAGAATCCTTAAATTCTGAGTTGAGAAAATCATGGGTTGAACAAATATCTTGAAAGACAAGGTAAACGGAGATTGTACAAGGAAGATACAGTCTTTGCTATCTAAGACATATACAAGTGTGATCTTTAAGCATCCAAGGATGCCAAACTACAAACCCACGGACACCCCTAAAGTCGAGGGCACAAACCTAAAAGAGTTTATATGTCCTATGAGGAATCCAACATAAAAAAGGTGGATAAAGTCCCATGTGATACTATGGTTGGTAATATGAATGTACACATTGGTGTATATAAGACCAAATATTTTTGGTTGGACTTGGAAGCTATTTTTTGGTCCTGCTGTAAAATGGGTTATGAGAATAACCATGGATTAAGTTGTCAAGACAACAACTTTCCTTTGAAAGGATACTCAAATACAAGACCTAGGCAAATGGTGATGGAGTAAGGAAATATACAAAGTATTTTTTCCTGTTATCCATGGAAATAGAACACAGGGTGTGTTCTGCCATGATTCAAAGTACCATATGGCTAAAGTAATTCCCATGAGAGATTGGGAATGAATGGTGGATAGAAGGATCCAAACGATAGCATCTTATGATGTGGATCCTGAGTATCACAACAAGGCGAAACATACTTTTTGATATATCTCTATAAGATATATACTTTCAAAGAAGGAAATCAACAGTTCAATGACCTTCTACTGACAGAATGTTGGTAGATCCCCTTATTGAGCCCATAGCTTGATTTTCATTGAGTTAGTGAAAATCTTGGGGCGCAAATAAAATGTAAGGTCGTGAACTTCTTTTATATAAAGATAAAAGAAGTAGTATGTATGTTATGAGTAAATACATATAAGGTATACAAGTTTGTATGTCGTACAGGTCAGAAGAGGTTGGTTCACTTACACGAACAACCATCTTCCTATGTTTTGCGGGGGTATAGGAGGGTAAGACGAGCAAATGATCACCATAAGATGGTTAAGAAGAATCTTTGTGTTTGTGTTGCCTCAGTTAGACTGAGATGAAAGCATAAGAACAAATTTGTAGCCAGGCAAAGAACTCTTTTTCACAAGTGAGATTGTAAAAGAGATATTGTGAAAAAAAAAGTTCTGGTTTGAATGTTGAGTACATTTTAGAACTAATGTCTGTACGGTGAAAGAGAAAGAAATCGACGTACACCACAAACCGTTCACCGTAGCATGCAATTCATACTGCATGTGCTTAAGAGTTAGACTACAACACGGGATGTAGGTGAAAGATCCCTAGTTCACTACAGTGTGAGTCTCAGGAAGGAAAAATCCTTCCCTGATGCCCTTAAGACTTAGGCGACATCATAAAAGTTTGGTTTAGTGATAGCTACTTTAGCTGAAGCTCCATGATCACACTCGATTTTGGTCAGACGAGTGAAAACTAGGAAAGCGACCAAGTCAAGATGGACTGATGTTTAGTCAAAAAGGAAGATTTACTTCTAGATACATAAGATGTACTAGTTTCTGTGGTCGACCCCTCACTAGCCCTATGTGTAGCTTGTAAGTACGGATACTATGTGCGTGGAAGGCAATCTGAGTTAATCAACATATTAATTCGAGAGGGATTAGATATGCCATGAGTAATATGTATGGGAGAATCTGGGGCATATGAGGCAATAAACATATAACTTACGGTTATATATAAAGGGTGTCGATGCTGATCCGATATGAGGGATTTCTAGTATTACAAGCACCAAATCTTAAAGACATTTTTACCCACGCGGTCACAGCAGACACCAAGTATGAAACAAGAAAGAGTAACGCATACACGATGGGAGGCCCATCAAGTGCGAGTGGGAGATGTTGAACTTTGGGTCCAAGGCCGCCCTTGATGGGCCGGACTATTTGATTAGGATATAAGTAGCCTAATCAAATAAGAATAAATCAGCATTAATTGTAGATTGGGGAATAATTCAATAATAATTATGGATTTGTTAATTGAGGAACAAATCACCATAATTGGGAAATTAATTGAGAATCAATTAATTTAATTACTGTCTTATTGAGCAAGAATGAGTGCACACGTTTCCTAATTAGTGGCCATACTAAACCACTATAAATAGGGTGTGCCTCCTCAATTGCAATTCACCCGTGCCATTGAGTTTTCTTGCAATTCTCTTCTCTCCTACCATCTTTCTGGTTCTGGTGATCTGCTGTACAAATCACAATTAGGCTCTAGTAGTCTAATAATTGTGTGGGCACAATTATGGAGCATTGGAGCCTTAACCCGGATCCGAACATGGATTCGCCTTGGTACGTCAGTTCTCTCTCTCTCTCCTTATTATATTTATCTTACATTTTTATATATCATTAAATCTCAACCATTGAAATTTGATCCAATGGTAGAGACATTCAATGGAGAGGAATCCATGGAGATATTCCTCTCCGATGGATGTTAGAGAGTAAATTTATGGATATGGCAGAAAGCGAATTTGAGGTCAAATTGTTGGTTATTGAAGATTTGGGTAATTGAAGAAATTAAGTGGCCAATGCGACATTACTATACAGCAAAATAAAGAAATTATAGAGTAGCTTCCAATTTGAAAGTCAGAAGTATATTTGACGTGTATTAATTAAAAAAGAATAGGAATATAAACCACTGTTCATCTGTCAAACAGTATAAGGAGATTCTATAATTTAAGGGATGATCAAAAAGGAAAATACTCAGAAACAGAATGAAAGAAAGAACTAGGGATAAATATATCCCATTACCCAACAAATATAGATAAGTTCGTAAGGGTTAAGGCTACAAAACCTGTTTCCTAGGAGAGCATGGAGTTGGATGATGGTTTGCTCTTCTCGTAAACTGAACTTTCCTCTTATAATATCAGGCCTAAGATAATTGGTCCACCTCAGTCTGCAGCTCTTGCCGCACCTCTGGAGGCCTAATAATATAGTACAAATATGCCAGGAGTTCAACTTAATCACAACCTTAAACTACACTATAAGCATCTATCAAGCTTTTTACTAAAATTCACGAGAAAAAAGCAAGTTTATAATTACCAGCTTTTACTGGCAAGGCTCTCCAGCTTCCATGGCCATGTTCTTCAATATAAGCAAGAAGTTTCTGATCTTCCTCGGGAGTCCACGGTCCTTTCCTTAAACCCACCTTGTCACAGCATGGTGATCGACCCATTCTTAAAAGTGGACACACTAAAAATTGCAGTAGCTTATCTTCATCTTTTTATAGCACTACAAGAGAAAGAAACTATGGAAAGAGAAGGACTTGGAGTCGTAAATTAGCCCTTTTAATTTCTCAACACGTATTTATGAATGCTGACTAGAATATGAGTCAATGGACAGTTATAAAGTCAACATATTTATAACACAATTACATTATTGATACCTCATAAAAATTCAGTAGGTCCATATTAGCCGTGATTTACACCTCTCATGGTTGGGGATTACACACAAAAAATAACGCAGCACTAGTAATCACATTATCTCAACTAAGATTCTTTATATATATATACAAACATACAATTCTCAACTAAGATTCTTGTTCCGAATTTAACAAAAAAAATGTGACAAGGAAGTAGATACTAGGGAAAGAAAAAAGAAGAATCGGAACAACAGAGAGAAAGAGAATATAGATTAGGGGGAAAGACTACTGTACAATTATATGATCTGTCCCAAGCCCCATATAATTAACTTTCATCTGAAATTTAATCCAAATCTGCCACACTCCACCTTTATTTTCTATATTGATGCATCTCTTTGTGCTTTTCAAAAATTAATTTTTTTATATGTATTGATGATTTTGTTTGATATTTTTTTTTTTACTCACAATAGTATTAATAATGTACGCATATGATAGTTCTTTTTCCATCTATTAGTAGTTTTGTTTTGTTTAAATGTGTATGAAACTACATTTAGTGAAAATCATATTGAACTTCCTATTTGGTGCCACCAAAAAATCATGCGAATTGATTTTTTGATGAATTTTGGTTGGTTTCATAAAGTAGTTAACTAATTAGTTAATACAAAAAAAAAAATGATGAAATGGATCAAATAATAAACCGACCAATAAAAGGAAGAAGTACACAGGACGAGGTAGGGTAAGTAAGAGTGAGCGTACATACTCTGTATGAGTATAAACAACCGTATACATCGTCCTTTCCATAAACACTAATAAATGTGTCCCCAACAACTTGCTAATTAATTGATGTTTTTTAAGTGCCATCCTAATTCTTCATCTCCAACACTTCCGTACGTATATGCATGGATCCCCTCTCATATATCAAATCTTGGTTTCTATACGTATACATTTCATCTTTCTATCCCCACTCTTAATTAAGTGAAGGACCATTGAATTGAATGGTTGATGAAGTGCCTTCATCAATATAGTTATAGAGCCACAAAATTTAGTTGTAATAATATCCTACAACGACCATCTTATTTTCGCTGCTGCTTAATTTTATTGATGTATGACTCATTATTCAACCTGTATTATTAATCCATATTAGTGCAGGTGAAGAGTGCGAAGCTCTTGTAGTTCTAATTGTTTTAATTTTTAAACTTTTTGTTTATTGGAAAAAAAACTCACCTTCTCTTTGGGAGAGTTTGGTTTCACTTATTTTTAATAATTTTGGGATATGCAATATAAATATGTGGTAGCAGTTTTTGTCTCATAAAACATGTGTCAGTATTGTTTTTTAGGGGAATTTTAATGAGGTCCCAAGATTTAATTACCTAAAAGTCTAATAACAATTGAGTTGCAGGAAATGACAATGTAAGAAATGATGATAGGTTTATATTCCTCACTTATCATTGGGACTTCTTGGTAATTAAATTCATTTAGGATCTCATTGTAATTCCCTTTTTTAAGTGGAAGCAAATAGGCACAACGTTCTATTACTTTTTTTTTCTTTATTTTGGAATATAAACAAGTCGTTTATTTTTATTTACTACTTCCTCCAGTTTTTAATATAAGACCTATTTGGGGAGTTGATTTCGGTCCTAAATATAAGACATATTTTTCATATTTATCAATCTTTTTCTAATCTACCCCTTTTGATGCTCCCTCAACAATAATCAAGTGGAATGAGGGAATTAAGGAAGATGATTAAGGTATTTTAAAATACATATCATATTAACTAACTTAACTAACTTTTTTAATATAATTCAATTAGATAAATATATATCTTTGAGCAAGTTGGTGTGCCAAGCCAATAATATTGTTAAGTACTTAAGTGCGTGTGCCTAATCTTGAAGGATCTAGGCTTTTAAATTGAGGACCACACTCTGATATCTGAGATCTGAGAAAGTAAATGTAAGCGTCGCGTATGTGTGAAGATGAGGAGAATAACGTGGACATTATTTCGTCCGAACAGCCCCAGAGATTACATCAATATATGAAGAAGCAGTCACGCAACACACAAATTTCGTCTCTTGTGACCAATGTTAATGTGATTAACTAATTGTAATTTATGTTTAACTGATATATTGCAGTTGATTTGAATTGATTTATGATTTATAATGTTCTCTTTGTCTAGATTGATGTCGTATTTATTGCAAGGTCATCGTTTGTCATAAACTATTTCTTTTGGTGGGACCAGGTGGGACCAGAAGCATCCTCCGCTGACAACTAAGGGTTTGTTTGAATTAATGTTTATAAAAGTTACTCTTGTACAAACTGATTTTTGCAAATTGAAGTTGAGATAAAAATTAATTGGGTTAAGATGTAATTTTACTATAAAGTTTTTCTCCATGAGTGTCTGGTATAAATAAGTTTTGGAAGAAGCAAAAATACTAATAAACAATTTAACATGGTGCAAATCATTAAGTCCATTAAACTTCATTAAATATCTGTTAGATTCACTAAGGCTAATTTGAAGTAAAACCTAACGAATGTTTGATGAAATTTAACGGTTTTGGTAAATCTACACCATTTAAAATCGTTTATTAGTATTTTTACTCATTCCAAAATTTATTTGTGCCAGACGTTCCGAGAGAAAAACTTTGTTAGTAAAATTGAACCTTAACCCAAGTTAATTAGTAAAATGTGATTTATGTTTAGAGATACCCTTGTAAAAAAAATAATAATTCAATCTAAAAGAAAACTATTTGGATGCTATATTGAAAAGCGCTAGTTTTGGAAATTCCAAATTAGAAGAAAAGACAAGAGCAAAAAAAATTTAAAATCTGGCTTCCAAGCTAACTGGCCTTTTAAAGAAAGGCTCTTGCTCTTAATGCTAAACCAAACCTGATTTTTAGCTCCAACTGAGTCCAAAGGTCAGTTTTGAGCTCTCCACCAGGTGTGTCCCAAACAAGTGCTAGGACTATTCTCTGATGGAGAACAAGGGAACAGAGGATGGAGAGACACCAATAAAGGACTGAGATAATATAGAAAAGTTGAGGCAGTAATGGAAGAAGAAAGAGAGGAGAGATGATAACTCAAATAAATACCAATTTTGATTCCATTCATCAAATGTTTGCAAAGCAATGAAAACCTAACTCTAATTATAGAACTCCAATAATAATCACTACCCGAATAATAAAAGACAATCAAAGCAAATCCCAACATTTAAATAAGGGGTTAATATACATAAAGTTTGGTCCTTCTAATTTTCCATCATTCTGATTTTGGTCTTTTAAGGAGTAAAATGGTCTGGATTTTTATTAAAGTATAGGGACTAATGTTTTATATAAAAAGAAACTTGAGGTATCAAAACTAAATTGTGGACAAATTATAAGGACTGAACATTGTAATAACTCTTAAATAAAATAAAACCTATCAACCTAAATGATACATTTATTCAAACTAAATCGTAGTCTAGATCTAAGAGACAATTCTGCTAACAAAAATTCTAAATCTAATAACCTTGTATATATATAGACACACACTATAACTCTCCCTCCCAAGGTACATATAAATCAAATGACAGACCTCTTCCCAACTAGCTAGACTTTATTCATATCATAAATTGGTTTATATTCGTTCGGTTGTTGTATAGAAATTAAATTAGCTCTCACATGATGAAGAGAGAAGAGGGCATAGACCACTGCACAATATTCCCCCCCCCCCCCCGGGCTTTATCTCGTTTTATGCTTGCTTTCCTTTATGCCTTTTATTAGTTGTTCTCTCTTTAAACTTGACCCATTCTCACATTAACGTACTGGTTACTGTTGATTAGAGAGAAAGTAAGCTTTGAGGATTTTGTTTGATCTGGACCTTTTATGACGCATGTCATCTCTCTTTTTTTTTTTTTTTTGTCATCATTTTGGCATGTTGGTGTGCAAACTCAAGATGACCCTTGATTTTGTTGAAGCATGATTCAAAAAATTAGAAGAAGTTAGGTGGGTGGAACCGAATAATTTGGAGTCCTTATTTATTAAATAATGGTTCCTATTTTTTAGCGTCAGTTAAGTAGTGGGCATTTGGAGTCCTTATTTATTAATTAAATAATGGTTTCTATTTTCTAGAGTCAGTTAAGTGGTAGGCAAATATTTTATTTGTTTCAGATTTTTTAGGTGGTTAAATAACTTACTGTTAGTGATATTAGTTGTGATAGTGGGTACTAAAAATTGCTGCTCATTTTGTTGCTTTGTAAGCCTCTATATAGGCCCTATTATTTGCTTCAGTAAAAGATATGCAAGTTCCACCGAAATACTCAACCTTCTTCTCTTATTTAAATATATTTCCTCTATTCACGTGCTTCTTTTGGCCAACAAGTTTGGTATCAAAGCCTTTCTTGATCCTAAGGGCAATAGTGGGAAAAGTAAGGTTGGGGTTCATTGCGTATTAGAGTGAAAGAGTGAAACACTTTTTTGGTGAGCTTTGGGCAGAGAGAGAGAGAGAGAGAGAGAGAGAGAGAGAGAGAGAGAGAGAGAGAGAGAGAGAGAGAGAGAGAGAGAGAGAGAGAGAGAGAGAGCATTATTCCTTCGTTTTGCAGAAATCTCTTCATGGAAAATGGCTACACTTACTGGTTTTTCTTCTTCTCAGCCACTCTTACCCATTTTTAATGGAGAAAAAATATGAGTGGTGGAGCATCAAAGTGAAGACCTTACTCAAATCACAAGACCTAATAGACCTGGTGGAATATGGGTTTGTTGACATACTGGAAACCTCTGAAGAAGAGGAGGAGAGGCTAAAAGCAACCAAGTAGAGAGATGCCAGGGCACTGTTCATCCTCCAACAAGCAGTCCATGAGACTATTTTCTCGCATATTGCAGCAACTTCTACAACAAAGGAAGCTTGGTTGATTTTACAGAAGGAGTTCCAAGGTGATTCAAAGGTAATTGTTGTGAAATTGCAATCACTAAGACATGACTTTGAAACTTTATTAATGAAGAATGACGAATCCATTGATGAGTTTTGGCAAGAACAATGGCAATAGTTGGTCAAATGAGGACCTGCAGAGAATAGATTTCAGATGAGATGATCCTTGCAAAAGTTTTGGAAAGCTTGTCTGCCAAGTTTGACCATGTTGTAGCTTCCATAGAAGAAGCCAAGGATCTGTCAGTTCTTTCTGTAGTTGAACTTATGGGTTCTCTTCAAGCTCACGAGGCAAGAATCAATCGATCAGTAGCAAAGAATGAGGAGAAGCCATTCCAAGTGAAAGAGACAGCCACAAAGCATGAAGAAAATGACCACTCGACAAGTAGAAGTTGTGGAAGAGGAGGTTTCCATAGTGGTTGTGGTCGTGCTTGTGGCGGCAAAAGCAGAGGAAGACAATTTAATAAGCAAGGTAACACAAAAAATGGCAATCAATGTTATTATTGCAACAGATGTGGGCATATACAAGCTGATTGTTGGTTTAAAGATCAGAATATGAATTTTGCAATAGAGAATGCGGAGGACAACATGCTTTTTATGGCCTGTATTGATGCTAACCATAAGCCAAGTGATTTGTGGTTTGTTGACAGTGGATGTTCGAATCATATGACTGGCACCAAATCCTTATTTAGGGAGCTTGATGAGTCATAGAGGATAAAGGTGCAGCTTGGGAACAAAAGGGAGATGCAAGTTGAAGGAAAAGGTATAGTGGCCGTAGAAACTAGCCATGACAAAGTAAAAATGTTGGACAATGTTCAATTTGTACCTGATTTAGGAAAAAATCTGCTGAGTGTTGGACAATTAATGGCTGGTGAATGTTCAGTTTTGTTTGATGATGATGCATGTGCCATTACAAATAAAAAGTCAGGCAAAAAGGTTCACATCAGCATGACTCCAAACAAGATGTTTTCGTTAGATGTTGCAAATATAGAGAATTTTGCTCTAGCTGCAGTTGCAAAGGATGACAGCTATGGCATTTGAGGTATAGACATATCAATATAAAGGGCCTGAAACTACTAAGTGATAAAGAAAACAAATTAAATGCTTTTGAGAAGTTTCAAAAATTTAAAGCTTTGGTAGAAAATCAAAGTGGCTGTCAAATCAAAATTCTCTGTACAAATCGAGGAGAGTTCTTATCCAATGAATTCAATTTGTTCTGTGAAGAAAATGGCATCCATAGGGAGTTGACAACTCCTTTTACTCCAAAGCAAAAAGGTGTAGCTAAATGGAAGAACCGAACCATTGTGGAAATGGCACGAAGCATGCTACAAGCAAAAGGACTTTCAAATATGTTTTGGCAAAAGCTGTAGCATCATCTATCTACTTGTTGAATCTCTCACCAACAAGGGCTATCATGGATAAGACTCTATATGAAGCTTGGTATGGAAGGAGGCCAAATGTAAGTCACTTACGAATTTTTGGTTGTATTTCTTATGCTTTGATAAATTCTCAAGCTGAGCAAAAGCTTGATGAAAAATCTGAAAAGTGCATTTTTATTTGCTATTGTACTCAATATAAAACATATAGATTGTATAACCCTCTCAATGGCAAGATTTTAATTAGAAGGGATGTAATATGTGATGAAAATGTAAGCTGGAATTGGAATGAAAAGCAGGCACAACAGGAGCTTTTTGACCCTATTGAAGTGCCTCTAGATAGGGCAGAAAGGCAAATGGCAGCAAGCTCTCATGTTATCTCATCACCATTGACAACACAATGCAGCAACAATCCTTCCTCTACAACTCCTAAAGAAGTCTCAATTGAACCAATCCCATCAACCGAGGCAATTTCATTAGGAGATCAACAAGAGTTAAGAAGCCTAATCCTAAATATAGTGATGACGTATATACCTGTCAATTTGCTCTTACCATTTCATATCCATTATATTATAAAGAAGCAGCTAAAAAGGAAGAGTGGTAGAGAGCAATGGTGGAGAAGATAAAATCCATTGAAAAGAATGAAACATGGGAGATGGTAGATATACCAGAAGGCAAAAATATAATTGGCTTAAAGTGGGTGTTCAAGACAAAGTATGCTGCAGATGGGATCTTACAAAAGCACAAAACTCGTCTAAATTATGCACAACACTATGGTAGTGATTTCGAGGAAACCTTCTCACCAATAGCTTGGTTTGAAATTGTGAGACTTGTTCTTGCTTTGGCTGCACACTTACAATGGCCAGTTTATCAATTTGATGTCAAGTCGGCATTCCTTAATGGAGAGTTACAAGAGGAGGTCTATGTGTCGACACCAGAAGGTTTCATAAAGGAGGGGATCAAACAAAGGTGCACAAGCTGAAAAAGGCATTGTATGGGTTGAAGCAAGCTCCTTGAGCTTGGTACAGCAGAATTGATCGATACTTTCAGAAAAAGGGGTCCATGAGAAGTGAAGAAGAGCCCACCCTATGTGCCAAGAAAGAAGGTAATGATTTCATCATTGTTTGTCTTTTTGTTGATGATATCATTTATACTAGCCCTTCTAATGCTCTTGTAAATGAATTTAAGTTGCAAATTATGAATGAGTTTGAGATGTCAGATATATGGGTTTATTACATTACTTTCTTGGCCTTGAAGTTCGTCAAGCTAAAGATGGAATATTTCTTTCACAATGAAATATGCCAGAGATCTTCTGAATACATTTGGCATGCTTTATTGCAAGTCTGCAGCTACACCCATGAATTTAAATGAAAAATTGCAGCAAGAAGATGGAGAGGAGATATCATATGCAAGGAGGTTTAGAAGCTTGGTTAGAGGTCTAATTTATTTGACTCACACTAGACTCAATATTGCATTTTCTGTTGGTGTTATTTCCAGGTTTATGCAACAACCATCAAAGGCTCAATATGGAGCAGCAACAAGGGTCTTGTGCTATATTGCTGGAACCTTAAAATATGGCATTTGGTACTCTAAAGTTACTAGTTTCAGATTGTGTGCGTACACAGATAGTGATTGGGCAAGATCGTTGGATGATAGGCGAAATGTCTCAACAAATGTTTTCACTCTTGGCTCGGGGGTAATTTCTTGGAGTTCTAAAAACCAAGCTACGATAGCATTATCAACCTCAGAAGCCCAATTTGTTGCAGCAACTTTTGTAGCTTGTCAAGCAATTTGGCTTAGAAGAGTATTAGCAGATCTTCAACAAGAGCAGAAAGGAGCAACTAAGATATTTTGTGACAATAAAGCAACTATCTCCATGACAAAAAAAAATCCCACCTTTCATAGCAGAACCAAGCATATTGACATTCGCTATCACTTCATTCATGATCTCATAGCAAAGGAAGAGAAAATGTTGAAATACTGTAGCACGAAGGAGCAATTGGCTGATGATTTAATGAAGGCGTTATCAAAAGATAAATTCTGCTATTTTAGAAAATTGCTTAATGTGTGCATTTTTTAATCAAGGGGGGATGTTGAAGCATGATTCAGAAAATTAGAAGTTACGTGGGTGGAACCGAATAATTTGGAGTTCTTATTTATTAATTAAATAATGGTTCCTATTTTCTAGAGTCAGTTAAGTAGTGGGCAAATATTTTTATTTGTTTCAGATTTTTTAGGTGGTCAAATAACTTACTGTTAGTGGCATTAGCTGTGATAGTGGATACCGAAAATTGCTGTTCATTTTGTTGCTTTGTAAGCCTATATATAGGCCCTATTATTTGCTTCAGTCAAAGATATCCAAGTTCCACCGAAAGACTCAACCTTCTTCTCTTATTTAAATATATTTCCTCTATTCACGTGCTTCTTTTGACCAACAGATTTTGAGTGGGTGTTATTCTAATTAACTAATTGTAATTTGATCATCATTATTGATATATTTGATTTGGTATTTCACAGATTAATTTATTGCAAGCATTGTGGTTTATGTGTATATAGATTGATTCTATATTACAAGATCTTACACTTAGACACTCCAACACAAAAACTTAGCCATACACAAAGGCTTGATTACAGTAAATGAACGGTTCTTTTATAATAATAAAGCATCAAGGAGGGAAGCAAATAATCATCATTCTTGTGATATCTGGATCGGAGTAGCTAATTATGATGGATAGTGATGATCAATATACGTGGAATATCCAGCCGTACTTTTCCAAAAACGTTGGGAGAAAATTAAGGTTTGAGATGACAGAAGCGGACCAAGCTAAGCGAGAAGAGTGAAAGGGACCCGTCGACATTAGATATTTCAATTTTCCAAGCTTTTATATAAGCATTGAAAATGAAATATGAAGATGTTGTTTTTACAAAAAGATAAATAAATAATTGGCCAATTGATAACTCTCCATGTTTTGTATATTTAAAGAATATTTTGAAGATAATTGGAGAGTTATCTATACAATTTTAGAAGATTCAATGAGATTTTATTATGAAAATATCAAATCAAAGTGGTGAATTATTTGTGGGATTTAGATTGTAAATATTTAGGATAAAAATAATTAATTTTAATAAGATAAAGTTTCTAAAAAAAAAGAATTTAGTTGTTTTAATTTTATCTTATTTTATTTTATGTGTTCTCATCTTGACTTCATTTAACAAGAGCATCAGGATCATGATGTTTGGCAAATAGGAGGAGCATTTTGCTTTAAATGGGATAATTTGAAAAAAGCAACATTCTTAATGGGCAGCAATGAGGACGACACCGTTTTTGGAAATTGAAGTGATTGAGCACCAGAGAAGAAACGACAACGTTTTTGGCAGTTGTGGGGGAATTGAATAGACCTAGGAGAAGCCACACAGAGAGGAGGCGGTTGGACTGAGAAAAAAAGAAAAGAAGAAAAAGGGAAGGAGGAGCCGCAATTATGAGCGGGTGGATTCAACATTCATGATTTTTCCTGGGAGCAAGACAACAGTACAGCCGATATTGAGAGAGCGGAAGTTCAACGCGAGCTGGAGGCAGCTGAGTAGATCATCATTGGAGAGGCAGAGCTGATCGGTTCATAGAGCAGCCGACTGGAAGCAGGAGAGATTATTGCAGATCGGTCATCATGGCCTGGCGAATCCGAAGCTTGAGAGATCAGAGAGGGCTAAAAATTGACTGCTCATCCGTCATCATCAGCAACCATTGTAGCTAGTCTTTTCTTTTCTCTACTGTTGGTCCAGATTGTGAGAGGCAGGGGAGTCTTGTTTTAACTGTTCTAATTGTAATTTTGTTTGCATCTCTAATTTTATTCTCTACTCTCATGAATTCGAACTTTGAATTTGGTTTGGCTGTGATGTTGATTAAAGGCATGTGTGGCTAATTTCTTTTGAACCTAGAGTAGTTATGAACTAATTTGAGAATATGAGTATGTATGAACTCATTAATTTGTACTTATTATTATTCTTGTTTACTTAATCTTATATATTTATCTACTTTGTGCTCTATCACCACTAAGTATGAATTTGGGAAATTTAGATTATCCTTGGGAGAGGGATCTTAATTAGACCATAAGATTAAATAATGTGGGATTAGAATTTATTCTAACTTACCAATAGGATAGGAATACATCTATTGGACCCATATAATCATATTAGAGTGAAATTGGACATTTATTACCTCTTGAGTAAATTAGTTAGGAATAACAATTTTGACTTGAGAGAGGGGTATAAGTAATTGGAAGATACTTATATCCATTTAAACTCTAGATTAACAATTTAACATCAGGAGCTTTTAATTGGGTAAATACATGCTCTAAAATTTAAAGAAGGGATTAGCCACTCTAAGTTGTTTTTATCAATTGAAGTCTTTAAATCATTATATTTGTTTCTTTTTCATTTGCTTAAATTGTTTTTCAATCTCTTCCTTTAATTTGCTCAACTTAAATGAAAATGGGAATTTTAATACCTAATTATCTATTACCTTGGATCTCTGTGGGGCAACCTTAATTTGCTATTATACTATTCTAATTACATATATACTTGCGGTGCTTATTTAAAAATTTAGTAGGAACACCCATAAATGAGTATTATTGTGAAGAATTTTTTCGCATTATACACTTCTCTGCACCCATATATGAAGTCAATTCTGGCCTTTGCGGAACGAACTTGTGGACACAAGGGTGGCCACATGTTACGTTCCTCTCCAAGTCTCTGCACGTGCTTGTTGGGCACTTAGCAGCCTAGTTTATATGTATATACAATTCTCATTTACATATAGGCTGGATGCAATTCTCAAGACTAGGATTCCAAAAATCAAAATACTCATTTGCTGAGCTTCTATATCTTGAATTTATTACGGAGATTCCCTCAGGAGTAAGAAAAGGCACCTGGTCTAAAGAAGAAGACGATTTTCTAAGAGCATGCGTCCAACCGTTATGGTGAATAAAGTGGCACTAGGTTCTTCAAAGAGCCGGTAAATCTCAATCTTTGAAAATTGATCTAATGATAAATCCATTTAATAGAGAGTTTATGGAGAAGAAAATCAATGGAGACAACCATCTCCCATAAATCTGTATCTATATCTATCTATACATACACAGACTCGCCTACATATAATATGCGTATTATATTAATTTGAGAAATTTAATTATTTACTCGTTGCGCTGCATTTAATTTTCAGGTTTGAATAGAAGTCGGGAAAGTTGTAGACTGAGGTGGTTGAACTACTTAAAGCCAGATATCAAGAGAGGAAACTTTTCTGAGGACGAAGCTGATATGATAATGAGGTTCCACGCAAACTCTTGGGAAACAGGTTAACGACATGCACGTACACTTGGTTTTCGTTAATATAGAAAAAAATCAAGTGAAGATTTGGTTTCTTCACCTTTTGTCCGGACTAAAACTAGTTTATCTGAATACTCTGAATTCAAATATTATTTATGTTGAAATGACTATCAACATTAAACTATATATACTCCTCTTCCTCTTGTTATATTTATAAGATAGAGAGATAATAAAATTGTTGGTCCTATTTATAGGACAAAGGAAGAAAATTTTCAGAGGAATATACAATTTTACTCTTCATTTATTATTTCATTGAATTTGTTCTCATGGGGTATTTCCTCCGATTCTTTTTATAAGAGCCTAAAACTTGAATTATCTTTATCTTTTTTGTAAAAGCTCGACAAGAGTTGTCTCAATCTTTAATAAGTTTTTTTCCATTTATACCTCTCATTAATTATATATATATTGCATTAATTGAAGGGTTGGTGATACTTATATTTACTCTATTTCTCTCTCTTACTTATCCCCTTATAAATAAGGGCATACTTGAAAAAAAAAAAGTTTATTTCAAGACATACTTTTTTATTTTTAACTAATTTTAATTGTTTTCTTAAATCATGTAATTCGGTTATTATGCTCTTACAAATATGACTGGAGGGTGTATAGTTTATATTAAATAGGGGTAAAGTTGTAAAATTGTTGAGTTTTAAGGCAAAATTAATAAAGTTTAAGGCATTTCTTAGTTTGTATGTAAATTTTGGAAGTGTCTTATAAATAAAACCATAGAAGTATATATATTTAGATAGTTGAGAGAAAAACAACTGAATCCTATCATATAACATGCATAATCAATAATTATTAAGTGTTTTGGACAAAAGATACTCTCTCAGGTCCTTAGTACAAGACTCATAAAGAGATTAAAGAAGTTAAATAAATTATTTTAAAGTATTTATATTTATCGTTTTCTCTAAACTAATTTAGCTAACTTAAAAACTGATATATAATCTTTGTTTTTTTGTTTTGAGCAAACAGATCCAATTTTATTAATCCACAAAAAAATCATTGCAGTCACTAATCATCCATTAAAGAGAAAAAAAGAGCAACCTATCATACTACCGATACCAAAGTAAAGTAAGCCATAACCTACATTACAACCTATTAAAACTAGAAAAGAGTATAACCTACACTACTGATCCTTTCTCAGCCTATTCCAGTCCTCATACCTGTCGAAGCATCTTCACACACGAGGTCCTGTAACAACACAGCTTGTAGAGGAGATGGTGGCTTGTTCAGCTACCCTTGCGATACCATGCTCCTCATCACCATAGCTGCCATATAATTTGCAGCTTTATTGCCCTTTCTTGATACTAAGGACAGCGACCAGTTACTCACAAACATACCCAGCTGAAGACACCTCTGCAACACATCACTACACCTCCACTCACATCCTTCTACTTCCCCCTTCTTAATTCTGCTGGATAATTCTTGACAGTCGGTTTCAAAAACCACATGTCTAGCACTAAACATTTCTTTCATCCTTAAAGCTTCAAGCAAAACCAAGCACTCAACCATAAAAGTAGATGTAGCCTTCACAGATACTCCAAAACCACCCATAAACCTCCCTTCATCATCTCTTTCTAATACTCCATATGCTGCCTCATTACTCTTTATACAATAGGCTCCATCAATATTAACTTTAACTTGACCTTGCCGAGGTTTTTGCCAAGTTAGACTTCTTTTCCATTGTCTCTCCTCTTCACACTTTCTCTTCCTTTTTCCTATTCACTCCCAGTGCTTATTCATCAGTGTTATTGATGTACACATACAATCAAAAGCATTAACATCTTTCTTCAAATACAAAAGAACACCTAGCCTTCCAAATTCCTCAGCACAATCCAGCAAACATTGCTAAATTGTATTCATCCACTTCAACTTCCTCAAGTATCCAACCCTCCAACCACCTATCAAACCTGCTCATATTTGATTTATCAAATTTCAATGCAAGGGGAGATCCAAACCAGCACATTTGAACCTACTAACATAGGAAAAGGGCATGCTCAACATTTTCAACCTGAGGTTTACAAATGCTGCATAATGGACTATTGGAACATTTTCTGCTAAATAATATAGCCTTAGTAGCTAGAGCATTATGCAAGGCCCTCCATAAAAACTGATTTACTTTAGGTGGCATTTTTATGTTTCATATGCCACTCCACAACCTCTTGGGCACTCTGTGTGAGCTACTTGGCCCTTCCACATCTTCTTTCCTACTATCCTCCCTAGCCACCTTATAACCCATTTTCATAAAGTAAAGCCCATCCCTACTTCTTGTCCAAACCAACAGATCATTCCCTTCTATCATTGGAACTCTCACATTCTTAATTCCTTCCACCTCTTCTTTCAATAAAAACTCCTCAATCCCTTCCAATTTCCACTCCCTTCCTACAATAATATCAGCTACCTTCATCCCTTTAACTTCCTCAAGCAGCGCCCTTTCCTTCAAAAAACATCCCTCTAATGAAGGTATCCACTTTTCTTTAAACAAATTCACAAATTGATATATAATCTAATGATACACAATATGTATTATAATTAGCTAATTTATTTAATCTCCTTAATCTCTCCAAAAATATCAATTAAGCTTTATATTATGGACCAAAGGGAGTAATTATTAAGTGCTTGTCGGGATCTGCTGTACCAACACTAACTTTTGTAGCCTTAAAAGTCCATGGGAGCTAAACATCATGTTTGGTTTAGCATTGGAAGCAAATGGGCCGGGCTTTTCTTCAAAAAAAGCAGTTAGGTTGGAAGATTGAAGCTTGTGACTTTCGGCTCTTTTGATTCCCCCCCCCCCCCCTCCCCCTCCCCCGGGATTTAAAACTTCGATACCTGGTTTTTAATATGGCATTCAAGCAAGTTTGCTTAAAGAATATTCTTATAAAAATGTATTGTATCTGAACATAAATCACATTATTCTAGTTAATTTTTTTTCCAATTTGAATTTAATTATAAAAGTCAGTTGAGGTGAAAGTCATTTTTATGAACATTAATTCAAACAAACCCTATTGAAGAGTCTGCACAAAATAATACTAGCTACCTCCGATCTTAATTTTAGGATTAAATTTGAAGTGCAAAGTACTTTTAGACTGGAGGAGTAGTGCAAATTAAAGCGAGGATATTTGGTTCTAAAACAAAGTTATAATATTGATGTGGTTACGTATATAATTTGAGGGCTACATATATAATGGCTATTAATCACAGTTATGACCTTAATTTGAAGATGGTCGCTGATTGCTGCGAGGTTTCCTGGAAGAACATCGAATGACGTGAAAAATTACTGAAACAGCCACATACGAAAGAAGCTGCGGTGTTCTTTCACAGAAAATATTAAGGAGAAGAATGAGAAGGCACCAAGTAATAAGGCCCCAACCGACAACTTTGTCCAGAAACTACTGGTCAAGGACGAGAAAGGAATTGCCTGAAGAAGAAGCTGTTGTTGCAAATACTTATGATAGTAGTAGTGGGAGAAGAGACAAGCCTATAATTGCGAGTGATAGTGACAATACGCACAAGAGTGGGAGTGGTGACGCCTTGTCAGTTGCAGATTCAGCAGAGAAGGCTAAAGAGTGGTGCGAAAGTTTGCTTGATGACGTCAATAAAGGGAATGGAGAAGACAACTTATGGTGCTTGGGCGAAGAGGAACTCAGCAAGATTTTGGCTCAATTCTGGGACGACGACCATCAACTTGATTTCTTTCAGTGATCCCAACACTGCAATGTTCCATACAATCCCTCCCCTGTGTGCGTATTGAAAGTGATGTTAATTATATATGGATGTACATGTGTCTCTCCGTACCATTTCACTGAACACTGAATTAGAGTTCGCCAAAAAAGACGCCTTTGCTAGGGTTATCGCCAATTGGCTTAATAATATTTCCTCCATTTCTTCATATAAGACCCAATTAAAATTTTTTTAAGAGATTAAAGAGGCTGAATAAATTAGTTAATAGTTAATTATAATATATAGTGTGTATCATTTGATTATATATTAATTTATAATTCAAACAAATTAGCTTGGCATGAAAAATAATAAATATAAATATTTTAAAGTAATTTATTTAACTTTCTTAATCTCCTTGAAAAGGTCAATTTGATTTTATATTAAGGATCGGAGATAGTATAATGCTCAAAACTGACCAAGTCAAATACTCATACCAAAAACAAAATTGAGTTCACAAAATTTTAAAAAAAGGTGAATTAGAATTGTGCTTGTCATGGATGATAATTAACTACTTAATTAATTATTATTAATAATTAGTTTGATCCCACTATAAATGTATGTTGGGATTTCCTAAGTATACCATGTGGCATCATTCTACTCTATCTGCGGGGAAGATAACTACATGTAGTAATTTTTAAATTATTTTTAGGATTAAGGTACATCTAACTCCAAAATATTTTTGAAATTGCTTCCAAAAGACCAAAACCCTGAAATAATTAGAGTACAATTTTACCACTGATATATTAAAAATGGGTAATCCCTACACTTCTAACAGTCTCACTTGACACCTCCTTCAACTCCAGCCCTTTGTTCCGCCGCACCACATCTGTCCCATCAACCAAATGATAGGAGTTGCATTTATTAATTGTTGAGAAGTGTGGGGTATGTGAGGCGATCAATCTGAAAAGGACAAAACTTTGTCTAAGTTAGTGAAGCAACCAATTAGATTCTGCCATGTGTAATACTTTTACAGATCATCACTTAAGTTAAAGGGAAAATTTCATGAATGCCCAAAAATTTGACATAATTTCAATCAACCCCCAAAACTTTCTTAAATTTCACTACACCCGATAGGTCAAAATGAAATTAAATTTTGTAAGTGAAAAGGCAATAATTCCCTTCTTTTATTTTTTTCAAAAGAGCATTTACAAGATAAATAAGGATATTCGAAAGAACCTAGAGAATTAAAAACATTTTGGTCATTTATAAGATAAATATGAAAAAGAAAAATGCACCATTTTTCTGAGATTTGTCTGTTACCTCTCATTTGGTTGATGGCGTAGCAGAGGGCTAAAGAGTTGGAGGAGAGGTTGGAAGAGAAGGAGTTAATAAGTATGTTAGCAAAGGGTGGGATTGCCCCATTTTTAATACATACATTGGAATTAGAGGTAAAAATATATCCTTGAATACTTTGGATGTATCTCCAAAAAATATTTTTGGTGCTACATGCACCTTAATCCTTATATTTATGACTCTTGTGTACTTGGGAAAATATATACTAGTAGTAATTAAATAGAGGGATTAGACAAAATAATGTTATATACACTACTATAAAAAAATAAAGTTGTGGCACTTATAATTGCATTAACTGTGGCGCTAGAGAAGTGCCACATATCTGGACGCCACTAAAAGAAGCTGTGGCGCTTAAAAGCGCCACAGCATTTAAATTTTTTTTTTTTTAAAAAAATACCCTCCTAGCAAGCGCCACAGGAGACCCCCCTCCTGTGGCACTTCCTCCACCAAGCGCTACAAGAGGATAATTTTTTTAAAAAAAATTAAAAATTTAGCTAAATAAATTGTTTTATTTTAATTTATAAAATAATATTAATTGTCCAGATTTATTTTCAAAATTGAAGATATTGAGGCTAGTGTTAAACTAGAAACTGTTGATAAAAAAGTTAAGCTAAAGAAACTTATATTATGATACAAATATTATATTTTTCTTAATCATGCGTATGGACTAGACTATTTTCTTTTAAATTACTAAAATAAGGTTTTTTGAAATTAAAAATTTTTTCAGGAAAAAAATGTTAAAATTGCTTAAGCCAAATTAAATCTGAAATCAAGTACTCCAGATATATAAAGATATCTTTTATCAACATGCTAAAGGCATCACGAGACATTGTCCACTTTTGGTTTTTCTTTTCTTTTGAAATATTATTTTTTTGGATAACTTCTTTTGAAATATTATATATGTTCTCCACTTTTTAAACACATATTAGAACATAGATATCAATTTGAAATAAAAAATTGCAGAAATTATATGCCAATTAAAAAAAAAAGGAAGAAGCACGTTGAACTTACAAGTTTAATTGATCAGTGTAGTGGAGTGGGGGACCACGTTGCCTGTTGGTGTCGCAATCTTGAGTGAGGAGGAGGAGGAGTGAGGATGGCAGTTGAAACAAAACAAAGAAGTAGATTTGATGATAAAGACGTGTTTGCATGTGGGTATGTTTTTAAGTGTGAAGATGATAGGAAATAGAGGGAGAGGGGAGACGGTCGTCCATTGCAAGAAGCTGTAATGTAGATGAAAAAGGAAAGTGAGAGAGGAGGGAATAATTAAAGTGTGATGAGTCAAAATAAATTAAAAGAGAAGGAAGGAGGCCACTGCGCGGGAAGGGGAAAAAAGATAAGGGTGAAAGCAGGGGGAATTGTGATTGATGAGAAGTGGATAGTGTAATCTATTAAAAAGGTCAACAAAATTTTTTTTATTTAATAGAATCAGCTGTGGCGCCTGGATTCCAAGCGCCACAGCTGGTCATTTTTTATTTTTTTTTATTTTGATAATACCTACACCAAAAAAAAATTCGTTTTATAGATCAGTCCAGGCGCCACAGCTAGTCATTTCTTTTTTATTTTTTATTTTTTTAAGTAATAACTATACCAAAAAAAAAAATTTTGTTTTATAGATAAGCTGTGGCGCTTGGATTCCAGGCGCCACAGCAAGTCATTTTTTATTTTTTTTAAGTTATAACTACACCAAATTTTTTTTTTTTTGTTTTATAGATAAGCTGTGGCGCCTGGATTCCAGGCACCATAGCAAGTCTTTTTTATTTTTTTTAAGTAATAACTACACCAAAAAAAAAAATTTTTTGTTTAATAGATCAGCTGTGGCGCATGGATTCCAGGTGCCACAGTTGGTCATTTTTTATTTTATTTTATTTTTTTTAATCTTTTTTTTTGTTAATACCTACGTCAAATTTTTTTTTTATTTAATAGGATCAGCTGTGGCGCCTAGATTCTAGGCGCCACAGCTGGTCCATTTTTTTATTTATTTATTATACAACCAATTGTGGCGCCTGATTTTCCAGGCGCCACAGCTGGAAGCATGCACCCAGTTGTGGCGTCTGTCTTGGCAGGCGCTACAGTTGAGACTACTAGTTGTGGCATCTAGTCCACCAGGCGCCACAGTTGGTACCCAAAATTAAAATAGAAAAAGAAAAATAAAAAGAAAAAAGGCAGTTGTGGCACTTCTTTAAAGAAGTGCCACAAAATGTGTGCCACCTTTCAATCTTTTTGTAGTAGTGATATTAAAATTGTAATATAATTACTTATGATTATTGATAGACAATAAACAAATACATGATGATTATCTATGTAACGTGCTCACGTGACACTCCACACAAAACATGAACCCAATCTAATTGATGATAAGCCAATCCATGCATCAATCGTGTATGTATGGAGTACAGATAATCCACAACATGTCAAATATCATAAGTCACATATGCCCTCATGTGCTATTTAAATTATATGGTACTTTTAAGCAAATCCCCCATCTAAAAAACGATGATTAAAATTAGTTAAGAGTCTTGATTTCTTCAAAAATTACTACAACATTCTTAAATTAGCCTTAACCAAAACTATTAACTTCTATTTTCTTTGAAGTTTGAATCTTTAAGGATATACATATGGGCATTAATACTTCTTAAAATAATTCATAAATGTTTCACTAGATTTCATAAAATGTGATTTATTAAAAACCTAATGAAGAAGTACCACTTTAGTTCTTTTATAAGTCCAGTTTAGGAGAAAAAAAAAATTGGTCCTTTTTATAAACTGGAAACAAGAGCTTTTGAAAAAAAAAAAAAAAAAGCCGGAACCCTCATGTGAGTGAGGGACATTGATGAAAACGGGTATAGGCTTTATATACAAGGAAAACTAAATTTAAATCAGTTTTAGTCAGTTGTGACAGTAAACTTCTTTACCTGTAGTTTAGATGACCATAAAGTTTACGGTAATTTAAAAAAGTATAGTAGAAACGCCACTGAGCAGTCTAGTTTCTCTCTAGTAGGATACGTGCCTACAAGAGTTTCTCTCCGATGGTTGACCCCGGCTTCAGGATACGCCGCTGGTTAGAGCGTTGGAATCGAGTGTGAATGCGGGAAGAGGGAGGTTATCGAAGAAGGAAGTGAATGGCATTAAGGCAGGGGATGATAAGCTGCGCAAGACTGATAGTAAAACAGAGGAACAAATGCAGAGGGTAATGAAACTATACAACGACGTAGGTGCAGGGGAAGATAAAAGGCAAAACGATGAGCAAGGAAAAGAGGACCGAATGCAGAGTGTGAAGGCAGCAAAGGACTTAATTCAGCGTACCTCCTACAAAGATTCTTTGTTTCTGTTCAAGGGAACAGAGTATAACGGAGTAGCTCGTGGTGCTTCGTGTATTGAGGATGATGACGTGCTCTCAGACATCCTGTACCAGGAATGGGAATTACCTGAGCCATCAGAGGAGTTAAAGCAGCTCATGGAGGTGTATCCAACAATGCATATGTCGCAAGAGGAATATAACAGATGGGCGAGACCTTGGAATAAGTCACTGATTATTACAATCCTGAGTACAAGAATTAATTTTCACAGACTGAAAGAACACTTGGGGAGAATTTGGTAGACCGGTACCTTTGATTTAATATACTTACCCCATAATTATTATGTGGTGAGGTTGAAGGACCCTGCAAAGTGGGGTAAGCAATATAACTAACCATATATATTATATTATGTTTTTCTCTAGTAATTTGTAGGATTGGCTCACATGGAATCTCCAGTTTGGACCAGGAAATAGGCGGGTGGCTAGATGGCCATGGCAAAGAGTTTTCACTTCCATATGTTGGCTATTGTGGAAAAATCACTGCAGTCAAGCTTTTGAAGGTGTAGCAAACAACGTAACGGAAATAATTCACAAATGCATGAATTATCTTTCGGAAGGCATGGTGCAAGGCAGATTTACACACCAAATTTTTTAGGTGCCGGAGAGGGGGCTTAGCCGCTGGCAACCCCCAGAACCAGGGTTTGTACGTGTAGATGTGGACGGATCCAGAGAGCTTGGTGGCCATGCAGCTTGTGGTGGTGTCATTCGCGATCATCAGGGTAATTGGATACGTGGATTTCAACAGAAGTTAGGATTCAATTTCCCAACTGCTGCGGAAATCCATGCAATCCACAGATGACTAAAACTATGTAATCAGATGGGGTTCTCCAAGATCAGACTTTTCACAGATTCCTTACAAGCTTTACAGCTTTTGTCGACTCATTGTGGAACAGATCATCCATTGTACGATGTCATTTTGGATTCTAGATCCCTTATTTATATGGACTGGGATTTACAAATATCTCATACATACAATGAAATTCTCAGATGTGCCGATTATTTAGCAGGGAAGGCTCATATGAGCAATCAAGAATACAGGGAGATAGGAGTTCCTCCTACGGAATGCGTCAACCTCTTCGCCATGGAACGTGGGATGCCATGGCAAGATCATTTTGTACTACCTAGTCATAGGGTTTTATAATTTTCAAGCAACGCTTGCCTTTGTATTCAAAAAAAAAGTTTACGGTAATTCATCGCTATTCTTGCTATGGGTAGTTTAGATGAACGGTCTATTTGGGTTTGTTATCAAACTTAGTCACATATCTTTGTCTCAGTAACATCATATTAGAGGTTATATTTTTTATTAGATCAAGGGTTTCCCCTCGAGACTTAGAAGACAAAGAGTTTTTACCTCTCCCAATAAGTGCACTTCCCGAAATTCGAACTTGTGTTCTCTTTTTTATGGGAGTGAGGCCCCTTATCTACTAAACCAACAGCTTGTTGGTAAATTAGAGGTTATATTAATCACACCTAAAGCCTTGTCACTTATTGATATGAGGGTTGGCATAGATTGGCTAGAAAACAAATGTGAGGATTGGAATGAGACCCCAAGGGAACATAACCCATCTCTGGTAACCCAAACACAAGAAACCGAATGGATGATCGGGATAGGGCCTTAAGAGAACATGTCTCTTATAACTCTAGTTATGAAGATACTATAAAAATGATAAGCCCCTTAATTCTGTCAGAATATTCTCATTAGAATACAAAGATGTAAGCAATATTCACACACCAAAAAAAAAATTGTCAATTGTTATTAAGGACCGAAGGTAGTATAAATATTTACACTCCCTTTTGAATACTTGTTGCAACTTCATAAAATCACAAAAAAGATGGATGATCGGAACCACAAAAAGAACTAGCTAGGATAGATTAGGGATAAAAATTCTGCATCTATATTATCTGGCCCAACCCCTTATGATTAACTTTCATCTGAATCCAATCCAACCCTGCCCTACTCCACCTTTATTTTCTATAATAACATGTCTCTCTGGATTTTGTAAGTATATGTTTGGATTAGCGGTAGAAATTACTTTTCTAACATAATTTAAAATATACGAGATAAGTATGTGAGAGAAGTTTTGTCTTAGCTTGCGTGAACATATTTTTCAAATGCTAACTCTCAAAAAGGCTATAAATGCTTACAAGTTATATTTATTGATTATTTGATGTTTTTACAGAAAATTGGTTAAAATTACTTGTTTAAGATTTTTATTGATCGTACAAACTTGATATATATTCATACATAAAAGTACTGTTATTCTGATACATAGAAAATACAGGTACTTGAATTCAGGTCCTAATGACTAATAAAATTTCTAAACAAATAATTTTAACTAATTTTTCCTATTTTTTTACTCACAATTAAAATTAATAATGTAAATGGTTCTTTCTCCATCTATTAGTAGTATTAGTTAGGGAGAATCTCAATTAAATCTTACTGAAATACCTAAATTCAAATCTAGACCTACACTTTTAACAAATTAATTCTTAATGAGGCCAAAAAGCCTAATTAGAGATTTGTGATTGTTGTCAAAAGAACTAAAATGCCACTTTATAATTAAAAATATAAATGACATTGAAAATAATACCAGCAAATTTTGCATGAATAAATCCATCAAAACTTATATAAATAATCAAACATGAAAAATTGCATAAAATTTTATCAAATATCATTAAGAATCACAGTTGAGGCAGAGACCTGCACCGTGCAGCAACAATGTTAAAAAGAAAGAACTTTAAAATAAATGTTGGAAGCTAAGACTTCACATTTGGGGAAAGGAATTAATATAAACCTGCAGCCCTGATCAAAGATTGATTCTATGAACAAGTACACAAATATATAGTGAAATATTGCACAATGGTGACAATCTGGATAACGAAGGACTGTACGATGACAGTAAAGTTTACCTCACCGTTGAGAAAGCCCATAAGCACCAAGTGAGAGACAAACAAGGAAGGGCATAAGAAGAGGTGGTTAAAGGGGGAGGATTTGTCAGTCCAAAAAAAAAAAGGGGGGGGGGGGAGGATTTGGGGTTTTATTATTTTTCATCCATAATAATTAAAAGCAAAACGATTAATATCATCGTGCATAACAATTTCACTTTTAGGGTAAATCCAGTTCAGATAATCAAAGCCGCATTTAAACTTGCACCAATTTTATTTTTCTTTTTTACTATATAGGAGTATTTTAGTCTTTTAACAGGCCTATTGGCCTCATTAATAATTTGTTAGAAGAGTAGGTCTAGATTTAGATTTAGGTATTTAAGCTGGATTTAATTAGAATTTTCTCTTTTAGTTAAAAGTCTGTGAAACTAAATAATTGAGTGAAAATCAGATTATATAAATTCCTATTTGGGGCCACAAACATGACGCAAATTGATTTTTCATGAATTTTGGTTGGCTTAAGAAAGTAGTCAATTAATTCATTAACAAAAAATTGATGAAATGGATCAAATATAACCCCGACCAATACAAGGAAGACACGCTCTCCAGACAACCTAGCAGGGTACCGCCAGCAGAAAGACGTATATTAGTACGTATGAGGTACGGTAAGTGAGAATGAGTACATATATATACAGGAGTAGTAGGGTAACGATCATGATACAAAGAGCCATATGCTTGGCCCTTGCCATAAACATTAATTAATGTGTCGCCGACAACTTCCCAGTTCATATTTACAGGTCATCCTGGCTAATTAATCGTGGCGAATTATTATAAAGCTCTAAATTAAATTAAAAGTCTGATAACAATTTAGAAACATGCAATGAGAAGTTTTAATATAAAAAATGATAACATTTATAAGTCGTAACTAAAAATATATTACAACCTTTTTCTGCACACTCAAATCAATTTGAACTGCAACTATTTGAGTGTCATTTTAGTGTTGAAGTTGAAAATTCCTCCCACATGTCACGTATTTGAATCTGACGTACCTCCAGAACCAGAACTCAATTTGAACTATATCATAATCCGTTACAAATTATTTCATCATAAATCAGAGTATAGTACAGAAAAGTTTTTTTTTTATAGTATTACAGCAAAGTTTTTGCAATGAACTAAATGTGACAAATTGTGATAAAACATTTTTATCAAAATATTTCATTACAAATAAATTTTATAATTAGTTTGTTGTACTGAAGAAGGACATTTGATTTATATCATTGATAAGTTCCTTCATCATTGAGGTTGCCACAAAATCTGGTTGTGATAATATCCTGCAACACAACCACATCTTATTTTTGCTGCTAGTTAATTTCATTGATATGTATGGCTCCATCAACCTATATTATTAATCCATATTACTGCAGGTGAAGAGTGAGAAGTTATTTAAGTTCTCATTGTTTTAAGGGAAAATGATGGAAAAATGTTTTCAAAATTGGGAAATGACAGATGGGTGATTTCGCAACTTCGGAAGTTGGGAATTCCTTATCATATTTTGACATTTTCTAATCAACTTTTGGTAAAAAAAAAACCCATCTGTCATTTCCCAATTTCAAGAACATTTTTCTGTCATTCTCCCTTATTTTAATTTCCATTTGTTTGAGTTATTGACAAAATATTATTCACCTTCTCTCCGTTTTATTTATTTATTATTTATTTTTGGAATATAAAGAAGTTCACTTTTATTTAATATAGGGTTAGGGGCAAAACTACCCTTAAACTTTTAGTGCACCCACCACCATAAACTTTTTTTTGTGTGCAAAAGTAACCATGAACTTTCAAAAAGGGGCAAAAGTGACACTACCGTTAAAACTAACTAACGGCCATTTACTCCCATGTAAAAGTACCAAATTACCTAAAAAGGGTTAAGGGGCAAAAATAACCATAAACTTTTCTCAAAAGTGCACCCACCATCATAAACTTTTTTTGGGTGCAAAAATAACCATAAACTGTCAAAAAGGGGGGAAAAGTGACACTTCCGCTAAGATTGATGGGCCCCATGCTAACATCTACAATCATTCTTAGTAGGCCCCACATTATTTAAAAAAATAAAAATGGCTAAAATTTTTAATTCCCATTGCTACACTTCTCTTATCCCTCTCCTCCATCTCTTAGAATCCCCCTTATCAACACTCGAAAACCCCAATTTCTTCTTAGAAAACAGCAATACTGGCACCAGTGTTGGTGTTCTCCACCAATGACAGCAGCGAATCAAGCATGGCAAGGGTTTGGCTTCCTCTTCCTCATCCTCACCGACCCTTCCCCATTCGTCATTGCAACTCAGTGAGAGTAAGATGGCAATGTCATCTTCATTGGAGGCAGCAAGATCGGCGGCATGGTGGGGAGAAGAGAAGGTGGCAACCCCCCCCCCCAAATTTCTCCCTTTTTTTTTGGTCCTCTCTCATTCTTCTTTTTCACTCTCGTTTTTTACCTCTTTTAGTTGTTCTTTAATTTCGGCGACTGCGTTCATGGCACCGTCAATCTCAACAATTTCATATTTGGCACCATCAATCTCTTCATTTTTCTACTATCTTTAGTAAACCCGAATGATGGGGAAGAAGAAATCGGGGCAGGTGCTTGTATGTTGAAAGTTCTATTTTTTTTCCAGTTTTTTCAATCTTTGAGATATTTGTGTTGATCAAGTCACTTTATCTTAATCAATATAGTAAGATTGATTGCTCTGGTTTAATTTGTATTTGATGATGAATTTCAATGACTTGGAAAGATTTGATATTGATGATTGTTGATAATTAATATGGGTTTTTCAATTTTTGGTTTGAAAAAATTATGGTAGACAAGTCGGGGTGCTCTTTTCTGAACTTAGAACAATCAAAAGATGACATTTGAACCCAATAAGAAAACAATCACTTTTGCCCCTTTTTTGACAGTTCATAGTTATTTTTGCACAAAAAAAAAAAGTTATGGTGGTGGGTGCACTTTTGAGAAAAGTTTATGGGTATTTTTGCCCCTTAACCCTTTTTTAGTCAGGGGTAATTTGGTACTTTTACAATGATGTAAACGGCCGTTGGTTAATTTTAACGATAGTGTCACTTTTGCCCCCTTTTTGAAAGTTCATAGTTACTTTTGTACCAAAAAAATTTGATGGTTGTGGGTGCACTTTTGAGAAAGTTTAAGGGTAATTTTTCCCCTTAACCCTTGTTAATTTTATATAATTAAACATGGATACGCACACAAACATGTCAACACCAAGTTTGAGCCTAAAACCTCATCTATGTGAGGTTACATTACGTTGTCACTGGGACAACTTATCATTAACAAATGTGTGTGCTTACTCTTGAATGATCTAACCAGTGTGATACTTCAGAATGTATATGTAGCCGTTACGTGTGTGTGAAGATGGGCATAATAACTTGGACACTAATTGGTCCGAAGAAGATTACATCCATGAAGAAGCAGTCACTCAACAAATACGTTTTGTTTCTTGTAATTAACTAATTTTAATTTATTATTAATTGATATTACAGTTGAATTGAATTAGTATATAATTTATAATATTCTAATTGTCAAGGTTAATGTCATATATTTATCGCGGGGTTATCGTTTATCATAAATTACTCCTTTTGTTGGGACCAAAAATACCCTCCACTAACAACTAAGGGCTTGTTTGGCATGAGGAGGAAAGTGTTAACTCTTAGAAATTGATAATAGTCCAACACATTTTCTTCTCTATTCACTTATTTTTGGGTTTAAATTGTACATATAAAGAGATTATAGAATAAAATATGATGTGGCAAAAGCAAACCCAAACTTTTGTTAAATCATGAGTTAAATGCATATAGTTGTGATTATTGGTGAAAGTTAAACAGCTCATGAATTCCTCCTCCTTGTAGGTGGAAAATGAAAAGTTGTAAAAGCTCTCAAAGATCATGGGAATTTGTGAAGCAAAAGAAAGAATGCAAGAAGAAGATCAAAAAGAACAATATGGAAGAGAAGCTTGCATTTGCTGTGGAATTGTTGTAGCTAAGCCATTGCAAAACTACCTCAAACGATGACCTCTCTATCTACCCTTTGGCCGTGGATTCACCATAGCCAAGCCATAGCGAAATCAACCTGAAAAAGCACTATCTCTGCTTGACAATTCGCAATAGGTTCGTTATAGTGAATCGACAGTGAATGTGCGAAACTGATGCTGTGCGTTTTGAAAACTTAAGCAGAAAAAACTAGTATAGAACTGAGGGATAGGCCAAAAATCACTCATTCTAGACTTTTTGGACGATTTGGGAGCTAGGGTTTTTCATTTTGAAGAGTTTGGAACTTTGGGGTTGGAGTTAAATTAGAAGAGATTGAAGCATCAATCCTTGGTTTTTCTCATTATTCTTCCCTTTCTTTGCTTGTTTCTTGATATGGTTGTAATTATTTTAGATAGTTGTCATTATTTTATGATTATGTGTAACTAAACTCTTCATTCTAGGATTATTTTAAACCTTTGTATAGATAAAGACTTGATTATTCTCTCTTTTAGTAGTTAATGATGTATGTGTGCGCGCGCGCGCGTGCTCGCGTGTTTTGATTTTATCATTTGTTTAATGTTTCTAAATATTTGGCCACCATTTAGATTGATTTGTTTATTTGGATTTGACTTGAGAGACCTAGTCTAGGTGTTGAACTTGGTTAAAAGCATGCTTGACTTGAAATTTAATTGATAAATGGATAGTTTGTTGGTAAAATAGAAATATATTTACAGACCTTAGATTGTCACATTAAGGTTATTGTTTTAAGTTGATTTTCATTAATTGTAGCAAAGAGATTGTGCATTTTAATAAAAAGAGAAACTTAATTTTGACTTGAAAAAGTTTTGTTAAGTGCTTTTGAACCTTAGACTAACACATATATTTATTGAAATACTATTGGAGAGGAAATTAATCTAGTTTTATATATTAAGTGCAAAGGGGAGAAATAATCATAGACTCCATTTAATTGAAGTTAGAATCAAATTTAATCTTGTTTAGTCCAATTTACCTTGTTTTGAACCAAAAATTGTTTTCACAAATTAAAATATTCAAAATGAATTTGTCCAACTTAATTAAGAGCATAATTGCATTAGTTAGCCCATTTTTGCCTTAGTCCTTGTGGGAACAACAACTTTTTATACTACCTACAACCCATACGCTTGAGGTAAGCTAAACTTAGGGGTCAATAAACAGCGAACAGAGAGAAAGTAAGCAGAGGGAAAAAAATTTTGAAGTTATATTTGAAAAAGATAAAGAACCAGGGTTAAAAGTTTTTAATTAATTTTTCTTATTCTTTAGTCTGACATCTTCTCTTTATTAAAATTTTGTAACCCAACTTCTCCAATTTTTTTTTGAATTCAAAACATAATAATTTTCCTTCCCGTCTCCTTCCCCCCAAATCTCTCATACCAAATAGACTATAAGACTATTCAAGATGTGGAACAAGGGAGGGGAAACGAAGAAAGGAGAATAAAACAGGGAAAGACAACAAGAAATGGGAGAATTATATATAGCGAAGTAGAGGAAGAGGTAGAAGAAGGAGAGAGAACTCAAATAACAATTCTTTATTCCATTCATTAAATAACCAAGCAAGGAAAAATATAACTAATAATCATAATCCTGATAATAAAAGGCAATCTAACCAGATCTCAATATTTAAATAAATGAAAACCTAAGTAATCTAAATTATTACATTTATTCAAATCAAATGCTATGTCCAAATCTAAGATGTCATTCTAATAAAACAAAAATTCTAAATCAATAACCTTGTGAGTGTGTGTCTGTCTATCTGTCTCATCACTCTTCCTCAGGATACATACGGCAAAGAGCAAACTCTTTCCAACTAGATTTTCTCTATTATATTATCATGAATTGGTTTATATTCAATTTATTACGATATCATATTTTCGTTGTATAGAAACTCTCATGATGAAGAAAGAAGAGGGTTTAGACTACTGCACAATATTTATTTATTGCTTTCACTACCCATTCTCACATAAATACAATGGCTGATTAGAGTTTTGAGAATTTTGTTTGAGTTTTTTATATGTGGTGCGTCATCCCTAACAAGCTAACTAGCTAGCCAGATGACACAATTCAAGTCATTTTAGCATGTTGGTGTACAAACTCAAGGGTGTTATTATAATTAACTTCTTATATATTTTAATTTGATCATAATTGATAGTACAGTATATTTGAATTGATTCATATAGTTTCTTACATAGTATAACTAGGCTGATGTCACATGTTGCAAGTATTGTGGTTTATATCTATGCTGTAGATGGCTGTTCAAAAAAAAAAAAAAATCTATGCTGTAGATTGATTTTATTAATACAAGATCTTCCACTTGGACTTAAGTACTCCAACACAAAAACTGAGCCATATACAAAGGCTTGATTACAGTACGAACGGTTCTCTTCCATATAATTAAGCATAAAGAATTAAGCAAATCATTATGCTTGTGATCTGAAGTAGCTGAGAAACTGCTACGTACATATTGATGGATGATGCTGAATATACGTGGAATCAAGCTGCCTTTCGACATATCATACTTGTTACGGTTGGCACTTTCGAAATGGTCGGAACGAAATTAAGGTTTGAGATGATAGAAGTGAACCAAGCTAAGCAAGAAAAAATGAGTAAGGAATCACCGGTCGACATTAGTGCCCGTTTGGTACCACAAAGAATTATTTTATGGAAGTGGAAATGGAAATGGAAGTGAAACTAGAGGTGGAAATAGAATTGAGCACTACTACAGAATTATTGTCTATATTTCATGGCTACTTTTTGCAATATTTTATGATTTTAAACCGTAAGATATATATAAGCACTAATATTGATTATTTTTTGATTACGAACCGTAAAATATAGTGTTTAATATTTTACAGTTTTTCATTAAAAACCATTAAATATTTTATGAAAACTTCACGGTTCTTAGTCAATCATTGTGAAATATAGTGTATCTTATTCGACGGTTATTCACAAAACATCGTGAAGTATGTTGACCAAATACTTTATGGTTCTAATGTTGAACTGTAAAGTATTTGACACTAGCTAGTATTGTTCATCTGTAAGAAGTTTATTTGACGGTTGTTAGTCCATAACTGTAAAATATTATGAAATAATTCATGGTTGTTTTATAGAACCATGAAATACCGTGAAATACTTTACAGTTATTTGCTAATAACAATTACTTATGTGTGAATAATTTATTTTTTTTAAAATTAGTTACCTGCAAAAACAACATATATATACTAAATATATGAAACTTGGCAACATAAAATAGACTTGTCCTAGTATATTACTAGCAGTAATTTAGATTGAAAGATCTTTAAATAAAATCAAGAAGGAGATTAGCTTAGTTACCTTTCCAAGTTCATAGAGTCTAACCACTGCGTCATCTCTAAGAATCTGTGGAAATATACTTCGACTTTCTATTTCTTCCATTCCATTACCTAATCATTGTTAACAACTACTTATTAGCACATCCATCTAGTCATGACCAAACCATCAATAAAAAATTCGCATTTTCTTTATTTTTTAAATCATTTTCTTAAATAGTGGAGTTCTTATCATAAATCAACAAAAGAATCCCAATATTTCAATGACAGAATATTCATCACTACCTTTATTTTTCGCTGATAGAGATGGACACTTGAATGCTTACTACGAATGAACAAACAGCAACATAGGCGAGAGCAAATTAGAAGATCCAAAAAACTAAAACTCCTTGGTCTACATCACTGATGAAGCATTTTCTCAGGAAGTACCACACAGAAGTTTCTCTTTAAAATGAAAATCTATATCCTAGTGGAAAAAAGAGAAGGAAAAAAAAATACAACTAGATTCAACTAAACATCAAAAGAAAAGTGGAAAAGAAAAAAGAAAGTTGCCTTATCTTCGTCGAAGCTTGTGGGAACGAAGAGCATCAAAATCACCAATATTGCTCTGTCAGATTTTCTTGAAGGCCTTGTGTGAGAGTGAAATCAGTTATGGCTCTAGAGTATGAGTCTTCTATTCTAGTACACTGGTGAGGGAGAAGAGGAGTTGAGAAGAGAGGGAGTCGACGGTCTCACACTAAGAGCAAGAGTTGAGAGGCTGCACGAGCGGAGATCATAGGGATTTTAGGGTTAGTAGCAAATTATTTTTTATATAAAATAAAAGATATTAAGTTTTTTAAAGCTGGTGTGTAAAACATACGATCTAAAATAAATCTTTTAGAGCTCATCTTTTGCGACCGGTCTAAAAATACATTTTAAACATTATTTTTAATTTATTTTTATTACTTTTTAGACTATTTGCAAAAGTAACAAGTTTAAAAAGTATATTATAGACCAGCTGAAAGTGAAACTAGTCGAAATTTTTGCATATATTTATGAAAATACCACCAATCATATTTTTTAAACCTTCCCTCACAATGAAAGGTGTGATATCCCGAACTTTGGGACTAGAAGCTTGAGAATAAGCCTAAATTAAATAGACTACTAAGCCCAATTTAGAAGAAGTCCCAAGAATGACCGAAAGATAGAAGGATTTTGGGGACTATGTGATTTGGCCCTTCTGGGCAGAGGGCTCAGTATGTGTAAGTAGTAGAATTGATGTGTCGGTGCAGATGTGCACAGAACACATATATGGTGCCATTTGGTTGGGCCACATAAGTATATGAATTGTAATATCCCAAAGGTTAGCAAAGGGTTAAATGACCCAAAAAAGAAAGTGTAAATAGTGTTACAGACTGCTTTAGGAATCATATAGGGGATTTGGTTTGAATTAGTGAAAGGAAAATATCCAAACCCTTTATGTAAAGGCAAATATGATGTAAAGCCTAGTTTGGATCTAAAAAGAGAGGAATGGGGTATGGAAGAGGCAAAGGGAACTAAATAAAAGACCTAATGGAAAACTAAATAATGTTGCCATAATCAAAGGCAAAAGAGACATTTACCATTTGATATTGAGGGTAGGATAGGAAATAAAGATGAAGGGCTAAGATTTGTCCTTGAAAAGCAAGAGTAATGATAAGGATAAAAAAGAAAATCAACTCCCTCCCCTCATGATATTAATTTCGGCCAAGAGGGCAAAAATGGAAGAAGGAAAGAGTTGGTCAAAGTTTCAAACCACTTTCAAGGAACACCAAGGTCAAACTTGAACCCATACACCAATACACTACAAAAAAACACTGAATTTCTGACAGAATTTAGAGTTTTCGACGGAATGGATTCCATTGATAATAATAGCGTGACAAACAAATTTCCAACAAAATTCAGATTCCATAAGAAATTTCCGACGGAATTAATTCCGACGCAAATTTCAGACGGAATTTATTTCCGTCATAATTTCTGACGGAATTGAATTCTGTCAAAAATTCCTTCATAATTTCCGACAAAATATTCAATTGGAACTTCCCTCGCAACTTCCAACGAAATTGAATTCCGTCGGAAATTCTGTCACAAACTTATTTTTTTATTTTTTAAATTTAAAAAGCCACGTGGCAACTTCGGCAACCACCCCCTCATCACTGGCGATGGCGCGTGGCTGCTCTGCTAGTGTCCACCTTGTTGCTGGCACCCAAATCCGCCACGTGTCACAACCTTGCTCCACCACGTGTCACAACCTCCCTCCACCACATGTCGCAACCTCTTTATTCCTAGAAATGTAGCTCAACTTGCCCTTCCTTTGGTTCGAACCCATGATCTCGTCCGTACGCGCGTGATGCCCTACCAGATAGGCTCGACTGCTTTGACATTCTATTATTACACAGTTATATATATAATCTTATTATACATAATTAATTTTTTACTAACATTAATTAATAACTAATAAATAATTATTAACTAATATTTTTTTACTAATATTAATTAATAAATAATAAATTTTATTTTTTATAAATAAATTTTTATATGACCATTTTGCCCCTACAGGGACCAAAATCTATTATTGAAAATTAAAAATATTTTTGAAATTATAAAATAATAATTAAAAAATAAATTTAAAATTAAAATAAAAATATTAATTAATAAATAATAAATTTTATAAATATACTTTTTTTAAAATTTAATTTAATTAAATAATAATAATTTTTAAATTTTCCGATGGAATTGAATTCTATCAAAAATTGTGAGGGAATTTCCGACGGAATTCAATTATGTAGGAAATTCAATCGAAAATTTGCTACAGAATTATTCCGTCAAAATTTCTGTGGCAAAAGATGAAATTTGCCACGGAAAAAATTCCATCGAAAACTTTTGCTACAGAATTTCAAACGAATTTTCGTCGGAATTTGTGATGAAAATTTTTTCCGTGGCAAATTCCGTTAGAAATTTCATGTTTTTTTGTAGTGATAAACTTTTGGTCAACATTCTTTCCTTCCCTTTTAGTAGGAAATTTGGTCAAGGCAAGAAGCAAGAAGGGAAGAGTGTAATTTCATGTGACCAAACAAACCCTTGGTCAATTATTCAACTCACCTTTTCAAAAGAAGCCATAAGACTTGGACACATGGCACCATAAGACTTGAACACTTAAGCAAATGCAATTAAAACATCCTAACACTCCCTAGCTCCATATAATTCTGCCAAGTCATGAAAAATGGAAGAAAAATAGAGAGAAAGGCAAGAGAAAATGAAAGAGGAGAGAAGGTGGTGATCTTGAAGAACAAGAAGAAGAGGTGAGTAATCTTGACCCATTATCACCTGTCAAAACACCTTTCTAACTCAAAGTGTCTTCATAAACATTGTTCCTCTCACTAAGAACTATATTTCCATAGTTTTTGTTTCTCAAGGAGAGGAGTTTTGAGCTGCCAAGAAGGTGTTGAAGTTAGAGGAACCCAGAAAGAGCCATAGCAAGGGAAAAAGGTAAGCTTGAGCTTTGTTTTGAGCCTAGTATCTTGGAATTTGATTGAGTTTTCATGATGCTAGTGTGCTGCCCTATTTTATTGAAATGAGAACCTTAGGGTTTTGATGATGTTAAGAGCATGGAGATTATGTTAAATAAGGTTTAGTGATGATATATAAGAGTCTTGTGGTTAAAATTGCAAGAAAATAACTTGTGGAGAATTAGGGTTAAGGTTCAGTCAGACCAAGAACCCTAGGAAGGAATTTGATTTTGGTGAAATTGAGGTTAAATATGGATTCTCCATGCAAAATTGTGTTGAGTTAAGGTGTGGTTATGATTTTGGGTGATTAGGTAAGAAAACCCTAATTTGTAACTTAAGCATAGTGTTGCCAGATTGAGGTTGTTGAGCGACAGATTTCTAGTCACGTGTTTTTGAATGGGTAAAACTTATCCAATGGTCATGAAATTTTCCATAATAATGGTAGACATCCTAAGTTTTAATTTGATATATAACATGTGCCATTTCGATTAGTACATTGTGAGTTATGATTTATTGAAGTTAGGCATTAAATCTGGAATGATTTCTGTGGCAGTAAGGATTGATTGAGGTTTCTGGAACAGTGTTCTCATAATTGGAATTAGAAGATATTTTTCCTTTAAACTAGATTTAAAGAGCATCACATAGGACTTTGAACCACCCCATCTGAATTCTTGTAGATTAAGTTATGAATTTTCAAAGATAATTGATAAATCTGGCAGTGTAGGTGGATCCACGAATTTGTGATATTTTAGGTAAATTGTGACAAGTATGGGTCCTAAGTGTAAAGACATGTCTTACAACCTAATATGACCACAATAGAGACCCAACTCACAAGGGACTAAAGCACATAATGTGCTAGACATAAAGTGAGGAAAATTATAAATATTATGTAATAAAGACAAGTCATGAGTAATGACTTACTTCCATGGCTCTAATGAGTTAACCACATAATATAATTATGTGTCTAGGGCCATAAGAGATCAAGGAAAAGGAATGGAAGGAGTTTCAAACAACTTCAATGGTTGGAAGAAAAGGGACAAGATGAGGACATAAAGACATAAGGTAGTGAACTTTCCTAACTTTCATGTACATGATATGTATTCTTATGTGTTGATGTGTATAATTGCTTTGATGAATTTTATAGAGCATATGTGAATGATTGAAGCTTTGTTTTTACTTATGCTATGGCCATAGGTGTAATATGTAAAACATTGACCATGCAAATATGTCATTATGTTAGCATGAATTTATGTAAGCAAGCATGTCATGCATGCACTAAGCATTTATCTTGTATGCATAGTTGGTAATGTTTACTATGGAGATTCCCTCGAATCTCACCCTCCCCTACCCAACCATATAGGAATAAAGAGCATGGAAGAGGAAAGCTGGAGGTTATTCAAGAGGAAATGATGGGGAATTGAAGATTGAAGTGTGATGAACTGTTTATATATTAAACCCAGACGCTTTAGGTAGCCCGTGTAGCTACACAAGTTGTGTATGTAAGTATGTGAAAGAACTAAGAATAAGCAGAGATATACTCTAATAATCATAAGCAAAGTTAAGAAAAGATGAGTCATAGTGAGTAGTGAACCACTATAGGACAAAATTCAAAATGTTTAAATTATCCAGGAAAAACCCATTCTACATGTTCGAAACCCTGTGTTGAAGTTGGGATTTTGAAATTGTTACAAAGGAATAATTGTCCCAAAATGGAATTCAGGATCAGTGGTTCAAATTCACTGTGTAAGACTCATCAAAATACGCTATGGAAGAAAAGGAGTTACAAAAGGTCTAAATAAGGTGGTCTAAAAGGCCTTTCTTTCTTGCAGTGTCGTCGTTTGAAACAAACTCTAATGTAGATAGAAAAGCACATGAACCCTCCATTACTTTTTTTTTTTGGAAAAGGATAAAATGATATTAATTAAACAATGATTCTATAGTTTCATAGTTTGCATACAATACGATGGAAATGAATAAAATTTTGGAAAATATTAATAAAAGAGGATAAGGAAACAACTTTACATGAAAATTAGAAAAGGTTTGTAAAAGGGATAGAATTAATGTGCTGCTCAACTATGTTCACTAGAGAATGATGATCAATTGCAATATGAATGAATCATCTATGAACACATGAGATTGAAAGTGATGGCTTTGTTGTTAATCGAGGAGAGTTGGGTTGTAAAACGCACAAAGACCATAGAGGTGGCCCAAACTTTTATATTTATAAAGGATGATATCCCACTTGCCAAAAAAAGGATGATATTCCATCCCATATGATTAAGAGATACCCTATCTGGTCCTTTTTATAAGAGTTTGATAACCAAATGATACGGTTTAAGAAAATAGTTAAAATTAGATAAAAGTAATCACTATGTTAAGAAATAAACTTTTTTTCTAAGTATGTGTTTTATTATCATCTAGGATTTCATGTCATTTCAACACATTTTCCTTGAGTTTTATATACTATATGATATATTTGTGCATGTTTTGAATACTCAAGATAGGAAAATGTGCATTTGATTTCTAGTTGCATAACATTTCTCAATTTTGCACATTTTGGTCATATTCTTAGTTAGTTTCTCATGTTTTTAATATTACCCCTTTGCAGGACTATTTTGACACAAAGAACAAGTGATCAATCACAACCTCGTTACTAAGTTTTGAAAGACATCGAGTGATGAAAGGAAATAAAGGAAGCATAAATGAGAAGTTCCTGGGCCATGATTGTAGTGTATGGGCATGACCAATGAAAAGAAGAGATAAAGAGCTGTAGTGCCTTGGCGATAGAATGAGTGACTGGGTCATGATTGCTTGAATCAGAGACAAAGAGCTGCAGCGCTTAGGCCATGATCACTTAAATATGAGACAGAAAGGAGGAGAGCCTAGGCACTGTGATAAGGGCCTGGGCGCTCTATGCTATCAACAAAATGCTTTACTTTACTAAATTTGAAATTTTAGGGTTTTGGTGATATATATCCCCCAAACTCGATAGAGGCAAACATTTTCAACTTTCTGGGGTTTCTTTGGAGCTTTAGGTGTTAGGGTTTGTGTTCTTGAAGAGATTGGAGCAAGGGATTGAGCTTTAGAAGAGAGTTGAAGCTTCATTTCCTTGCTTTTTCTTCATCTTCTCTATTTCCTCTATTGTAATCTGCTATGGTTATGATTTTCTCATGTAGTTATAACTTGTTGCTGATTATATGTAGCTAAACTCTTCATTCTAGAATTATTTTGAACCTTTTGTACAGATTATGACTTGAATATATACTCCTCTCTTTGAATAGTTAATAATATATATATACACACACACAAACATATATTTGTGTGTTGATTTTATTATTTGTTTATTGCTTCTAAATGTTTTGCCACCATTTAGATTGATTTGTTTATTTGGGTTTGACTTAAAAAAGCTAATCTAGGTGTAGAACTTGGTTAATTAAAATCATGCATGCTTGATTTGAAGTTTACTTGATGAATGGATGGTTTGTGGGTAAAATAGATATATATTTACTAGCCTTGTATTGTCATATTAAGGTTGTTGCTTAAAGTTGATTTTCATTATATGTAGCAAGAGTTTGTGCATTTTAATAGGGAGAGAAACTTGATTTTGACCTCAAAGAGCTTTGTTAAATTAGACTAACACATATATGTAGACGATCACGAACAACTGGACGAACAGACGAACAACAACCTGGAAAGATTGAAATAGATGATCTGAGTCGTCTCTGGGGACATTGTCCTATAGAGTTATTTCATGACCACCGGCAGAGAGGAAGCGGCACTCCCCAGGATTAAACAAACCCTTCTTGATACAATCAAGGCAACAGAACTAGCGGAAGGTAATAGCAACGACAGTTAGAAAATATTGAACAGAGGAAAGGAGATGAGAATGTGTTGTTCTGAGCACCCCGCCTGTGTCTCTTTTATAGGCGCTTTCATGAAGAGTCATCGGTCATAAAGGAACCCGGACAATATGTCCATTGAGATCAGATAGCCACCACCGAACAAACAAGCCTGTGCGTTGCCAACGGAAAGGTCGCTCGATGAAGCGTCGGACCGTCAATAATTTTCAATCACGGAGGATCATGAATTTCAAACCCCAAAATATAGCGAATTTTCGGCAAGCCAAAATAAATATTATTTTTATTATCTAAAAATAATATTTTCCAAAAAGTGCCAGTACCACATATTTATTCACATGTAGGGGGAAATCGCCGGATTTCAACTACGTTTGCCTTCCGGTGGCCCGTTATTGTGCGCGCGAGCCCACCACTCCTCTAGGCCTCTTTACAAGCCCAAGATAGTATAGTGATATATATAGGCTAGTGACCTCTTATTCCCAAGCAATGCGGGACTAGCTTCTTTGACACACCCACTCAAACACTTATATGTTACAACAATCCCCCACATGTGTCAAAGAAACCCACTGTGTTACCCACAGGATATAACCATTGTATCTAGTGGTTCGATAGACTATGAACTAGACCTAGACCAATAACACATGATACACAGATATGTCAGTGGTCCTATGGACTACGAACTCACATTTCTTTGGTGCATATCAGAGGCATTAAGAATCAGATTATATCCTAACATTTTCGCTGTTAACAATCATTTTGCTCGTTATGTCGGCCATGCACGTGCCTGGTGCATAATGAATGCTCTAGAGATATTGTCATGATCTCATAGGAGCGGCCACACTCCACATTCATAGAGGTGATTTCATATAAGTGTACCTGCACTATGCACACTGTCTCGTTGGACTATGAAATCATTAACAGCTTTGCTCAACCTACAATAATACAGTCTAGCACATTCAAAATGTCATAGGAAGGGACGTAAAATATTTGTGCTAGTCAGAACTGACGAACGACTTGCTCTTACCCAGTGAACCTTCTTCATGGGATCACTAATCACAAAGGATGGGTTGCCATTGCTGTCACTTAGTAGTCGGCTTTAGTCCCATTCCTTTTGACGTTTCAACAACCATTTTCCTCCCAAGAGGTTTTGTTAATGAATCCGCTAAATTCATTTTTAACTTTACATAATTGATTGAGATAACATTATCCTTTAGCAGCTGCCTTATAATATTATGTCTCAATCGTATGTGTCTACTCTTACCATTGAAGGTTTTATTCTTAGCTGTGGCTATCGCTACTTTATTGTCACAGTGCAAGGACACTGATGGTGTTGGTTTGTCACCTAGTGGGATATTCGCTAAGAAGTTTTTCAACCACTCAGCCTCAGTACCAGCGAACTCCATAGCAACAAACTCATAGTCCCTAGATGACGATTTTATTATGTTTTACTTGGCTGACTTCCATATGACTGCACCACCACCAAGAATAAAGACAGAGTCACTAGTGGATTTTGTCTCATCTGAGTCTGAGATCCAGTTAGCATCACTGTACCCTTCTAATACAGTGGGAATCCACTATATTGTATACCATAATTCATGGTACCTTTCAAGTATCGTAATAATCTTATGAAAGCCTCCCAATGCTTACTGCCTGGGTAGTGAGTATACCTGCTCAATCTACACACAGCATATGCTATGTCTGGCCTAGTATAATTCATTAAATGCAACAAACTCCCAATGATTTGTGCATATTTAGATTGAGCTATTGGATCTCCATCATGTTTTTTCAAATGTATACTACCATCATATGGAGTACTCAAAGGCTCTTTATCAAACTGTTCAAACCTTCTCAAAATCTTCTCAACATAATGTTCTTGAGAAAGTTGAATACCATGTTCATTCCTTATGATTTTTACACCCAAGATTACCTTTGCTTCTCCAAGATCTTTCATATCAAAGTTTGAAGCAAGGAAACTTTTTGTTTCAAGTACTACCTTTAAACTAGTACCAAAGATAAGCATATCATCGACATATAAGCAAATAATCACACAATTATTATTCAAAGCTTTTATATATACACATCTTTCTACTTCAATAATAGAGAAACCACCACTTTTTAAAACTTGATCTAATTTCTCATGCCATTGTTTGGGTGCTTGTTTTAAACCATATAATGACTTATTTAATTTGCAAACTTTGTTTTCTTGCCCAGGAACAATGCATCCTTCATATTGAACCATATAAATTTCCTCTTCTAAATCACCATTTAAAAACGCCGTTTTGACATCCATTTGATGAATAACAAGATTATTAATTGATGCCAAGGCAATTAAAACTCTAACATAGGAAATCCTTGTTACAGGCGAGAAAGTGTCAAAATAATCAATATTTTCTTTCTGGGTAAAACCTTTGGTAACTAATCTAGCTTTTTATTTGTCTATAAATCCATCAGGAAAGTACTTTTTCTTAAACACCCACTTACAATCAATAGGCTTTGCTCCTATAGGTAAATCTACTAAAACCCAAATTTTGTTTTGATTCAAAGAATCTATCTCAACTTTAATAGCTTCCTTCCAAGAATTTGCACCCGAAGAGGAAACAGCTTCATAATAATTCCTAGGTTCATTTTCTACTAGATATGTGTAAAAATCATCTCCAAAATATGTTTCTTTTCTTTGTCTTTTACTTCTCCGTAAATTTTCAACTAAATCATTATTTGAAATTTGTTCAGACAAATTTTCAACTCTTCTAGGAATTTGCTCAATTTTTAAAGGAAAAATATTCTCAAAGAATTCTGCATCTTTTGTTTCAATAATTGTATTATGCTCTAAAATATCACTTTTCAAAACTAGAAAATGATAAGCATCACTTTGTAAAGCATAACCAATAAGCATGCAATCAGCAATTTTTGAACCAATCCTTTTCCGTTTGGGATCGGGTAAAAGAACTTTTGTAAGACACCCCCACACTTTTAAATATTTCAAGTTAGATGTATATCCTTTCCATAACTCATAAGGTGTTTTCTTGGTTTTCTTATGAGGTATTCTGTTTTGTAGAAAACAAGCAGTTAATAAGGCTTCTCCCCATAAATTATCAGTCGCACCAGAACTTACAAGTAAGGCATTCATCATTTCTTTCAAAGTTCTATTTTTCCTTTTTGCTATCCTATTAGACTGATCAGGTGAATATAGAGGAGTTATTTCATGAATTATGTCGTCTTTCTCACAAAAGTCATTTAATGGTAAATATTCTCCTCCTCTATCAGACCTAATTCTTTTGATTTTTCTATCTAACTGACTTTCTACCTCTGCCTTGTACTTAATAAATTTTCCAAAAGCTTCATCCTTGTTCCTTAATAGGTATACTTTAGTATATCTAGAAAATTCATCAATAAACATTATATAATATCTTTTTCCACCGCAGTTCTTATTTAAAATTTAGTAGCATCAAGTTTTTTGTGTCGTTGCCGGGGATTCAAGGCAATAGATAATTAGGCATTAAAATTATCATTTTCATTTAAGTTGAACAAATCAAAGAAAGAGATTGAAAGACAATTTAAATAAATTCAAAAGAAATAAATCTAATGATTTAAAGATTTCAATTGATAATGAAAATCTCAAACAGGAAGTATTGCTCTGAGTGCGAAGGTCAGGTTCTCTCTCTTGGAAAACGTGCGACCATCTTCTTCCTGCTCCTATGGCTGATCAGCCTCACCGGAAATTGCCACCGGATCGGCCATCCGATGTCTTAGCTAATGGCAGCAACAAGAAAATGAAAAATGATTCTTCCCAGGCAACCATGGACACTGATGATTCCCTCCAACTTAACATCACAAAGGATTCTGTTGCTATGGAACAGGATACCCCTGAGGTTAAGATATAAAATCAGTCCAATGCGCAACCTATATCCTATAAGGCTTCTCTTCTAGGATTTAACGGGATAGCTAATGGAAATAGCAACATTGAGGAGGAGCAATTACTTTCAGATGTCATAAACCAAGAATGGGAGATGCCGGAACTTACCGAGGAAATACAACTCCTCATGCAACACCACCCTGTTGTCCCAATCTCAGCTGATAAGTATAGCGATTGGTGTAAACCTTGGAACACCTCCCTCATTATCACTGCTCTGGGCAAAAGATACAATGTATATACTCTAAAGTCTCATCTCAGTCGACTATGGCATACCCAGGACTTTGATCTTGTGGACTTGCCAAACAATTATTTCATTGTCCGATTTCTTCACAAAGAAGGCTGGACACATTTATACCAGAAGGTGCTGTATGAAGGGCCATGGGTGGTTCAGCAGCATACCATTCTTGTCCAGAAATGGACCCCCAATTTCGACCCGTTCAATAACCCACTCCACCGGATAGTCACCTGGGTCAGAGTCCCAAACATCCCCATGCAATGCTACAATGCCGAGTTCATTACCCGCTTGGGAAATAGAATTGGTCGAACAATGAAGATTGACCTGCTTACCCCGTCTGCTCAGGTGTCATCTACAGCCAAGATCAAAAGAGGAAGATATGCCCACATCTGCGTCGAGCTCAACCTTCAAAAGAAATTGGTATCTCATGTAATAGCAGCTAACTCTGCTTACCAGGTTGAATATGAGGGATTGGGGCTCATTTGCTTCGCCTGCGGACGCTACGGTCACCGGAAGGAGTCATGCCAATGGACTTATGTTGAATCAACTGCAACAACTTCAGAACATACGCACACAGCACCCCTGGTCTTCACCACGCCATCGCCGGCGGTGATGAAAGCTCCCAAGACTGATACAGCTTTCGGGTCTTAGATGTTGGTTGGACCCTCCAGCCGGTCTCATTCAACAAGGAAGCACCACACATCGAACTCTCCATCGGAAACCAATTCTAGGTTAAGGTCGACCAAGCTTGGGCAAGATGAATCGAAATTCAGAGTTTTGGCAGAGCTCAATGAAGAAGACGAAGATGCCATGGTTGCTGGGCAAACCAGCACGCCTTCTGAGCCTGCGCAGGGGATGGGCGACCTGCAGCCACGCCGTCTTGGCAGAGAGGACAAAGGGAAAGCAAAATCAAAATCTGGGGATCTGCGCAAGTCAAAGACCACGTTGGCTTCACATGAGATTGAGGCTATTCAGCAAAAACCACATAAGGCAATTGGGCCCAAAATTGGGCAAGCCCAATACGTCAAGAAGGCCATTGGTGGAGGCAAATCTGATAGGCCCTCTAAGTCCACTATGGGCCAAAGAGACCACATTGTTGTGGGAGGAGGCATAGCACAAATGGGCTCAAATCATATTATTCATTCTAGCCAACCCTCATCCAACAAAAATCCAAACATCTTGTTGCTAGAGGGCCCACGTGACTTAATCAACCATAGCTCTGATGCTTTTTTGAAAGAAAAATGTGAACATAGTGAAGCCTTGGGTTGCCATACAAATCTCTTATCCTCTAATTCTGCGGCATTGGATGATGACATAGGAGACGATTTCATAGCTGCTGATATTCCTAATTTGGAATGCAGAGATGCACCGAGCATAGAGTAAGGCTCCGCCCTCCCTTTTCCTTTATTTTATTTTATTTAATCATGATAATTGCATCATGGAATTGTAGAGGTGTTGGGGGCAGGAATTTTCCCATCACTGTAAAAAACATAGTGAAAGACAATGATATTGATATTTTGTGTCTTCTAGAAACCAGGATTAGTGGGGACAGGGCTGAGGCCGTGTCTCATAAATTAGGCTTCAGTAATTGGATTAGACTTGAGGCTTCTGGCTTTGCCGGGGGAATTTGGATTCTCTGGAATGACACTAGCACCCAAGTAGATTACATTCTCTCTACCACCCAACTTATTCACTATAGACTTGTTGACAAGATTAGTAAGGATACATTTCTTGTTACCGTGGTCTATGGTGAACCTATCCTCAACAGAAGAGAGAGTTTGTGGCACTCCCTCCAGGCTATTACGGATACTACTGATGAGCCATGGCTTGTCTTTGGGAATTTTAATACCTTTATGGAACCAACTGATAAGATGGGAGGCCCCAGCCCCCCGTTCGAGCTATGAAGCAATTTGCTGATTGCATCAAAGCCTCCGACTTATTGGAAATTCCTTTTGTGGGGGAGAGATTTACTTAGGAAAAAACAAGAGTGAAGGAAAGATTGGACTGGGTCTTTGGTAACTTGGTCTGGGAACTGAGACACCCTGGCTACAAAGTTTTCCACAAACTAAGATACAAATCTGATCACCGTATCATCCTAGTTTCTGATAAGTCTAGCAGCGCCCGTGACAAACGTAACCGTCATTTCAACTATAACGCTGCATGGGCCCTTGAAGATAGCTTCCCTAATGTCATGACTCAGGCTTGGGATGGCGTTGACTGGCATGAATGGAAGCGGAGGTTTGATATTGGGGCTGCCAAATGGAACTCTACTGTCCTGGGCACTATCCCAAAAAAATGTGCGAATCTCCTTCGGAGGCTGGAAGGCATAGATAAAGCTCGTCAAAACAACCTATCTAGTGGGCTTCACAAACTTGAAGCTAAACTTTGGAAAGAGTTCGGCAAATTAAATGCCCAAGAAGAGCTCATTTGATACCAGAAATCTAGATGTAAATGGCTAGCTTGGGGAGATAAAAACACTAGGTTTTTCCATACCTCCGCCGTGATCCAAAGGAAAAAGCGAAAGATTGATGCCCTCAGGATGAGAATGGATCTTGGATCACGGACCCAAAACAGCTAAGTCTAATGGCCGGACGATTCTTCAAGGACCTATATACTAGTGACGGCGATGTTCAGGATTCCTCTCACTGGATTGCTGAGTTCCCCCCACTTACAAGCCAGGATGTCCAGCTTATCCATAAAGATGTCACTGACCTTGAGATTAAGAATGCTGCATTTTTTATGGGTGCCCTTAAAGCCCCTGAACCAGATGGCTTACAGGCACACTTCTTCCACACCCAATGGAATCATGTCGGTGGTCGAGTCTGCAATCTTATCCGTGAGATTTGGCAGTACCCAGAAAAGGTCAAGGATATCAACCATACTCATGTCATCCTTATACCAAAAGTTGATCATCCGGTATGCCTTAAGGACTTTTGCCCTATCTCTCTCTGCAATGTCATTTTTAAGATAATTACAAAAATCATTACTGAAAGATTAAAGGGTGCGATGTCCTATCTGATCCAACCGCAACAATACAGTTTCCTTGCTGGGCGCCATAGTAGTGACAACGTTATTATTGCTCAGGAGGCCATCCATTCCATGCACAACAAACATCGGAAGAAAGGTTTTGTTGTTGTTAAAGTGGATATGGAAAAGGCCTTTGACCGTCTAGACTGGAATTTTGTCCGCTCTACGCTTATCGAGGTTGGAATACAAGATGCTATGGTAAATCTCATCATGTCCTGCATCTCTTTAGTATCCATGACGGTTAGGTGGAATGGGGAAGAATCTTCCATATTTCAACCTACCCGTGGCATCCGTCAGGGTGACCCACTTAGCCCCTTCCTCTTCATCCTCTGTATAGAAAGGCTTAGTCAGCTAATCTCCAAAGAAGTTGCTCAGGGTAGATGGAGGGGGCTTAAGTTTAATCGGCACTCCCCCATCATATCTCACCTTTTCTTCGCTGATGACCTTCTTCTGTTTGGGGAAGCCAACGAATCTCAGATTGTGTTAATGAGGGACATCATGAAAGATTTCTGTGCAGTCTCCGGACACAGAGTGAATCTAGCCAAATCCAAGGCTTTCTTCTCTAGGAATATCAACTTTAACAGGGCACTTCTTCTTAACCGTGAGTTAGGGGTTAGGATTACGGGAGACTTGGGGAAATATCTAGGTGTCCCTCTCTTACATAGTCGTGTCACCAAGCTCATCTTCTACCCAATTATCCAAAAAGCCAAGAAGCATCTTTCAAACTGGAAAGGTAGATTCCTGACTATGGCTGGGAGGACTGTCATGATAAGATCCATTCTCTCGGCTCTTCCCAGCTATATGATGCAAACCATGCTTCTTCCAAAGGGATTTTTAGGTGAACTGGAGAAGATTAGTCGAAGTTTTCTATGGAATCAAGGGCAAACAGGTAGGAAAATACATCTCATTGCATGGGACCAGATTAAGCTTAGCAATGACTTTGGGGGCTTAGGCGTCAAAGATCTTCAAACTCAAAATACTGCCTTCATCATGAAGTTATGCTGGGGTCTGTTAACAAACCCTGAAGCTCTTTGGGTGCAATGTGTTAGAAGCAAGTATGGTTGTGGAAATGGTGACTATCCTGTCATCTACAGAAAACACAACTCCTCTATTGTCTGGCTTAGCATCACTGCAGTATGGGAAAGATTTTACCAGGGCATAGGGTGAAGATTATCGAGTGGGACAACGTGCAATTTATGGTGGGATCTCTGGACTCCAATTAATGCTCCTCTCATTCACCTAGTTGACAGAAATATCCACCTGTTGAACCTGTGTGCAACTGTTCATGACTTTGTACTTCACAATGGGATGTGGAATGTTCTTAAGCTGGCAAAATTCCTTCCACAGTGGGTGATTGACATTATTTGTCAGATTAGACCACCCAATAAGAGTGGAACTGATAACTTCTGCTAGAGGAGCGCTCCGGATGGCAACTTCAGTGTCCATGCTGCTTACAAATTTATATCTGCCCAGCGAGAATGGTCTGGTCCGAGCCTGTGGAAAAAGGTGTGGAAAGCCCCGGTGCCAGAGAAAGTTAAGATATTTTTGTGGCAAGTTCTTCACGAGAAACTTCCTACTAACTCCCTCAGAGCTATGAGAGGTTTATCTGCTAGTGATGAGTGTCCATTTCATTGCCAGAGAGTGGAGAGTGTCCCTCATATCCTTCGTGACTGTGAGATAGCTAGAGAGGTGTGGTTGCATTTCATTGCTCCTAACCATCGCTTTAGTTTTTTTCGATCTGATTTGCAGGTATGGCTCACAGACAACATGTCCAAGAACATGGCCATGGCTCGCTTTCATCATTCGCCGTGGCCCAAGATGTACAGCCTCATCTGTTGGTTCCTATGGAATACTAGGTATCGGAGACTTATGGAAGGTACACATGCCCAGCCGAATGACATCATCCATGGAGTTATGTACATGTCATTGGAGTCTGGCATGTATGATACTTTCAGGCATCAGATATTCCACCTCCATGGCGGGAGCATGGAGGCATGGCATCCCCTACCAGAAGGAGCTGTTCGGTTAGACACAGATGGCTCGGTTACCCACCAACACCTAGCGGCCTGCGGGGGTATTGTACATGATGCACAAGGACACTGGATTCTAGGCTTTCAGCGTATATTGGGCTTTGCTCCTCCTTTCGCAGCAGAGCTACTAGCGCTATTGATTGGACTCCAAATCTGTAAACAACAGAACTTTTCCAGGGTCATTGCCTATACAGATTCCCTTGAGACCTATCATCTCATCATGCGACATACTGGCCACACTTACCCGCTGAGATCCGAAATCGATGCGGTCAGAGATTTACTATACTCTGAGTGGGATATCGAGATTCGTTATGCACCCAAAGATAACATTCGATGCGCCGACTTCCTGGCCAAGGACGCCCATCGATTACAGGACCATTTTGCTATTTTGCACGCCCCACCCCCTCCATATAGAATTTTTATGGCCCAGGATCTTAATCCGCTGGCCTGATTGCATCACCTGAATCTCTTTTGTAATCTCCAAGTTTTTCTTGGCCGTCTTATTATATAAAAAAAATATTTCAATTGATAAAAACAACCTAAAGTGGCTAATCCCTTCTTTAAGTTTTTAGAGCATGTATTTACCCAATTAAAAGTACTTAATGTTAAATTGTTAATCTAGAGTTTTAATGAATATAAGTATCTTCCAATTACTTATACTCATCTCTCAAGTTAAAATTGTTATTCCTAACTAATTTACTCAATAGGCAATAAATGTCTAAATTCACTCTAATATGATTATAAGGGTCCAATAGATATATTTCTATCCTATTGGAAAATTAGAATAAATTCTAATCTCACATTACTTAATCCTATGGTCCAATTAAAATCCCTCTTCCAAGGCTAATCTAAATTCCCCAAATTCATACTTAGTGGTGATCAAGCACTAAGTAGACAAAATAATACAAGATTAAGTAAACAAAAATTAACACTAAACACAATTAAATGGTTTTTACATGCTCAAATCCTCAAATTAGTTCATAACTACTCTAGTCTAGGTTCAAAAACAACTAGCTACACATGGCTTTAATCAGAGTCATCACAGCAGCAACAACAAATTCTACCTTCAGAAACATACTGGAATTCAACGAAAGAGGGAGTGGAAAATGAAATTGAAGCAATACTATACTAATTGGCAACACTTCCTCTGCTCCTTTCAATAGACCGTCAACTCTGATATAGCTCAGGGGAGGTCAGGTTCACAACTTTTCCATTGGAAAAGACCAACCCAAGTGCCAGCCCACTTCAGCTCACCAAGCTTTTTCTGCATCAGTGATGGCGTACTGAACAATGAACTTTCAGCTTTCTCTTTTCGCTTCCCAAACCAGTGGCTCACTGTGATACCCAAATTGCTCTCTGGTTCTTCATTATCACCAACCCAGAAGCTCATGTTCTCTGTTTCAGCTCCCAGAAGGCTATCGTCCACTCAAGATCATCAATCATTGTGCACCTGCTCTGTCCGATTGCCTTCTTAGCTCTCTCTCCGATTCTGCTCAAGAAACATTGAACCAAGTTGCCGCCACCAACCTCGCAATCCTCTCCCTTCTGCTGATTTAGCAATGAATATTGTAGCTCCTCTCTGTATTATTTTCAACTGTCGGCTGCCTTTGGTTTTTCGATAGATAAAGATAAACTCCCTGTCACTATGCGGCTCTCTTCTCTTTTTCCCTAGGTCTTCCGTTTTTTCCTTCGCTGCTCTGTTGCTCCACAAGATAATGGAAAGAAAAATGCTTCAGCCAATTCTTGCGGCTGTGACTTTTTTTTTCAATCCTCATGCTTCCATTTTCTTCAATTAGGTTAGCAACTAGCTAGAAGCCCAAGCCCAAACGTGATGCTCCTGATGGTCTTAGAACAAATGAAATAAGATAAGAATGAGGTTTGGCACAGTTGGTTAAGGTCTTGCCACCCCGATCACAAGAGAGTATATTCGAACCCTCTGACCGATGGGGAGACCTCATTGGTAGGCGATCTCGTAAGTCCCTTGTAAGAGCTCAAAGAGCCCTGGGGCCGTGCCCTGGCCTTGGTAGGGGACTGGTGCCGAACCTATCTAAACTTTTATGTATCAAAAAAAAAGATAAAATAAAAATAACTAAATTTTTTTTCTTTTTAGAAACTTTATCTTATTAAAATTAATTATTTTATCCTAAATATTTACAATCTAAATCCCACAAATAATTCATCACTTTGATTTGATCTTTTCATAATAAAATCTCATTGAATCTTCTAAAATTGCATAGATAACTCTCCAATTATTTTTAAAATATTCTTTAAATGTACAAAGTATGGAGAGTTATCACACCTCTAGTCTCAGTTTGTTTTAAATCTCCTAAATCAGTGTGAATTAGTGATAATAACTCACTATCTCTTTGTATGGGGAATGAGTTCTTTTAGACAATTTAGTTTCTGCACAAACTTCACATTTATTAACATTATTTATATTAATTTATATTGAGCAATTGAAAGATATTGATGAATTCTTCAAGGCATACTATGATCACATGCTATGGGTAAAGACGGGAGGTGAAGCTGGAACCCATTGGCCTCAAAACCTACAAAAGGAGGAACAAGGAACCCAAAATTAAGAGCTTTATGCTACTTCACATGTGGAGAGTTCTCACCCTTCAATGATTCCATCAAATGCTCCATCCAAGCACAAGAAGTGAAGCAAGTACAAACGAGCAATGAAGAGTCTTATTTACGCTTTGGTAATAATCTCATTCTTACAAAAGTTGACTCTCCTACTACTTTGATTGATGAAATAATTAATGATTTGAGTGATAATGAGGTGGATGAAGAAATAATTGTTGAATTCCCTCTAATGCGTGAACATGTAATTGCTCAACCTATTGATTCTAGTAGTGGTAGCTTGGATAAGCCTATGCCTTGTAATGATTCTACTTCTTTACATGATAATGATGATGCTAGTGCTGAAATTACATATTCTTGTGATGAAAATACAATGTGTATGGATTGCATTGATGAGAAATATCCTAAATTTGTTGAAATACATAGAATTAGAGATGACCATCCTCTAGAACTTAGTGATATGCATGTCATGCATGATGTTGAGAATCAAACTCCTTTATCTTTCTCTTCTTCTCTCTCTCTCTCTCTCTCTTACTTGTGAAAGTGACTTGATCCACTCCAATTCTATATTGGATTTTGCAATTTCCACTTCACACAAGAGTAAAGATCGATAAAGATGTTAAATCACAATTGATCACTTATCCTAATGTCAATCTTTGTTTGCAAGAGTTCAATGTGCACATATCTTATGATGTCAAGCATGTACCCATTATTTCAATTGTTAGTGCTTTTGATTCCACAAGTGAGATTCACCTCTATTCACTTGAATTGCTTGGACCTAGTTTTGTGCTTTGTGATTATCATACTTCTTTACTAGATGGTGTCAAGCATATTCATGACTCATATTCCTAAAGCTTATCATGTGATTTACCTCCTGATTTATTAGGATTTGATGTTGTTAGTGATTCTATTGACTTGGATTGTGTTATATATGATAGAGTGGTGCTTGATTATGTCATTACCACTACTTAAATGCAAATTGATTCTTTGATACCTAGTGTTGCTTGATGTATGCCACTAGTTGATTTTATTGGTTGTGAGAAGCACTTGTTATCGAATGCACCCGACTCTAGTCTTCTCACATTACATACACCATTATGTCATTTCATTGGTCCTAATACTTTCCATGGATTTAAGTATTTTGATTCATGTAACATCCTTGGAGTAGGTACTGCTGTTGTTTTGGTTAATTCTTTGCAGGCTAATTCTCTTGATGGTTGCCCTCATTCTTATTTTTTTTGCATTTGGGAAACTCTACTCCTACTTGGGCCTAAACTGTTGAGGAGCAAAACACGAAGCTTCCTTTTGATTTTCCTATCTAGCCACAAGCCACCATGATTACACGATAGTCTCTTTCCTTACCTTGTTCCTTGTTTTATTTGATGATATATGCTATTGCACAAGTATGGGGGAGGGACTTACCAGTAGTAAAAAGTAGTTTGTTATATTGCATTTTTCAATTGAATAAACTCCATTGTGAATCATACTCTTGTGCTTAACCTTATCCACCACTACCCTTTTCTCCATATCCTTATGCCTAATTTCTAAGAACTATTTCCACTTATGTCTTGTCTTTTTCTTTCCTTGTGATGATGATGTGTTGTGCTTCAATCTTGAATTGGACTTCACAACATTCACTTCACCCAAGAGATAAGCGCATCCAGGTTCTTTGTTTTTGTGCATTACATTGAGGGCAATGTAAGGATTGAGTATGGGGGAGTGTGTTTATTCTCATGATGGATTTCACTATGATATCATATGCCTCTATCTCCTACTGGTGTCCTCTATTGTTTTTGGTCCAATTCACTGAGATTTTTAAAGCCTTTAGTCATGATCAAGTATCTCAATTACTCTTAGTTGGATTCATGGTTGAAACTTGCTTTGAATTAGTGAATTACCATAAAATTCAAGTGTTTTAATGATGCACAGTTTAATTTTGATGAGTTTGTTAGGAAACAAAAAGCCTAGTTGGAAGGTATTTTGGGCCTAATTGTTCATTTCATTATGTGATTCATCTACTTAGATTATTGCTCTCTAGAACTTGTTTTATTTCTTGCTTGAGGCTACATTTTGCAATGGTATAGATAGAGATGACATTGGCATTCACTTCATCACCCATTTACCCAAACACAAACCATTTACCATTTACCTTTGTTTAGCCCCTTGAACCCTTCACTTTCATTTCCATTTCATTATACAAATGCTATGTTTGCATCCTTTATCAAGTTCTTATTAGCACTATTGAAACAAAACAAAAAGAGTACTATTATATATTAGAAAAGGAAAAGAAAAAAAATATACCATGTGAATAGTCAAAAGAAAGAAAATAGAAGGAAAAAAAAGAAAAAGAAGAGAAAAAGTGTAAAGAAAAAAAAAGAAAAAAAATCAAAGAAAGAAATAAAGTCACAATGGTGAAATATGTGAATTAAGTTTAGTTTTATAGTGCTAAGAGATCTAGCAAATTATTTGGTGCAAGCATAGTGTTTGTTACATTTTCCATCATTTGGCTTATTCAACATTACAACCCTACAAATTCCTTTTGATTTATTTATGACATTGTTGCAAGTAGTGGAAAGCCTAGAAATACTACAAGCTTATGGTAGAGTGTGGTTAAAGTGGATGCGAGTGAAAAACTACCTTATATGAGAGAAGATTGCAAACACTTGTCCTAGTTAAGGTGTCCAATTAAGCTCATTATAATTAAACATTGCATTGCTTTAACTACTTCAATTTTTGGTATGTTCATTGAATTTGGATAAGATGATACCTTGTTATTTGACTAAGTGTGATTCTTAAAATATTGATCTTGCCTATCCTTTCAAATTTCAACCCTCTTTGCCTATGTTGAGTTTAATGTTTTGCTTAGGAGTGCAAAAGTTTAATAGTGGAGGAATTGATAGAGCTCAATATTTATATATTTTTATTAATCAATCAAGTAAGCAGAAGAGGATGTATTATTATTATTTTCATCAACACTCAGTACAAAAAGACCCTGATTACAATAACCATTTCCTATCAGAACATTGTTCTTTGTCATAATGATCTTGTCAGATTCAAATGACACCTTAACCCCAAATTTTCCTAATAGAGCCACAGATATTAAATTTGCTCTAAGTTCAAGCACAAACAAAACATCATCCAGTGCTAATGTCTTCCCATATGTGAGTTTCAGCACCACTTTTCCTTTCCCTTGAACTTTTGTAGTTTGTGAATCAGCCAAATAAATATGGTCTTCTCCTTCTTCAAAGGAAGCAAACATGTCCTTATTTGCACATATGTGCTTAGTGGCACCAGAGTCTACCACCCACTTCTTCACATCAGAGACCAATAAGGCTTGAGAGACTACCGCAACAATAACTTCATCATCACTGTTTTCTTCTCCTTCAACCAAATTTACTTTTAGCTTTAGAGGATTTTCGTCTCTTTTACGATTTTCAACTTTTGCCTTTTTCTTACACTGAGCGGCAAAGTGACCTGGCTTTCCACAGAAATAACAATTTCCTTTCTTCTTGAAATTGGGGTTAGGGTTAGAATCATTAGGCTAATTAGACTTCTTTTTGTGCTGATGTTTAAAGCCATACCTCTTTTCGTGCGGCTTTCCTTCCACTAAGTTTGCTTTTGCAGTCATTTGCCTTCCCTTTACTGCTTGGATCGCTTTTTTGTTGGTATCTTCAATGATAATATGCGTAATCAGATCCGACAGCAACAACTGCTTCTGCTTGTGCTTTAATTGTTGCTTGTAATCATTCCATGTCTCTAGCAACTTTTCAATTAAGACTCCCGCTACAAACTTATCTGGCAGATTGATCTTTTCAAACCAGAGTTCTTCAAGCAATTTATAATACTCATTGATTTATAGTTTGATGTCCTTATCCTCAACCATTTCCCGTTCCCCACAATGAACTTTTGTTTCTCAGCGTCCTCAACAGTGTATTTCAAGATAAGTGACTCCCAAATCTTTTGTGCCTCCTTGTAAACACAGTAAACATTGAACAGATCATTAGAGAGAGTACTTATAAGGGTGTTCCTGCAAACCTTATTCGCGTACATCCAAGAATCCTTCACAGCTTGGTCAGAATCTGATAAAGGTTCTGGTTGATTAAGAGCAGCAACCACCCCATGCATATCGAGAATAGAATAAACACGTTCTTGCTAGCGCCTAAAATTTTTCCCGTCAAAAACGTCAATGTTGGAGGTGTCGGGAAAAGGCCTCGGGAGTGGCATGGCAAAAGGCACCGCTGTTGCAGTGGAATGAGACTCAAGAACTGTTGCACCAGGATGAGTCTGAGTCTCAGGAACGTTGTTATCAATGTTGTTCTCCATATCGGTAATAACTCTATAGATTGTAGACGATCATGAACAACTGGACGAACAGACGAACAGCAACCTGGAAAGATCAAAACAAATGATCTGAGTCGCGTCCAAGGGCACTGTCCTATAGAGTTATTTCGTGACCGCCAGCAGAGAGGAAGCGATACTCCCCAGGATTAAACAGACCCTTCTTGATACAATCAAGGCAACAGAACTGGCGGAAGGTAATGGCAACGACATTCAAAAAATATTGAACAGAGGAGAGGAGATGAGAATGTGTTGTTCTGAGCACCCCGCCTGTGTCCCTTTTATAGGCGTTTTCATGAAGAGTCATCGGTCACGAAGGAACCCAGACAATACGTCCGTTGAAACCGGATAGCCACCACCGAACAGACAAGCCTATACGTTGCCAACAGAAAGGTCACTCGACAAAGCGTCAGACCGTCAGCAATTTTCAATCACGGAGGGTCATGAATTTCAAACCCCAAAATATAGCAACTTTTCGGCAAGCCAAAATAAATATTATTTTTATTATCTAAAAATCATATTTCCGGTGAGCAAAAAATATTTTCCAAAAAGTGCCAGTACCACGTATTTATTCACGCGCAGGGGAGAAATCGCCGGATTTCAACTACATTTGCCTTCTGGTGGCCCGTTGTTGTGCGCATGAGCCCACCACTCCTCTAGGCCTCTTTACAAGCCCAATATAGTATAGTGATATATATAGGCTAGTGACCTCTTATTCCCAAGCAATATGGGACTAGCTTCTTTGACACACCCACTCAAACACTTATATTTTACAACAATATATTCATTGAAATATTATTAGAGATGAAGCTAAGTAAGTTTTATGAAGTGCAAAGGGGAGAAATAATCCTAGGCTCTATTTGATCCTTGAAGTTAAAGGATTATTTACCCTTATCAATTTTTAGTTTTAAAAATAGTTTTCAAAATTCTCATTTCATATTAAAGCTTTATTTTAGCTCAACTTAATTGAATTTACTAGGCCTCTTGCTTGACCACTTTGATACACAAATCTCCATGGGAATTGAATGATCTTTACTTATCATTTTATTACTTGGCATGACTCTTGTACTTGCAGTGTGAACACCCTAATTTATAAGGGGTTAGTAAGAGATTGAAAGTATGAAACAAAATGTAGTGTGGAAAAAAATGAGGAGAGAGAATAGAATTAATTAGGGGTGAAAATGGTAAAAACACATTAAATGCTCAAATAACACCAAATAGACTCATAAAAATGATCAAGGCCATTCAAATTTTAGGGTCTTATAAAACATATTGGAAAGAGTACATAGAGAAGGTATCGGGATAGGAGATGGACTTGTACCATCTTGATTGACAAATGAATTCACAAAAGCAAGACCAAAAAAGGATTGAAAAGCCTGAACATCACGAATTATATTATGGCATGAGGGGGAAGGTAAAGAGCCTGAATGAAGAGCTTGATCCCTTTTGTACCATATTGTATTAAGAAGACAAATTTTGCCCCACACTAGGGAAGACAGTCTGACCTTGTGCACTAGACAATATCAGTATGGTGCAGTGGTAGTATCCTTCTAGAACTGTTTCTTGATCCATTGATAAGGCTCGGTTATGAGTAGAGTATCTTTGAGTCAAGTTTTTTCAGAAAAATCTATCTGTAGGATTATGATAAGAAAACATCCAAACCAAAGAGATCTTGCTAAAGGACGAGATAAATAAATGCTCCAAGGACTGTTCTTCAGCACAACCAAATAGGCACTGACTAGAAGAATTGATATAGTGAAACTAACATAGATCAGTTGGTCTAGCGGTATAAGGTCTCGTTGGATTCCTCTGGGTCTCAAGTTCAAGTCTCAAAGGAAACACTTGTGTTGAAAGGAATAGTTACGGACCCTGAACCAGATAAGGGATGATAATATCAAAAAAAAAAAAAAAAGGAGAATTGATATGGTGAATGCACAAAACATCATATGAAGGTAAGGCATTATGCAGAAGCTTCCAGATGAAAAGAAGATGAATTTTCCTTGGAAATTTCCAAAACTCATCAATTCCATCACTAGTATGAATATGAGATTGAAGACAAAGAACCCCATCCCTGACCCTATAAGAACTTGAACTGTGTTCGCAGATCAATACAATTAGTAAGTCATCAACTCATCATGGTGGTCTAAGATGGAAAGCTGAGTAGCCAGGATGACATCATCAATATATGGAGAGTAAAGGCGGCGAACCACAAACCTCCATTACATAACCCAACTTCCAGTAAAACAAACTCTGAAAAGCATTAGCTTTTTTTTTTTTTTTTTTTGTTAGGCACATGTATCCTCATATATATTGAAAGGAATCCTATTTGAGGCACTGTTTGAAACTAAATGTGGGTATCTCTCCCAACAGGTATTTTGGTTAGAAAAATAATTAAATAAATGGGCCAAATTAAGTGGGCTTATTGGATTGGGCAACAGGCAGAGAGTGGAGAGATTCAAAGGAAAAACAAGATGGCTAAAACTTGGAGCTGCGAAGCCTTGGAAAATTCCTAGTCATGAAACTTAACTGTGTTGTGTTTATGAAATTATCTTGACTATACTCAGCCAACTTTCAAACAAAGTTACTGATTTCAATTATGATGATCAGGAGAAATAAAAAATGCATTCAACAAAATGCTCATCTTTTATTTTTAGCACGATCAACATGTATATAGCAAGATCCAAATTCGCAAGTTTGTAGTGATTTGAGAATCTTTTAATTAAATGTCAGAATATGACCTGAAACTAACAGTAGTAAGCAATAAAGTGTGTATTAAATACTTCTTCCATTGGAAGCGATATGAGTGTCAAATCTAAGCTAGAAATTGCTTACGGGTCACAGTAGAAGTCATCATACAGTAATACACGCATGAGCAGCTCTCAGTTTGTCTAAAGAAGCACGTGCTATATAAGCTCAGAGGATCCACACTTTGATGTGAACACACAGAGATACAGAAATAAAAGTGGAATCAAAACAAATTGATATGAACATTTGGTGATAGTAAAACGAACCAGTGTGCTGGATATTTCCACCAGAGCCCTGGTCGTTTTCAAACAATTACAAATGCATGCATGCCTAACTCTATGTTTGGATGAAGAGAAAATTAAGGAGGAAATAATATTAAAAGGAAAAACTTCCAAAAAAAAATAGTATAAATCTTTTACCATTTATAAGAGTTTTTCTTTTTAATATTCGCTCCTGTTTTCTCTCTTTCCAAACATAGCTTACAAGCGACTAATAGTCAGAAACAGCTATGCAAACTTACCGTTTTCCTTAAAGATTCTGAATTCTTCCGGCAGCCATGGAAAGAAAAATCACACACTTTTGAATCAGAACATCGGGGAATGAGAAGGCGAATTAGAGTTAACTAAATTAAGAATGCTGTTCCAGTAGTTCTTATTATCTTCACACAAGATGCCATTGCCGCCGCCGCCGCCGCCATCCCAATTGTTAGGGTCTCCTCCGCCGTCCTCCTCCAACAAGCTCCGGTCATCGGAGTTTGTACTGAGCAACAGATTGGTGAATCCCTGATCCTCAGCAACACCCTCGCCACCAGTGCCAATCCTAAGAAGAGACTTTTGAGAGGTCCAAGTGCCTTCCATGTTGGAAATGGTCAGCTCATGATGCAGGCTGGACGCAGCACAAGACATTGAATTATTATCCAAACCATTACTAAGATTCCACGCTCGCTGTTTCACCATTTCTGCTGCCTCACAAGAACCAGAAGCGCCCACAAACTCAATCATAGGCATAATAGGTGGTGGGGTGTTCTCAGAGAGAGTCAGAGTAGACTTTGGAGATTCAAGGCCGCCGCCGCCACTGTTAATGCTTTGATCAGTGGATTTTAGGCCCCCACCACAATTATTATTATTATTCCAAGGCTTGATGAGAACTGGATTGTGAGGTGATGAAGCTGAGGCAGAAGCAGAAGATGAAGATGTGAGTGATAGTGATGAACGTAGAAGTTTGGATTCTCTAGCCAACCTTGCTTCAGCTTCAAGCCGAGCACTCTCCCATTGAGCCATGTGGCTAAGGTTGGCCGCCGTCTTGGACTGGCCGCCGTCGCCGCGGGGCACAAGGGCATCATTCTTAGGTTTGTGGGTGACAGGGTCAATTCCCATTTTGGTTAATCTTTTCTTGAGATGAGTATTCCAGTAGTTCTTGATCTCATTATCTGTTCTCTTTGGCAAGTGCGTGGCTATAGCTGACCACCTGACCACAGGACAATAAAGCATAACATGAACCCCTCACGTATCCCAAATAGTCAAAAACAAAAGCAAAACCTAGAATCAATCAACTGCTTCTAAACCTTTATATATATACATATATAACAAGGAAATAAAGCAAGCTACAAACAAAAAGAACAACTGAGTAATGCCAGAGTCACGAAGCACTTGAGTAGAATCGTCGCCATGAAAAATCTGTAGGTCCAGAGGTTCGGCTAGAGCTCTTTTAGCGAGGACGTCTGCAGCTGCGACTGCTACTAAATTTTTTAATTATTAGATTTGTTGTTGAACCAATATTATTAATAATTAGATATTGTGAAAGAAACCATGGAAAATAAATATAGGCTGAATTTTATATTGCTCCGTTGGACTTCTAAGTTATGCACATAGATAATCACTCTATTCTTAGAAATTTGATAATAAGCCATCCTAAATTTTTAAATTTATGTGACTCGTTAGGGTTAATTTCTTTGTTATATCAAAAAAAGAACATGACATGACTAAGAGCTTATCTACACATCAATTATCATCTAAAATTTATGAATATAGAGAATTCAAAGTTTAAAGGGTTATCTTTTAAAAAACAAAGAAAAGGAAAGAAACTCTACGGTCATTGGCATATATTTTTTGATCAGTAAGATCATAGACTATAATTATTGACAAAGGAATTGTTTACGTAAGTTTGAAAATTTAGGAGATAATTTGTCAATTTTTAAAGAAACGCTAATAAAAGGGATGCAATTTAACTTTTAATAATATAAAAATATTGGCTGATACAAAAGACTTTAAAAAATCATTTTGTAATTCTACTTAAAACAAGTTGTTATAATCTAAAATAATCAAGTGATCATAACGATTTTTTAATTTTCAAAACTAGAAGTATGCCTGCAATATTACAGGAAAGCAGCAAGAGTAATCCCACATTAATTCATCCATCCTAATGTTATGTATAAAATATATTTTTTCTGAAGAAACTAAACCAATTCAAACCATCGGTCTAATTCTGATCAGTTCAGTCAATGAAGTTATCAGAATTCGTAGCACCAATTTATTAAAGCTCAGTTGCCCGGTTTGATATTCATTACCTCCATTTCCACAAGAAAAAATATTTATATTATTCAAGATATGGAAAATGACAGAGGAAGAATAAAAAATGCATGACAAGTCAATTTAGAACATTAAAGACTCACATGCCTTCGTTCTTGCATTTAAAGCAGTCTCAAACAAACTTGTTGGATGTCAGAGAGTAAATTTATGGATATGGCAGGAAGCAAATTTGAGGTCAAATTGTTGGTTATTGGAGATTTGGGTAATTGAAGAAATTAAGCGGCCAATGCGACATTGCTATACCGCACAAGGGAATCCAGAAAATAAAGAAATTATAGGGTAGCTTCCAATTTGAAAGTCAGAAGTATATTTAACGTGTATTAATTAAAAAAGAATAGGAATATAAATCACTGTTCATCTGTCAAACAGTATAAGGGGATTCTATAATTTAAGGGATGATCAAAAAGGAAAATACTCAGAAACAGAATGAAAGAAAGAACTAGGGATAAAAGGACCTTAAGATCAAGGCGAATTACTGAGGGCAGAAGAGTCTGATTAAGTGAAAATATATCCCATTACCCAACATATATAGATAAGTTCGTAAGGGTTAAGGTTACAAAACCTGTTTCCTAAGAGAGCATGGAGTTGGATGATGGTTTGCTCTTCTTGTAAACTGAACTTTCCTCTTTTAATATCAGGCCTAAGATAATTGGTCCACCTCAGTCTGCAGCTCTTGCCACACCTCTGGAGGCCTAATAATGTAGTACAAATATGCCAGGAGTTCAACTTAATCACAACCTTAAACTACACTCCAAGCATCTATGAAGCTTTTTACTAAAATTCACGAGAAAAAAGCAAGTTTATAATTACCAGCTTTTACTGGCAAGGCTCTCCAGCTTCCATGGCCATTTTCTTCAATATAAGCAAGAAGTTTCTGATCTTCCTCGGGAGTCCACGGTCCTTTCTTTAAACCCACCTTATCACAGCATGGTGATCGACCCATTCTTGAAAGTGGACACACTAAAAATTGCAGTAGCTTATCTTCATCTTTTTATAGCACTACGAGAGAAAGAAACTATGGAAAGAGAAGGACTTGGAGTCGTAAATTAAGAGACGAGATATGAAATTATTTTCAGAGGGTATATGTGGGATGAACGTAATTACTGGAATGCCCTTAACTTCCAGCTGGATTTTCTGTGGCATATGCCTAGTTGCTTTGGTAATTTACAATGATTTGATGAGAATATTAAAAGAAGGAGGAGCCATGAGAAAAGAAATATGGTGGTACTGGTACCCATACTGAACTGAGCTACCAAGTTGTAGCCATTAATTCGATTGCTACGTCACCAACAATTTATGGCAAAGCTAGGGCCCGTTTTAATTTTTATCATCATATGTGGGTCCATCGGAGTTTTCTTATTCACCCATCCTTAGCATTAAACTTCTCTATTATGTAACAAGTACGAACAGTTTTGGGAGTTATTTAATTATTTTTATAGTGAAGACCGGTGACGTGAGGCAAACTAACTAGGATTCATTTTAAGAGAGTCCTAACTAAGATTCATTTGTGTGGCCCTTCAAAGGTGTAAATAGTATAAAGCAGATAGAGGATCTTATTTCACCTAAGCTTTCACCATTAGTTAGGTTTGCATTTTTCCTGCAAGGTTCGACCAAACTGAAACTTTTGACCGGGGAATTTGCTTGTTTGGACTGGTGCATTTTAAAGCTTCAATCTGGCTTTTAAATCCTAATTTTAAAGATTACGAAGTAAGCATATGAAAGAAATTTTATTTTAACTTATATGAATGTGCTTTTCAAATTCCAAACAAGAGCACAGAGATCATTTCTTAACTTCCGCAGCTGCTATTTTACGTATACATTACATTGTCAGTTTAGAGTGGGTGAATCAAGCTAAAATGTCAAAGCTAATTAGATCAAGAGATGATGTCAGCTAGAATGTCAAATAATCTCAAATCAGAGACTAATTGGTCTTGATTAGTATGAGACTGAGAATGACCTCATTTGACAAGCTTAACCCCACTTTTCATCGTCCTCTATTCATCATTCTCAGGTATTTGAGACCGGAGCCAGAAAGGGGAAATAGAAAGGATAGAGCCGCCATAAGAGGAACTTCCGTTGAGTGATTAATAGGTGTTACCTCACAAAAAGATAAATGGCTCTTGTTATATAAAGAAATGTAAGGCTAAAAATTAAAGAGTTAAGGTGTAAAAATACTCATAAATTTTTATCAAAATTATGTCCAGCAATATATACTTTTGGGAGGCACAAAAATATCTATGAACATTCAAAATAGAAGAAAAATGTCAGTACCGTTAAATATAATCTAACACCGTTATATATCCATATGCAAAAAGATTGTAGGCCCCACTATAAAAAGCAACAGTATTAGATTAAATTTAACGGTGCTGGCATTTTTGCTTCCATTTTGAATGCTCATGAGTATTTTTGCACATCGAAAAAGTATATAATGTTGTATGCACTTTTGATAAAAATTCTTGAGTCTTATCTCAAAATTAAATACCCCTGTATGCTTATTTTCTTCTAAAAAATTTAACTCCAGAACTTTTGTAGCCACAAATTTGTTCTCAGCAAGAATTAATGTAAGTAAAAACAAAAACAAAAAAAAGTAAAGCTTCATATGCACTCTTATGCAATATCATTCTCTCTCTAAATATATATACGATTAGCAATAAACAATCCAATTTCCGAAAAATTATCATCCAATTTCTTGTCAGCATTTCTAAACACAGCCCTGTTCTCAGCTTCACTAGGTGAAATCACTAGTGAAGGGAAATCAATTGGTTTCGTCGCCGGAGCGATGAAGACAATGGAACATGATTACTTTTTAAGTCCTTGCATTACTGAGTGAAGGCCTCAAAAATTGCTGACTGAAGGGTTAAGGCATATCCATCATCATAATATCTCTTAATAGATCCATTTATTTATGCCCATTGTCCAATAATGTCACATATAGGCGGTCCCATTCCAAAGCATCGAATTAAATGAACGCCCATCTAATCTGAAATTAGGATGAGATACAGGATAGAGTCAAAAAGCTTGGTTATGAAGTCATATAATGCAGTTGAGATTGACAATAAAGCACAATTTATTCAAAGCGCACGGTGCTAGATCAGGTAAAGCTTTATCTTCCTACAAATTTATTCAAGTATTTGTAGTACTGGTACAATAAGAGAACAGAAAAGGCAGATCGCCATGATAACCCAAGCTGGGAAACCTAAAAAATGATGATCTCTCCCCAGTCATTAGTTGCCCAGATCAGTAACTCGGGCTAACAAAAAAACAAAGGTGGACACTGAGAGTGGTCACTCAAGTGCAGGGCTTTCATTGAAAACTTTGACAACATTTAAAGTGGGAGGGCGTTATAGTAATTTGAGGGGAACAAGAGAGATTTATTGCGGTGGGGCTCTGGGGTTGCTGAAGTGCATTTTGAAGGATTTAGAGCATGGAAGGACAAAAACAAGATTTCGTGATGAACAAGGGGCTAAGGTGTGTGCAAATTTTTCCGTGGATCCAAGACTCGCATTGGCTAGGAAGGACAGTGGGGACACCTCCTTAAATAATCTTTAATCTCTGCCAACTCTAGGCATTGTAATGGTCCAACATAGTCTAAATGATCCCTTTAATAGTGCCCGTTACGCTCGTCAAAGATATAAGGCTCCCACGTGATCAATAACCGAAAGATATCAAAATCAACGGCAAAAACCACTAAATAAAATTATCACACACAATCTCACTTGCCTTTTACGGGTTTACCTTTCTGTCAAACCATTGGTAATGAATAATGATCTCAAGTTGTTTCAGCTCATGCCAGAAAAATCCCGAGTTTCACCGGATTTTTGAGACTATTCTTCCCACCAAATTAGTTTTTTTTCTCTAGATAGGTTGTCTTCAGGGTTCAAGCCGCATCACGGGTTACTTTCAGCAACATCTAGCTGATGTTGCCAGCTGATAAGAACAACCCAGCAATATTGATGAAACAATATCACAAATTACAAATATGAAAAGGATAGGAGATTTGGTGTTAGTATTTGCAATAGATAAGAGTGAGTATTTGAAAACTATATACGTTCAGGACATTCTTGAGTACTTTTAATCGTACTTGATCTATTCTAGCAATCGAAATTTGGTACAGTGGAACATAATTTCAGGATTAGTGGAAGTAACATCAAATTATAAATTGTCCACTTTAGCAGGAAGGCAACCAAACTACTTAAGATTCGTCACTTTATCGTACAAGAGAAAGAATTAATGCATCAATTTTTATGACAATAAGAAAAATAAATGAATTTAAGCTTCATAACACCAAGGTCAATAAGGTAGGAAGCATAGCTTAGGTGAGTCATCAATTCATTGCAGATCATGTAAAAAAAGAAAAGCAAATCACCTCTCTCTCTCTCTCTCTCTCTCTCTTCTTTTGGTAGAGATCTTCAGCAGGTAAGCAAGTTTGTTAACAATTGTCACAGCTTATCATAACAACATGCCTTTAGCAAAGATGTCATTTTCACTAGAGAAAATACTTTCCAGTTCGGACCATATGTAATGATGCCCACACATCTGGTGACACCGACTTTTGAAGGTTTTTAAGCTTGATCTGGAATAGGTTCAAACTTTTACTACATTCATTAGCATGACTATCAATACACTTAAATGTGTTTCCAATTGGGACAGATGCTCTTATTACTAATCAAAGGCTTTAGGCATGCATTCAATAGCTGAAAATGATATTCAACTCTTGAACAAATACATACTAGGTTCACATAGACACAAAGCACAACCGTATCCTAACTTTTCCGTTCAAAAGAGAGAGCTATCCAATTCAATATCACTTACATTTAGCTCCATGAAGTGTTCAGAGTTATCCATCAGATAAAGCTGCATAATAATCAATTCTATCAATTTTGTTTTCCTTTCAAGCAAACCCATCAATCATTAGTAATAGAAAATCATGCATAACTTATTTAGCATGAATAAGCATTTCCTTATCAAAGTTTAGTCAAAATCAAATAAGGAATCCATCAATCTCCACTATGTACGAGTTTCCAAGGCTGCTAAAGAAATCCATTGCTTAAATTGAGTATGATAGATCAAGAACCATGCCATCTTGGTGTTCGTGGTCTTCGTTATTTAACAAAAAGGCGAAATCCGATTAACCAATTTCAGGAAACAAGCGTAAGGAAAGCCGTTGAATCGAAAGAATTAAGTTCCCAAGAGATATGCCGAAAAACGAATCACAGAGCAAGAAGCATTTGCGACTTGGTAATGTCAGGGTTTCGAATTTTACCTCTGCCTATGAGCTTTATCTCTTATCCATCAGCTCGTTATCGCTTGACGCACCCTAAAAGAAAAATTGAAATTCCAGTTCCGCCGAGACCATGAATGTTTCACACAACGATTTCGCGCGCCAAAACATCTCTTCTTCGTCGGGGTTTCAGGTCTGAGTTGATTGGGCCATGTTAGAATGGAGCGGCCCAATATATGGCACCGTGTATAAGATTGTCCAGCCCATTAATCAAATGGGCTTCCAACGGATGCAAGTTTTTTTTTTTTGGAGTTATCCACGGATATCTGACATCACAGAAATGTAGGCTACAATAAAGGAAACATTGCTACCTCCAATTAATTATCGGGGATAGATACGCAGGACTTAAACATAAAACTATAGAATGATCCACAATCAGTTGATCCAATCGCATGGTAGTTGTAAGTTTTAATATTTAATCTCTCAAAATGTTTTTCTTCACAAACAAATTGAGGAGCTAAAACCATTAGTTAATAGCTTATGATTAAGAAATATTGAGAAATAAATCTTATGATAATTACACATTGGAATATCAAATTAAAATTCAGTGATCTTTTTTCACGTAATTGGTTTATTTTAACATGCCAAGCTAGTAATTGAGAAATGAATGCAAAGAGCTGATAAAAAAAAACAGTGCCGGATTAAAAATCAGTGCCCCATACTCATGTCACATAGAGTATTATCTTTTGCTCTTAATTAAAATTTAGAATGATGTCTCAAAAAAGTGTGCCAAAATGAAATCCGATGGTCTCAGAAGATGATTTTTTTTTCATTTAAACAATCAGACAGTTTCTCAGAAATTACATTTTGATCAAAACAATTATTATAGTGATGAACTTTTCAATCATTTCGAAAAAAATAAATATTTAACAAATTGAGAATCGGAAAAATTTATGAATTTCATGGTCAGGAATATTGAATAGCTAGACTCAAAATCCACATGATGAGTTTAGTCTCCACCTCACTTAGATTTCTTTGTATGATATACTGATATTTTGGTATCGTTTATTTTTTACATGAATATATCAATATTGTAAAAACAGCTATTATTTTCTAAAGGGTATTTTTTGTAATATGTAATTGTGACAGGGTTATATGTAGTTTTGCTATGGTTCTCAATGTCATATAGGATATAAAAAGGTTGAGCCCACAGTACTTATTTTGTCTTGTATCATTGATTCATTTAGAAATAAAAGAAGATTTTCTCTCCACTACTCCATTTTGTTCAGGAGTATAGGGGCAAGAAGTTTGGTGAAATATACCTTTAAATCTGAAATAATCTTTTAAATCATTATTTGTGAGCTCTGTCCTATTGTCACTCCTAACAATCTTAACAAAAACTGAGAATTGAGTCATAACATAGGCAATAAAATGCTTAATGCAGTTTGTAACTTCAGTTTTAGCCTTCATCAATAAGGTCCAAGTTGCCCTAGAATAATCATCTACATTTGCTAAGAAATAATGATATCCTTGATGTGTTGAAGTCCTATATGGACCCCAAACATCTAAGTGTAGTAATTCAAAACAACAAGTACTCTTAATGCAACTTGAAGTGAAAGAAAACTTTGTCTGCTTCGATTGAATATAGACTTCACATTTATTATTCTTAGTATCCTTATTATTCTTGCTTACAAAGCCAAGATGTCTCATTACAGTATAAGGGGCATACCCAAGTCTATTGTGCCACATGCACATTTCATCTATGTCAAGGCTCTTATTACTACCTTTGACAGAGTTTATTACATCACATGATTTACTACTATTTTTCAATATGTATAAACCTTCAACCAATTTACCAGTCACCATCGTCTTGCCATCTTGTAGGTCCTGCAACAAGCAAAAGTGAGGAAAAACACAACCATACAATTATGTTCCTTTGTTAATCTAGCAACTGATAGTAAGTTAAATTCCAATGATAGGATGGAGCACATAAAATTCCAGTGACTATTAGATTATTAGAGATACGAGCACTACCTATATGAGTTATTGGCACTCTTGTTCCATTAGGCAATTTTATAGTTTTATAGGCCCTTCATATCTTTCATAATTATCTAAGAGACCAAGATTGCCAACCATATGAGTGGTGCCACCAGAATCAACTACCCAATATGAACAAGACTTAGAATAACTAGGAGGAACAACCAAACCTGTACCCGCTAATGCATGGATGGTGGGTTCAAAATCCTTCTTGAGAAGCTCCAAAAGTCGCTAGTACTGTTCATGTGTGAAGGTTGGCGCAACAATATTATTGGAATGGTCATTTGTTTCTTCATTGTGAATTGATTCATTGGATACTTGATTAGCAAATACCTGATTAGCAAAAGGGTCCTTCCCTTGTCTTGCTTTGCCTCCTCTGAAATTGGGTGGATAACCCACAATCTGAAAACAATTATCTTTGAAGTAGCCTTTTTTTTCCACAATGGGAGCACTCCATACTTTGATCGCCACGAGCATGTATGCGGCCACGTCCTCTACCTTTTGCAATCATAGCTATACCTTTGAAAGGTGAAATTTTCTCCTGATTAACAATACAGCGCTGTGCCTCATCCTCCAACACCATTCCATAGGCTTGTCCGACAGAAGGAAGAGATATCATAAGCGGAATTTGACTACGTGCCTGACTATAGGACTCATTTAATCCCATTAAGAACTGCAGCAGCCTCTGCTGTTGTATTAATTCAACATATGCTCTCGAAGTCGCACACTGACAGGAAGGGATATTAACAAGCACAGATTGTTCTTCCCATAGTTCTTTTAATTTCGAAAAATAGGCAGATACAGAAGAGGATCCTTGCCTTAGGAGATTTATCTCACGATGCAATGCAAATATGCGTGACCCAGTCTTCTTGTCAAAAAGCTCCTTCAGATCACTCCACACACGTTGAGCCTCTTTATAGAACATAACTCCATTTTCTAACTCTTTCGATATAAAATTCAAAAGCCAAGAAAGGAACACGGCATTGCACCTTTTCCATTAGTCCTTCAATCCAACCTCCTGATCATCTTTTTTGCAAGACCGTCGATGAAACCCAATTTATGTTTCCCTTTCAACGCAATCCTCATTGCATAACTCCAAATCATGTAATTGTCGGCCCCATGAGGATTTGAGGAATTATTGTGGACCCTTGTGTCTCGGATGGGTGTAAGAATAAGGGATGCGTAAATGGTAGGTTTGCCGGATCGGTGGTTTTTGATTCCGCCATTTAGGTTTCGATCAATACCTGTTAACATAGAAACTCGACGTTCTTGGTCGTGACTGATGCCTCACAGCTCCTTTGGAGAATCAAAACCCTGCAAGATTGGCGTTCTTCCTTGAATCTCCAACCTTTGTACAGGAGAAATTAGTTCTTCCGTGAATCTCCAGCCTTGTCATAAGATCGACCTTTTTCCTTGAATCCCCAATCCTTGTCTGGGAGAAATCAGGCTCACATACCCATCGAATCACAGCCACGGAGAGGAAGGAATGAAACAAAAAAGCCTTACTCTGCATCTCTTCATTGAATCGCGTATTGAGTGTGGAGCTCGTCACTTCGGTCTAATATGGAATCACAGAGAAGACAATAAAACCAAGAAGGGGTCTTTACTCTTCGAAAGGTAAGTCTGGCTTCAAATGGCACACGTGGATCTTGATGCAACCAACAGCTCTGATGCCATGATAAGTGCCAAATGTGGACTCTGGAACCTAAACTTTCAAGGGAAAAATCTTCTTTTATTTCCAAATGAATCAATGATACAAGACAAAATAAGTACTGTAGGCATCAGTCACACTAATCCTGTAATGGTTTTCTGTGATAACATTGCAGCGATTCATATAGCAACTAATCATGTGTTTCACGAAAGGACCAAGCATATTGAGGTGGATTGCCATTTCGTTCGGGAAAAGTTAAAGAAAGAGGTAATCAACTTAAGACATGTACGATCTGAAGATCAAGAAGCAAACTTGTTAACTAAACCTCTGGGAAAAGAAATTCAAAGAAAGCTGTTAGACAAGTTGGGTGCTATTAATATCTTCCAGCCCCCAACTTGTTAACTAAACCTGTGGATAACATTGCAGCGATTCATATAGCAACTAATCCTGTGTTTCACGAAAGGACCAAGCATATTGAGGTGGATTGCCATTTCATTCGGGAAAAGTTAAAGAAAGAGGTAATCAACTTAAGACATGTACGATCTGAAGATCAAGAAGCAAACTTGTTAACTAAACCTGTGGGAAAAGAAATTCAAAGAAAGTTGTTAGACAAGTTGGGTGCTATTAATATCTTCCAGCCCCCAACTTGAGGGAGAGTGTTAAAATAGCTATTACTACCTCCGGTCCTAAATATAGGACAAAGTTTTTAGTACAAATTACACTAAAAACTTTGTCCTATATTTAGGACCGGAGGGAGTATTTTCTAAAGGGTATTTTTTGTAATATGTAATTGTGACAAGGTTATATATAGTTTTGTGATGGTTCTCACTGTCATATAAGATATAAAAAGGCTGAGCCCACAGTACTTATTTTGTCTTATATCATTGATTCATTTAGAAATAAAAGAAGATTTTTCTCTCAAAAGTTCAAGTTCCAGAGTTCACATTTGGCACTTTTCAAATATGATTAACAGAAAATCATCATATGCACAAGGCATTAAGAATCCGATTCAATTTCTATATATTCCATATAATGCACATGAGAGAATATTTTATGGGTTGAGCCAACTCTTTACTCCATGATATCCCCATTAAATGTTTTCTACGTGAAATATATATGAAAAAGAATATAATTAAACTAGAATGCAGATTTGTTTATGAACGATCAATCACATTCACGTCACCAAGGTTTGTGTATTTTTTTTAACACAATCCAAAAAGTTACAAGAAACTTTGTTTTTATTTTTTTTTTTTAAAATGTTATACATGCATTGGGATAGATCATTGAATATTTCATTAATGTCAGGACCTAACCAGAGCAAAAACATACAAAATGACTGAGGTTGGAAAACATAGTACCGTAGCTTTGGGAGTGATTGAAATACAAGAAGAAGTACTTTGTTACCCAAAAAAGAGAAGTACATAGTACAAAATAAATGTAAATAGAGGTAGGGAACAATCATGGGAGGAAGTTGCAAAAAAGTAGAGGCAGAGAAATGAATGATTCACACTTGAAATGAATAATGTGTATGTACCGAAGAGAGAAAAATATTACCCCCTCTACTCCTTAATACAACAATAGCTATTTAACTAATTTGGGCATAGAATAAGGAAATGAAATAAATTGGTCTCTCTGGAATATCCCCATATGTGACATTAAAGATTATACATTAGTTTATAAGTAAAGTAAATTAGTTTTAGAAAAAATGAAAAATATAGGGAAAAAATATATTGAGATATTATATTTATGAATAAATCCAATCTTCCAACTAGTGCTTATATTAAGGAGAAATACTTACATACTTCAGGAGTACTACGCTGTCTGAACTTTGTCCAATAAAAACATAACAACTTATATAATTTTAATCCTAGTTAGCGGGTGACTCATACAAAAAAAAAATGAAATTTTAATTTGCTTTCAATAAAAATACACATATTAATCTGAAAAAACTAAAAGAAAATAATGAACTCATTGTTTTCTTGAAAACAAATTAAAATTTGAACATTTTCATATGAGTCACTTACCAACTAAAATTAAAATGATCCAAATTGTTATATTTTTATTGGGCAGAGTTTGAATCCCATGATATTCTTGAAGTATGGAAGTAGGAAGAGAATGATAAAACAGTAGAAAGATAAGGTTGAGGTTGCCTTGGACGCACACAAGTCATGATTGTAGTAGATATAATCATTTGATGAATATTGCGCAATGACCAGTGTTTTTTTTTTTTTTTTTGGTCAAAACATCTATCCAGTGTTACAAACACAAAGTATTATGTTTCTGGCGTTAAAGTTGTCGCGAACAATAAGGACGACGAGAACAGAGCGGTAAAAGACATGCATAACTCATACGTGAGAAGTTCGTTGTAAAGAGCATAAAAGAAAGAGTTAGTTACAGAATTGAGAACGTAAAGTTAAACTTGGACTCTTTAATATTTTTGGTTATAATGGTAACCAATTATTGAGGCTCAAGAAGAAAAAGTATCCATTACGTTTTGTGACATGTCAGCATCGTAACTTTGCCTTTTATTACGTATATTCTTTCACACTTACATGATAAATCATCTTCCAGCATAACATAAAACAGAATCTTTTCTGGAAAACATATAAGATCTCACTCTCACGTAGGGGTCCAAAATCAAATAATTTGATTCTGCCAGATCACTTCAAATCAAGAGAAAAATTGAACTGAGTCAGACCAACTTCGTTTGTTCATTTTATGCACGGTTTGACTATATCAACATTTTATAATTATTGCTAAATCAACCTAATCCTCATTCAGGTTAAATTGAGTTGGATATTAAATCATCATCATTATTATCAACTAAATATAATATCAAAATTCAATACTTAATCTAAAATATGAAATTTGTAGTAATTTGTATTATTCATGATCCTGAAAGCCATGAATGTACAAATTAATTAGATCAAACACGTATGATGAACACCCCCAACATGAGTTCAATGTAATATTCCCTGCAGAGTAAATAAAATATCTCAAAAATATTATCCAAAGTGTATGTAGAATGATAAACTATTCACGAATTTGAAGTTAGATTGAAAATACAAACCATCTCTCCCTCTCTCTCTCTCTCTCTCCGTGGCTAAGAAAAGATTTCACATGCCATTCCAAGATTATACGATGAATAATTATATATCTCGTACAAGAGTAAACCACAAAGTAACATGAAAATATACAGAAACAGTACTAATTATATCCCCTTTTAAAAGATTTAACAATTTTATTGCTGAATTTTTTATGGCAGATTGTATTAGAGAAACATTCTCGATCACAATGCATATTCAAACCTCAAATATATACCAAAATCCATTTGAGTATAATAGGTAATTAAGAACATGATATAACATGCAACAGCTCAAGTTGATTTGTTATATACGCGTCTTATATAATTATGAAACAACAAAAGTACATAATAATATAATATAAAAGGGGAATCGAATGAGAAAAAAATGTCAAAGCAGAGAGTGTGACAGTTTCATTTCTCATACGTCCATTTTCAAGCCACTTTGATCATGCATGAGTGGAAAGCAAAGGAATCGAATTTTCCTTTGTTTGAAATTTTTCCAAACGCGTTTCATCTTTCTCTAATTTTTCACTTTATGGGACAATAATAATGACATTTGGAATCTTTATTGCCCCCATTTGCTATTCTCACTTTCATCTAATCTCTTTATGGGAAAAATAAAAAAGTTTGAAAAGGATCGAATCCGGTTTTGATTGGTTTCTTTAATTGAATTAAATAATTGCTCTCATCATGTTAATCTTAAAAAACCTGTCCTTGTGATCGTTTGACAGAAGAAATAGCCCACACAAAATCCATAATTTATTGAATGAATAGTCTAGTAAATGGCTGACAAAAAAATTGATTTAAATAAAACCAATGAATTTTTTGATTTAAACAAATGAAGTTTGTACAGTTCATCATCATACAATTATTTTCCCCTACAATTTGGTTTTTGTTTGCATGTCATCACAGCAGGAAATGGTTCTATGCATAATAATACAATTTATCTCAAACTTTAAATAATATATTGGACTTGCTCTAATGAAATTTAATTAGATAAATGATTGAAGTAAATGGTCGCTATCAAGATAGAGTCAGCTTTACAAGAAATGTTTTTCCTCAGTTATGGAAGAAAGGTATCTTTTTTCATTTTTCAGGAATTTAAAGTTATTTCCATTTTGTATTATATCCTCAGTTGTCTATATTCTTATATTTATTTGGGAAAATTTCAGATAATCATCAATATAGCAAATTAATTTCCATTAGTTTTTAAAGAGATCTGAAATTTAAATCACTGCAATCTTGTGGGGTGGTAGTGAAATTAACTTGTAAAGTAGAAAGACAAAAATAACCCTTTCAAAATCAAAGAAGAAATAATATGATTTGCAAGTGGCAAACACATCATAAATAAGTGGAATTGCCATATAAATAGGTGAAATTAATTTCTTAACAGGAACATATATGTTGGAGTATAATCAAGTCAAATTCCATTTGTAAGTAGTGAATATATCATGAACAAGTGAAATAGTCTTATGAACAAGTGGAATTCCACTTTTTTCACCAAGTACTATCCTAAAATTGTTCAAAAGACTATTTCACTTATTCATCATGTGTTCGATACTTGTAAATAGAATTTGACTTGATCATACTCCAATATAATTTTGTTAAGAAATTAATTTCACTTGTTCATATGAGTATTCCACTTATTCATGATGTGTACACCACTTACAAATTAAATTATTCCTCCTTTGATTTTTGAAAGGGTTATTTTTATTTTTTTTTACTTCAAAAATTAATTTCACCGCAGCCCATCAGAATGCAGCGAAATTTCAATTTTCTTTAAACACTAATAAAAATTAATTTACTATAGTGGTCCTTATCTAAAATTTTCCTCCCAAACTTGACAGCAGAAAATGATGGAGTAAATACTAAATGCACGCGTGGACTCTTTGATTTGATCTAAAATAAATAAATAAAGGGATAATTACAACGAAGTCCCACACAAAAGAAAAAATAAAAAAATGGTCCTTGAAATTGTTAATGACAAGTCGAGGAGCGTCCATTAACAAATCGAGGAGCTTACACTAACAACTTCTGGGACTATTTCTTCATTTTTTCTCCTGTATTAGATTTCATTGTAATTACCCCATAAATAAATAAGATGAATTTTATTCTGATTTTAATTTTTTTGGGTAAGATCATATATCCCATTTTCGTAGGGTGTCAATCAAGTCAGGGAATCATGGAAGACGTGGGTACGTGGGTCCCATGTTGGACGAGGACAAAAAGTTAGGGGGCCCGGGCTTCGAATCGACTGTTAATGGCCCACAAGCCCATTCGATGAACGAAGCGCTCATGTCAGTCTTTCACCCACTTCTACTGCATTGCATTCTCATTTTCTAAGTTCTATCGCTTTATTTTCTTTTATTTTCAAAATAAATCAATAGATTAGGCTGAGCCAGAAATGTATTTTTCTGAGTAGTTTGATAATTAACACCTCAGTATTTGAAAATCTCAAATCAGTTACTTTTTCTTTTTTTTTTTTGGCCGTGACAGTTACTTTTTCATACTAACATGTGTTTCGTACTTTCGTCAAGTGTAGTAAATAGTTAATGAAACATAGTAAATAAAACTGATTTTTTGAAATTTTGATATTTTCACAATATACTAACAAACATAGGGAAAATCTATTTGCAGGTATCTGTACTTTATTCAGTTTTTAATTTGGTACCTATGTTTTTTTCTCTTAATTAAATCATTAATTTTGCTTTGTTCATATTGTTAGCTCCTACAACTTTGCTCTATTAATATTTAATATTGCTAGCTCATGTACAGGAATTAACAGTACTAACATAGCAAAATTAAAGCATTTAATTATGAGAGAAAAACACATAGGTACCAAATTGAAAATTGAGTAAAAATATAAATACCAACAAATAGATTTTCCCACAAACATATACACACACACACACATGCACATACTTTCATGATATAGATAAAAATGACTTTTAGTTAGGTCTAGTAGAAAGAGTTAATCACTCACGTGACAAACTATTGAGTCCCTATCATAAATGATGTCTATATTTAATGTCTAACAGTGTTTTGAATAAGATTATCTTTAATAAGAGGATATCTATACCTATAAAAAAAAAAAAAAAAGACTTCTATTTCTCTCCAAAAAAAATGGAAAAGACGTTTACTTCGTGGTTTAGGGGAGGACATGAGTTTTGATTAATGATAAGGTAAAAACATCAATATAATCATCATGAGCTTAATTATTATAACATTTTTTCCAAAGAGTATAGATGCTTAATTTGTCAAAACCCTCCATGAATATTTCAGTAACCACTCATTGGTTATTAGCGATTATATTCACTTTTTATTCCAGAGAGCCTATTAAAACGCAAAATAATGAACAAATTAATTAATGGGTAGCCTAGAGGCTACAGGTAGCAAGGGATAAGATTTGTTTATACTATAAACTGACATGAATCACAAGTATTATTGCTGAGAATAACAGCTACTAAATCAATGCTTTAAAACATAATTGTGTTAGGTAATCTTTTGTTAACACTTTATTATCAAATTTGCACCTTAATCTTATTTTATAAGTATTAAAAAATTATGTGAAGCACCTCATATTTTGCACAATAAAATGCGAATTACGAAGAAATTGAACTCTTACAAAGCATTTTATTCACTTTATTATTATTTTCATATAAATATATAAATATGGAACGAAAGTATCACGCATGGAATTAAATAGAATTATAAAAATATATAGAAGGGAAAAATAATTTGTTTTAAAATAAAATGCCATACATAAATAATTCATGATAAAACCATGTCACTTTGATCCTAATGGAATGTACTTTGGTGCAGCTTATGTATTAGATTTTTGAATTTGAGTCCGTATGAATTTAAAAAAAAAAAAAAAAAAAAAAAACTCCTTTAAAAGAGTAACCCATCAAGTAAGGTCAATAATACTCGAATATATGATATAGTCAAATAGTCATAGTAAAAAAAGGAATTTATACTAAAAGATAGAGTTTGCTTAAGAAAGTTTGATGACACTAACGTAGGAAGGCATAAAACAGTTATGGACAAGAAGACTGTTTTATTGGAAACCGAATCTCAATTCCCAACAAAGCTAAGTGAGTATTACTATAATTATATACTATATGGCACCAAACTTGCACCACAAAGTTTGTTTTATTATTTTTGTCGGCACATGCATTAAACGACACTAATACTATAATAATGACTCTAACTGATTCATGGAAGCGTGATCATATATATGAATAATAATTATACACACACATAGTCAGAGTTACGTGAAGGGATAGGAAAACCAGATTTCTACCTGAAGAAGCAAACGCCGATGCGGTTCGGTCGCTATTATACTGACAATGGGTCGAAGAACAATTTCATAGGAAATTTACTTACTCATTAATGATGATGTTGAATGTTGATTAATGATTAATTAGGTACACCAGAACATTTAATTTCCTGGTTCTAGAATCCATGGTACAGCTGGTTTCTGTGTGTTGTGTGTACCCACTTTAATATTCACAAACATTTTTAGTAGTGTATATAGAAAAGTAGTGAGAGGCATGCATTTTTTTTCCAAAAGATAATGCGGAAAGTAGGATATTAGAAATCATTTTAATTTATGCTTGATGTGAATTATAAATGGAGCATATGCTTCTCTTTATTATTATACTTCAAGATCTTTTCGATCAGATTCATCCCATTTAAGAATATAATGCAAGTTGCATATGATAATTAAATAAACGTGGTGTTAAAAGTTTAAGAAGTTACACACACACACACACGGTAGTTAAAACATTGTATATATGACACTCCCTCCTATATCTTAAATATAAGTGCTAGATATAATTAATTTACAGATATTAAGAACATTAGTTGTTAGTTATTTGTAAAAATATATGTTTATTTTCTGAAAATACACTCTTAAATTGTTTGTATAGAAATTACCCTTTGATGAAAACTATTTTAATTAAGTGTAATCAATGATGATTTATAGAAAAATTATAAATTTAGAAAATAAAATGGATTAAAGATTAATTACCAAAACATACTCCTCTATTAACTCATATGTTTAGGACGGAAGAAAATAGCTATTTTGGATAGTCTATTCATGACGAATGACTAGCTACTTAAAGTTTATGTTTGAAAGTTAAAACAAATATCATAATGACACATGTTATATACTTATTCCGTCTGTGTGTGTACACAAAAGGTTCTCTCTTTTTAAATAGTTCATCCCATTTTATAAAGTTTTTTAAGCTTTATTTGAATAATAAATGTTTTTATTCATTTTACCTCATACATTCTCTTTCACCATATTTTTGTCATTATTACTCTCTTTTCCGCACTCATTAAAGGACATGTTTTAAAAATATTTTTTTTCATATTTATTATTTTTAACTAATTTTAATTATTTTCTTGAACAATTAAATTTGACTTATAAATAGGAAAGGAGGAAGTAGGTTAGATATTACTAATTAACTCTTTTTTCGTTTTTGGTAAACATTACTAATGAACTCTTTAATTTGTAGGCATCACCAGTGTCATTTTTTAAAAATAAGGCACACATATATTTAGACAGAAATATATTGGAGAGATTGTCTATTAATATTTTATCATTATTAATTAAATGTATAGTAGATAATTAAGCATTGACTTGTTTTTTTTTTGTTCAATTGCATATATGTGTTCCTTATTTAAAGAAAATACAAGAAAAAATATATATTCCAATATATAATGTCTTTTTTCTCTAAAATGACCACAATAGAAATTAAAATTATATATTTATATGATACTTTTATTAATATGACCCACTTTTTATTTTATTTTTTTTAATTTAAAGAAAAGCAAAGCTCGAATTTTAAATTGATAAGTATGTATAAGGTAAGAATGCCTTATATTTAAAATGGAAAGAATATATATAATAAAATAATACCAAGTTTTTTAACAAAATAGGAATAAAAGACTCTCCCATAAAAAAATAAAAACACGTATAAAAATTATGCAGGCTTTTTGGTGGCTGAGAGTTTGTGAATAACACGCCAATCACCATGCAACCATGGGTTGGTGGCCTAACAAAAAGATAGAGAGACTAAGATGACGCATTGTATTGCAAATCATTCACTAACTAATCTACCAAATCAAACTTCCCCTATGGCAAAAAAAAAAAAAAAAAAAAATTCATACTTCCCCTTTTCAATTCTATTATTTCACTTCCTATATATCACCCCTGTTCCCACTTCCCACTATCTGGCTTTCCTCTGATTTCTCTTCTTCTTTTTCCTTTCTTAAGAAAAAAAAAATTATTCCATCCAAAATAAAGGTTAACCATAAGATAGTCACCCCCAAATTTGTACATTATATTATTGCTATATATATAATAAGAAGCCACATATATAAGATTAACAAGTTCAATTTCTTGTTCTTAGTAATATGTATGCATTTCCTACACTTTAAACTGATGCAATAGCAGGAAATTTAAGGAAAATCACTATAAAGTCATAATGAGGGAATACGATCACTATAAAGTCTCATAATAAGTTAGCCGCGTGGTATTGATTATTATCATTTTCATTCTCAAAATAACTTATCATTATATACGGCTTATTTTCCGTGAGACTTTTTAGTGATTGCTTTTCTTTCCTTATAACCTCATAGTGATTTTCTCAGGAATTTATGTACAACAAATCATTTTTTTCCCTTTTTTAAGGATGCTGCACGATGTGGTTGGGGTTTCTAAGTGGAGTAATTCCAGAGGCAACCGATGTCGTCGGCGACGGGCCCAGCAGAAGCTGACGAGTATGGTTGATTCTGAAAGGATCTCTGAATCATGTCATTGCTGTTATATATCACAGAGGATATATCTCCATCCAAATCTCCCCATCCATTGTTTTCCAGCTGAAAGCTATTTGGGACCTGTACTAGGCTATCCACTATGTCGTCCCGGGTCATCGGATCCTCCGCTTGATGACGATTCGGGTCGGAGAAGCAGGTCACGTGGGATGACTCCCCAAACTCTGTCTGATTTGGCGAGCCCTCCATTAATGGAGGCAATTCAGAACAAGCTCCAGTCTCCACCATCATCTTCTCCCGTCCACCAATCTTCTGAAATACTCTGCACAGAACCCACTCATTCTGAAACAGAACAAAACATCGTCATCAACTTCCAACATATACAAATATGGTTGATAGATACATATATGTAAAAGAGAAAAAGAGATGAAACTTGACCTTAGAGGGGAGAACATGATGATGTGGAGGGTAGAGCCTATATTCATGCATGACCCAGTTGGTTTTTCCACCTTTGGGGGCTCTGCCTCTGTAGAAAACCAGAGTTTTCCTCATGCCGATCAGAGTCTTAGCTTTGAAGATCTCCCTGTCCTTGCCGGTGGCTTTCCAGTAGCCGGCATGGGTGGCCCGGTTGGTTCTCAAACCGGTGGGGTATTTCCGGTCTCTGACGCAGAAGAAATACCACTCTTTCTCTCCCATTTTGGCCCTCCCTGCACATTAATTAATTCCACACAAGAAAAAAAAATCATCAGTTTTGGAATAAAGTCGGGGGAAAAAAAAAAGCAGATATAATTGATGAGGGAGACTAGTTAGTTACAGGGAAGATCCCAAGGCTCGGACTTGTTGAGATCAGCGTCGGCGATGGCGAGAGGAGAGAAGCAGGGGTCGAGGACTTTGGGGGAGAGGTAGTGGGTGATGAGTTCTTCATCGGTGGGGTGGAATCTGAATCCGGGAGGGAGTTGAATTGCCTGAGAAGGGAAAGAGTTTGCCATGACTGACTTGGGAAGAGTGAATGGAAGATCAGAGAGAAATAGGAGAGAGTGAAATACTGAGGAAGCGGGAAAGGAGGAGGAGGTTAGGGGGGAGTTAAAGTGGGGAGAGGGAAGGGATGAGTATGAAGGAGAGAGAAAGAGTGGGAGGGAGGGTAAATACTAAATAGAGGAAGAAAGGTGAGGAGATAAGGAGGTGGGGTATATTGAAGAGGAAGATACAAGGAAACGAGGTTGGATTCTTAAGGAAAAAGGTGGTGAGGCTGAGGCTGAGGCAGAGGCAGAGGCAGAGGCTGAGGCTGAGGGTGCCTGGTTTCACTCATATTTCTTCTCTCACCTCATGAATCACCTTCTTCCACTCTCCTCAACTTTTCTTCCCATTTTCTTACTTTTTTATAATATTATATTATTTCCCTCAATTCAATTCAATCTCTTTAGTTTTGACTCCATCAAAACTTTCTTTCTGTATTTTGATTTAAGGAAGTACTCAATTCTTATACTTCAACCCATTAAACGGTTTTAAAAATTAAAATAAAATTATAAGGACTAAACTTATTTCCCAAACATGCATCAATCTTATAAAACCAGATTCATTAAGGAGCATATGATACCGATTTCTAAAGAGTGAGACACACTATTTAACATTTTTTTTATTGTTTTACTGTATGGAGGGGCTTTTGTCGTTGACCATTACCTTCTATTTTAAATTAATGGAGTATAATTTATTGTATTTTGAGAGTATATTTTCCTTACCTGGTTTTTTGAGAGTATATAATAATATATTGAATATTTTAATATAAGATATATTTATTTAATTTAATTAGATTAAGGAAGTTAGTTGAGTTAGTTATTTTGACATGTATTTTTTAAAACACCCTAGTCATCTTCCTTAATTCTTTCACTCCCTCTCCTTCTTAATTATTGTTGGGACAACATCAATAGAGGCAAATTAGGAAAAAACTGGCAAATATGAAAACTCTATCTTATATTTAGGACCAATATCAATTCTTCAAATATATCTTATATTAAGGACAGAAAAATTATTAGTAGGACGGGTATTATATTTATATGATTAAATGATGATATTTTATATTCATATTATTAAAATATCAATAAAGTTAAAATTGAAAGCAGCCATCTTGTCCTTTTTCCTCCTTTTTCTTTTTTGTTAAAGAAGGTTTTGGTGATGATATATTTGTTTTGAGTGAGATTTATTTTTCCCTTTAGGCATATAAACGTTTAACAAGTGAGTGCTCAAAGGACTATGCGCCACCATTCGCGTCAAATCATTTTACTAGTAATTAAAATCTAAGGATAGATATAGTCAGGTCCCAAATAAAATAAAAAAATAAAAAAATAGTCCCTTGAAATCTCAAAATAAAAAAATGGTTCTAAGAACTTGTCAATGACACTTCTAGAATTGTCAATGACCTATACTTAGAGCTGTTAATAGGACCATTTTTCTATTTTAAAATTTTAAGAGACCATTTTTTTATTGTTTATCTTATCTTCGACCTCACTATAATTTTTCCAAATCTAAGAAGGATACCACGTGAATCCAAGCTCTTCATCTTTTGAACTCATTTCATTTTTCGTTCTCATATATTCCTTCTGGTCCTAATTATAAAATAAAGTTAACTTTTTTGGAGAAATTAAGGAAGCCAATTAAATTACTTTAGAGTATTTTTATTTTTATTTTTTTCTCCAGACTAATTAATTTGACTATTAAACTAATAGATAATGTAAGGATACTAAAAATATAAACACTCTAAAGTAATTTAATTGGCTTCCTTAATTTCTCAAAAAAAATCAATTTTATCTTATAATTAAAACCGGAGGGAGTATATAATTTTGACACCTAAGCTCCATTACCTAATTGAATGTTTGACTGGTAATAAATGGACTTATTCGCTAATCAACTCTTCCATTTTAATAATGTGCATAAAAAACAGTATTCCACAATGAGATAAATATCGACAATAATTTATTGATAATATTTTTAGGGAAAATCCCTATAAACGACCCTTGAAATATGTAAATCCCTAATCAGTACATTGAAATTCAAAAATCCGAATCAGTCACAAGTCAGTATGGATGAACAATGCGGGCGGCGCCAAAAGACGATTTTACCCTTCAGCCCTCATTCTCGCCACTTCAAAAATAACAACACGGGGTTCTTAATTAACAACTCCGGATTCTTGATTAACAACTCTGTATTCTTGATTAACAACTCCAGTTTCATCTTTTTACTTTCACAATAACAACACCGATCTTGTTATTAGCAACTCCGGATTCTTGATTAACAACTCCTCTTTATTCTTCCACATATTCGCATCTCAAAAATATAGCGTTGTTAATGTAAAATACGATGTTATTATTGGACCTGAAACTTAAATTACGAAGTTGTGAAACAAGAAATGGGAGTTATTAATGTAGAATAGGGTATTGTTAATAATAACACCGGTGTTGTTATTGTGAAAGTAAAAAGATGAAATGAAGTTGTTAATCAAGAATACGGAGTTGTTAATCAAGAATCCATAGTTGTTAATTAAGAGGGCATGTTGTTAACAAAAAAAAGAGGTGTTGTTATTAGTCTTGAAACTTAAATTAGGAAGTTGTGAAACAAGAATACGGAGTTGTTAATCAAAAATCAGGAGTTGTTAATTAAGAACCCCGTGTTGTTATTTTTGAAGTGGCGAGAATGAGGGTTGAAGGGCAAAATCGTCTCTTGGCGCCGCCCGCACTGTTCATCCGTACTCACGCGTGACTGATCCAAAATTTTTGATTTCAATGTACTGATTAGGGATTTGCATATTTCAAGGGTATTTTATAGGGATTTTCCCATATTTTTATTGTGACCTACTAGTATTTTATTCTCTAGAAATCAAAGAAATTTAAGACCTTCCAATGTAACAAAGAGATTAAAATGAAAGTTAAGATCTGAAAGCCAAAAATTTATTTAAATTAGTACAAAATAGATATATATACACTCACTGCATCTCTTTTTTTTTTTTTTAAGAAACCTTTTAATTAGAATCTCTTTTTGTCTCAAAATATAATAGATTGTATCATATTTTGTTCATAATCATATCATTTTACTCTGAAATTTTTGAAAGTGGTAGGAAATATATTAATTATAGTTTGGAAATACATCTTTATAAGTAATTGATTAGGGACAAATATGAAAAGTTGACATACTTTTAATTATATCTTATTAACTGAATTGAATAAGTACCTTTTATTAAAAACATTTTCTAAAAAGGGAGGAAGGGAGTCCTCTGTTTGACCCAAAAAAAATGTTCAAGAAGATCAGTATTGAATTCAATGACTGAAAGTAGTAGTGACATTCTGGTGAACAAAACTAATCGGTTGCTAGTAGTACCGAATATCCGTGGATAAATTCAAAAAAAGTTGGCTAAATAGATAAGAGTTATGCACATTTATTAGTTTTTTTTTTTTTTTTCCATCGTTTGGATTGCACTGGCTATTTTTCGGAACAAGGTTACTAATAGGTTATCATTTTTTTTCACAGCATCTTTATATTATGAAATATGAAACTACTCCAGTCTCCAGACAATGTCTTATAAATCAAAACGGAAGGAATAATTAGAGTTAAAAAAAGAAAGCTATCCTGTTTTTTACAAGTTGTAGGTTAATCGGTTTACCAACCCACCTTATAGCTAGGCTAGAAATATTTTTTGAATTTTTTTCTTAAATTTTTAAATATTTTAAATTTTGATATTTGATTATTAAATCTTATATCTCAAATTCAATTTAATTTTAAATTTTCATAAACAAAAATGATTAAATTAATTTTCAAAAATTTTAGATATATATATGCTCTGCAAAAATTATGCATAATTGTTCTAATTATGTAAAATTGGTAAATTAGAGAAAAAAGTAAAAAATATACAAAAAAACATATATAAAAAATGAATATTTGGTCATATACCATATTTCTCAATCACTTTTTCAAATTAAATCAATTATGTATTAGAAGAGGCAGCCACGAACCTCAAACTAGCACTACTACAGAATTATGATATAACCACCCCAATGGACGTCCCAATTTTAAAATTGGGTGGTTAAAAAGGAAGGCGATGGCATTTTCATAATTATGTGTACGTAGAGAAACCTTTAGACGTCCCAAATTTGAATTTGGGACGCCTAAAGATTTCCACTGGAGCCAAAAAAATAAATTAAAAAAATTTAACTTACTTTAGACATCCCAAATTTGATTTGGGACTCCTAAAGTATTGACTTTAGGCGTCCCGAATGGGATTTGGCACGCCTAAAATTTTTTTGGGACTCCTCAAGTCATGTCAGAAATTTTGACATGCATCCCTTTTCTTCATTTCCATGTCAGAAACTCATCCCTCCTTTTCCACCTTTCCCATCCCCCATTACTTCTCTTCCCTTTTTTCTGCATTTCCTTTTTTCTTTCATTCCCGTGACTTCGTCTTCTCTATCTACACCATGGGTATGCTTTTTCATTATTTTCTTTTTTTCATTACACTTCGTCTTCCTCTCTTCCTATTCTTCATTCCCTTTTCCACCACCTCCTTCCATTCTCATAGCACCTTCTTTGCTCTCACCCTCCGGCATACGCCTCCTCCACCTTTTTTGCCCCCTCCACTTTCCGGCGTAGACCTCCCACTTTCATCGTTGCTTTCAGCCTCCGGCGTACCTCTCCTCTCCACTGTGCATACACAACTCCTCCAACGTCTTCTCTCCACCTTGGAAGCACATAGATACCGTTGGCTGCCCTCTCCCCTACTTTCATCAGGTTTGTTTTTTTTAAAATATAAATTTACATGAAGAATTAAGTTAAACTTGCAATGTGAAATTATTATAATGCTTTCAATTTATTTATATGATTCTAGTTATTGGAGTGTTTTTCCCTTAATTGTTTTTTTTTTTTTTTTGCCAGAATCATAAACTAGTTGTTAATAGTTATGCAATACTAATAATGTTTTTTTTTATACGTTTGGAGCTTGGAAATAGAGGGAAATACATATGTATATTTATTTTGATGAAATAAACAACAATTAGTTTGTAGTTGTGTGGTGACAAACATTTTGACACTTTCTGGTTGTTGTTATACATATATAATATTAGGTTGTATGAGTTGTTGTTGTTATACATATATATATAGTAAAAAGATTGCAGTGCTAGATGTCTTTACCATTTTATAAGGGACATTTTGTGGTTTATGAATCCATCTTCAATTCTATTTTTACAATTTTAATTTGCTGGGTAATGAAGAATATAAATAATAATTTAAAAAAAATAAAACTTTTTAATGTCCCAAATTAAGAATTAGGATGTCTAAAGTCCCCCTGTGGAGGACTTTAGACGTCCCAAATCTCGATTTGGGACGTCTAAAGTCCTCCACAGGGGGACTTTAGACATCCCAAATTGAGAATTGGGATGTCTAAAGTCCTGACTTTAGACGTCCCAATTCTTAATTTGGGACATTTAAAGTCTCACTTTAAACGTTCCATTTTTTTGGGACGTCTTTTCTTAAAACATACTACGCCCCCTACATAGACGTCCCTCAGTTTTTGGACGTTAAAAGTGCTAAAATAGGGACGTTAAAACCCTTTTTTATAGTAGTGTAGATACCAGATGATAATATCAAAAAAAAAAAAAGACAAGAAGAAGAAGATGCTCTTTTTTTTTTTTAGGTACATATATCCTTTTATTGGAGGCAGTCATGTTCAAGATATTGTTAGATGCTAAATGCGGATACCTCTCTTAGTGGGGATTCAAACATTGATTTGCCATATTGTAAGGGAATATTTGTAAGGGAATAACCTATTCTGCTAGACCCAATCATGTTGGTAAGAAGATGCTCATTCATGGGGAAGGAAAGAAAGAAAAAATGGAGACGGGAAAGCTGAAAAGGTGAGTGAGTGCTCCATTTAAATGCAAATGAAAAAGATGAATGCTATGCATAGATGCATGAGACGCCTCTTGCTGCCTCAATAATTGCAACCTCTTCAACACCACGCTGCTGCTTGTGGAGGCCACATTTGCACTTATTCTCTATCATTTCTAATCTCTTTTACCAATTAATGCTCTTACAACTCAATTCAAATTGACTAGTTATATAATAAACGAACTAGAGAACCAGTCTCCTAATCGGTCTTATCAAGAATTTTAGATGAATTGACTGGTTTAGATTTTATATTCACCCCTAAGCCTGAAGTAATACCTTTTTTAGTTTAAAAAATATAACAATTCTTCTTATTGTGTGATTTAGTAACTCTATTTAATTGTGGATTAATGTTTTTTTTATTTAAATGGTATCTTATGAGTTTGATCTTGAATTAACTCTGATTTAAACGACTGTCTCAATTTGTTCATCAACCAATCCATTTTTCATTACCTTGCTTTTACAGTTGTTAATTGAAAGCTAAATGCCTACAATATTATACTCTCTTTTGTCCTTTAGACGCATATATTCCAAAAAATAGATAATCTTTATTATAAAGTCGCCAAGTTAAAAATCAGTTACATTTTTTAAATATTACCTCTATAGTTTGATGAATAAAATATACGCTTGAATCAAAAAAAAGAAACTAGATAAATGAATAAGTGAAATGAGACACATAACAAATCAAGAAATGGAAAAACATGAGAATGAAGGAAAGGTTTTTTACTGTTGTAGTGTCGCGTGCTTTTGTTTGGTTCGAGTCATTATCACCATTAATTGACGCATCATGCAAATTGATTCGTGCCACTTCCCCCTCCACAAACTGATTTTTTTTTTTTTTAATGGTTCCAAATCACTCTCATAATGGCAAAATGTGAGTGAGATTTGTATTGTACTTGTGTTTGTATGGCTGCTTCATCCAACCCCCCAAATAAGTGACTATTTGTGTTTGTAAAAATACGTTTACATAAGTTAAGATAAAACTTTTCTCACACACGTACTTCATAAACTATCAATCATATCAAAAAAACAGACACTTAGAATGTCACCATATAATCCATGAACGTAAAATAGAGAAGGCGGCCATTGCCGATGTCCTAAAATATCCCAGCTCTGACACATGGCAGGTTCTGATTGGTCAGCTGATCATCAGTTTGGTAAAATGATCAAATTTTCATTAAAAAGGTATAATTACAGGATGATGCCTAACTCTCTTGAATTGACAACACAAAAGCCGCATGGCTCTCAAGTCTCATCTCACTCCGGAGTGCTTCCCCTCTTCCGACATGCCTGGGGACACACCACGTGGCATTACCGGCGCTGTACGATGACACCAATAATTTCTAAAGTAAAATGAGTTTTTATGGTTTAGTGTATTGCTGCATGCTTTTTTAATGAAAAATGTTAACAAGACTGTTGTACTAATTCTTAAAACTCTATTGGGAAGAACAAATTAAGCTCTTCTGTCAAGTTAGTGAGGTTATATTTAGAAAACCAAAATCTAGCAAAAATTGGTAGCCGCTCACAATATAACGAATTAAAGATTGAATCTCTTGTTGAGAAAGATACTGTGAATAGAATTATCTTTCATAGGAGAATACTTATATCTATCCAAAAAGAAGTTATATTTCAAAAATGATGTTCTGGGTCTGGGGTTGCTGGCTTAGCTTGTTGCCCAATGAATAGTCGCTCAAATTTTAATTGCTATTTCAATAATAATAATAATTTCAACCCAACATGTATGCTATTCACTGCAACTATACCACTGCCTTTTTCATTCCATGCAAAAATAATTAATCAGTTCTTATCAGTTAGGTACTTCCTTAAATCCGCGATTTCACTTACATTCAATCAAATATCACATTCCACTTCCATTTTCACTGCATATTTATTAATTTATTTCTTCTTTTATTCTTCATATTTTGCCCATTATCATCAAAAGCAGGCACATAATAATAAGGAAGGTCCTCAAAATGAAACGATATATGTAATACATAAACATATTAATCTCTTCATGCAGTCACGCAGCCACTCAGGGAGTCAGGGGTCCGTTTTATTCCCAACACAACCACAGATAGACAAAATTATCCATTACAACAAAAGTAATAAAATTTATCCTCAATCCAATATCACCAAATACACGAATATCAAAGAAACCTAAGTTTATAGCAACGTTTGCTTCAAATTGAAGGATTTTGAATTAAAGTCATCTGAATATTATCAGAATATTCACATTTCACTTAAATCTCTATTTTATTAAACAGCATCTATCCAACGCCAGCTCAGCAATTTGCCTCCAACTTGATGACTTCTAACGACATACTACTAAGCTTGTCACATAATTCTATTGTGAACTGCCACTCCGAACTCTAGCTAGAATGAATATTAGGTTAAGCACTTTGGTACCATTTTTTAGGCATTGCATTGTTCCTACATTTGCTAGGAATTTTGCTGCATTGACTGTTCAGATTTTCATTCACTCTTAGAATGTTCTTTTAGGAGAGCAAAAAGTCTGCTGGCTGCCATTTTTCTGCTTTGACTGGAATCTTCATTGTCTCTGTTATCTCAATGTGCTTTATCTTGCTGTGTTAGTTGGTCGCAAGGTCTGAGCATTGCTGTTTTTGTCATATTTGTTGGTATATGTTGAATTACTTCTGAAATTTTAAGAGTTTGCACAGTTACATTGCGTAAATTGTTGGATTTGTTGCTGTGAGTGCAAGCATTGTCTCATTGCTGTCATTCTTGGGCATTGCTATGTATTTGTGATAGTTTTAGATTACTGAAAATAATTGCTGCTATCATAATTCATGAATTAGTCTGAGCATAGTTTATGGCGCTGAACTGAGTACTTGCTAAAAAAGCAAAAAAAAACTTGGTTGAAGATCATTTGTTAATCTTCCTGATGCTTGATTATTTGAGGCTAACCTCTATTTAGTTATCATAAATTGCTGTAAAGTATGACTGGACTTGCTGGTTTTTGGATGAGAATTGTGAGTTGATGTGAGCTGGTTTAGGTTCTGCTAAATTGAGTACATAACTGCGGTGATATAATTGATTGGTTTGGAAAACTGAATTAGCTTATCCAAAATGAGTTTGCTAGTTTAGATTGAACAGAAAAAGAAAATCTGAAAAGCAAACTCATCCTCGCATTTAAGCTGCTGATTTGTGATTATTGCATTAATTATGAACTCAGATTGTCCTCCTGCACCTGGAACTGAAATTTTGACAGAATTGCATCATTTTGAACACTATCATTGGGCTAATGAATTTTTCCCGACTTTTTTATATGTATGCCCTTAATTAAGATTGTGAGTTTGCAAGCCTTTCAAACTGAATATATATATATATATATATATATATATATATATTTTGTAGTACCTTTTGTGCTACTGATTTTACTACAAAAATGAATCTTTGCTTGCTGAGATCTTAAACTGTTAGTGTCATTTCACTGCTTTTTGAACATGCCCCCATCCTAAAAACCCTCTTTCAGATCTGAATTCAAAACCTGTTTGATATGAATTTGTGCTGCTACAATTCACTAGCCACAAATTCAAATATGGAACTCCTCTAAAATCTGATCTGCTTCTTGTTGTTTGAGCTTTTTTTATGTATGTAAAGCTGATAAAAAACTTCCTGAAACTCTGCCGCAACTTAGAAATTTTACCAAGAAATATGCTTGATCCACTTTCTTCCATTTCCTCCTCTTATCCCACTTCTTGTGGCTGTGTTCATGTTGTGATGTGCTCTAGAAACTCTATCAGGATAACAACAGGTTAAATAAATAAAGAAAACATGCAACATTGCCAATATCACAAATGCTTCAAGAACCCTGAAGCTCTGAACAAAATTTGTTGCTTGGAAAAAAACAGCAGAAGAAACAAAATAAACGGGAAGCTACTCGGTGCTCCTTGGCAGTAGCAGAAGTTTCCTGCACTCATAGGGGTTAAGAATGCCTTGAAGACAGTGTGTAAGGTGCCCAAAATATTTCTCTTCACAGAACAGCCAATAAACCTTTAGTCACATAGACATTACATTGATACATGGCTTCAGGGTGTTGAATGTTACTTAACTCTAATAAATATCAGCACAAAAGAAAAGGCATCATGCGCGGCAAAGAGATATATAACCAGCATGGTGTGCAGGGTAAATTAAAGAATCCATGCCATTTCCCCGTGAAGAATATGCTTCTTGGATTTCAGCAAGGGCCTGACTAAATTAACGTGAGCTTTAAAATCTGAAGTTGGGAATCTAAGGCCTTATAAAGCCCCTCATTCAAGATAGCCCTCTCGATATCAAAATCATGACAATGACTAATTCACACAAATAAAGAAATTAATTAAAATAGTTACTTGTGAAAAATGTGTGCTGGCTTTTGCAAATCAATCAATTAACACCTATATTTGAAATTGGAAAAACTTCTATTGCATCTGAAGCATTCATCATATATAAGAAAAATTTAATGAAATTCTAGTAGGATTGTGAAAATACACATCTGGTAATACTTGATGCTAAATGTTATGTTAACATTTTCAGGCAATGAAGAGCAGGACAAGATGTACTTACAAATAGCGTTGGTCTTGGATGCATGGGTATAACAATGAAGTCTAGGTCAAGGGAAGACATTTAATCGATACTTACATGACATGATTAAAAGTATCATAACATGGTTAAAGTTTATGGTTTTGGGTTGAGTGCGGTATGACAGCAAGTCAAGATTATTGATCAATTTTAACATGGTATCATTTGGTAATAGAATTTGAAAGAAGTATCAAAGAAAATATGGAGATATAACAACATAGACATAGCTAGCTATATTTAATTATGCCAATTGCTTGGCGATATTGACAATGTCATTTTTCACTCCATGATTTGAATCGTTTCTTAAGAGAAAAACCACTTTCAGAAAGAAGCCTTGACAAAAATCTCTTGCTTCTATTATCAGTGCACTTTGTTTTGTCATCACTTAAGTTGCTTATCAGAGACCAGTGTGTCTCAAAATCAGGCTCATAGCCGACTTGCTGCATGGCCTGCATAATCTCTGATGCCTTCTTAAGATTCTTTTCCATGCGGAGATTGTTGATTACAGAGCAAAACATTTCTCTCGTCGGAGTTTCACCATCCTGAATCACGCCCATTAGGAACTGTTCTGCTTCTTCTGTTCTTCCATGTTGGCAGAAGCAATGGACAAGCATTTCCTGCGTTTTGATTTGAGGTTTGAGATCATAAACAGACATCTCAGAATACAAATCCAAAGCTCTTTCCAATTTATTTTGTGCACAGAATCCACAAATTACGGCATCATAACTGCTGGAGATTGGAACATTATGCTTCTTCAGCATGATGTTCATAAGGTGAACTGCTTTGTCCAATCTTCCATACTGGCAAAATTGTTTAACCAGATTATCGTAATTGATATTATCTGGGGTTAAAAACCTCTCCTGCATCCTGTCCACAAAATTTTCCGCTTCTCGTACCTTACCATGAGAAAGAAGGCCTTCAGTTATTGCGTTTTGAATGACTGAACCATGACTCCATCCTCTTGATTCCATTTCTTGACTAAATTCCAGGGCTTTTTGCAGTTCCCCAACATTACACAGACTACTTATAACCACCCTCATGCTGCGGCTGGCAGGCTTAAGTTTCTTCCCAATCATAGCAGTCAAATAATGCACGGATCTGCAAACATCTTTACAATGCAAGAATCCGTGGACAAGAAAATTATAAGTGACTTCATTGGGGACAACTTTCTTCTCATCCATTTCATCTAGTATCTTATTAACAAGAGAATTGTTTCGAGATGACAGAAGATAGAATATAAGAATGTTATATACTACAAGACCATCAAGTGTACCTTGTCCAAGCATAAGGTTCTTCAAGCTTAGGGCATCTAGGGTTCTACCTGTCATACACATCATTCGCACCAAACATCGATAACTTGAGAGGGTTACCAAGCTTTTTCTTATAGCAAACCCAAGTAGTTCCCCAACTTTGCTCAAATCATTAGCTTTGAAGCTCCCTTGAATAAGTACATTGCACACTTCAGAATCCAGAATTAGTCCTTTTAACAAAATATCCTGGAATACTGTGTCTGCTTTCTCAGTGTTCCCAGAATTATAAAACCCATCGATCAATGCATAATGAGCAGAAGTAGAAAATGCAGAGTGCTCTTTCAAAATAATATCCTTCAATGCAAAAGCCCTCTCATGCAAATCAGCCTTACAAAGCTGATTGATTAACAAGACAGAAACATCCAAACAGGGTACCAAATTTTTATCTAGCATGCCATTTAAAACGGCAAAGGCTACATCAAACTTCCCCTCCCTAAGCAAACCTCTAATAAGATTATCATAACCAGCATGATCCAAGACAAACCAAGGTTGTAGCTGTTCTAAGAACTCTAGGGCAATGCCAGAAAAACCAGTAGCACAAACTATTTCAAGGAACGTGTAACAAATACCTAAACTTTGGTAAGGGTATGATAGCAGCATGATTTCAAGAAGCTGCAATGCTTTTCCAAGCTTTTTTTGATGGCAGATATAAGTAAGAAGATCTTTAAAAACGCCCAATGCGGGTAACCAGTTATCTTTTTGAGCAACATCCCAGTAATTATGAAAATCCCTCATGTTTCCTTTTTTACATAAACTCATTAGTAGGGCAGTATATGTCTCATTCTCAACACAAAGTTTCCTTTGAAGCATTTCCTCCAGTATAAACTTTGCATTGCTCAGTAAGCCCTTCTTGCAGTAGGCTTGAACAACCAAATTGAGTGTTTCCTGGTCCAGTTTACAGGCCAACTGTGGCATTTTCCCCAAAAGGTTGGTCATTGACTTGATTTGTGACCTAGATGAGCAAAGGCGTCTCACTAACTCTGAAAAGTCGGGCAACAGCAATTCTTGCCCCCACCTGAGCATTTCTTCTACCAAAAGCAGTGCACTTTTTAGGTTGTTGCTGATGCATTCTTTCCTAATGAATGAGTTGAAATTAGGAACAGCGGAATCTTCAAGAATCCTATTAACGTGGTTCTCATACTGATCCAGGTCCGTATCCAAATAAAGTCCATTTCCAATATCATCAAAGAACTCTGTTTCTGAAAGTCTTGCATCATTGTCTCGTTTCAACTTCACAGTAAATGGATTAAGCCCCAAAATAAAAAATGCCTTGGAAAGTGGATCCTCAGACCAAGAAAGTTCAATTAAGCCGCGGTTCTTCATCTCTGAAATCAAACTTTTTGTTTCGTCAAATTTTCTAGCCTTGCAATACCCTGCTAGGAGAACTCTAAAAGTTGACATGTCAGGCATTGTTCCCCGATCCATCATCTCATCCAGAATGCCACGTGCGTGCTTCAACATTCCTAACTTAAACAACCCATTTATGAGAGCGTTGTAAGTATATATAGGCGGTGAAATGCTTTTTGACAGCATATCTGACATATAACCCAGTGCATTTTTCAACTTCCCTTCACGACAATTCCAGCCAATTAGAATCCCATAGGTTACTTCGTCAGGATTGAAGCCTATATTTTGTAGCTCTAGCATAAACATTCCTGCTTCCTCTGCCCCATAGCATACGCATACAGAATTTATAACTCTATTAGCAGCCATAACAGTCGGGATACGTTTTACTTCAATGAAGAAACTAAGCAGATCTTCAAAGTCCCTCTTCTCACAATAGCCAATAGCAATTTCATCAAGAACTAAGCTACTTATCTCAGAATTATAAGGCAAGACCTTCTTGACCAGAGTTCTAGCTTCGAGAATATTTCCATTTCTGCAAAGTAGCTTCATGACATCTTCCAACGTATTTATCTCGGCAACACTCAATGGTAGACCCAAATCCACCAAATCCAGCGAAGTTCGAAATGCAAGTTTTATTCTCTTCGTATGCACCAAAGCATTTAGGAAAATACAATAACAGGACCTTGAAAAAATCATACCTCGTTTTCTAATACAGTCGTATATCGAAACAGCTCTTTCTAGCTCTTTCATACCAACATAACCTTCAACTAATTTACTGTAAACCTCATGACAATCCAATAAAACTCCACGGCCCTCCAATGTAGAGAGAAAGTGCTCAGCTTCGTTAAGTAACCTGACTTGAATAAGCATGGAAGCCATAACTTCATACGACTTAGAAAGATGCTTGGATGCCCTACTCTGTTCGTCAGCCCGTTTGAAAATTTCCCACAAGCATCTGACCTTATCCAACTCAAGTCCATCTTTGAGAGACTCCGATTGAAGACCTAGTAATATTTCCAGTAAATTTTCGGGTTGCAACACAGACACCCTCCAGAATCGACGAGTGATTTCTGGGATTACATCAGAAATCCCCAAAAGAAGGTCTTTTAGAGAAGCGGTAGTATAGTCCCTGGCCTTATCATCAGAAAAATAAGATTTGGATAACACAGACTGAGCGATACCACGAAAATCGATAGAAGACAAATCTGCCTGGGTCGTCTGTTTCTGTTTGACTAAAGAAGATGAAGGAGAAATAATGGGACAGAACTGAAGGTTAAAGAAAATCCGTGGGAAGCAACAGACGGGAGAAAGAAGCGGATTAAAGGCAGGCTTAAGGTAGCGCCGGGTGAAGCAAGAATGGAGGATCATTCGGTGGCATCGAGTTCGAAGACGATGGATTGAAGCCTACGGATAAAACAACGTCGTTTAATTGGTGTTTCCCTGTGGAAAAAAAAAAAAAAAGACAGAGACACATAAGCAAGGTTCATGAACCTGGACCCGGCATTGAACCGGTCAGGCTATTGGGTCAAGGGTTAGTGGGTCAAACCGAAGTCAGACCGGGAGTCAGACCGGAGTCAATTAAAAATATATATATATAATTTAAATATTCATCCATACTATTTAAAAAATTACATAAGAGTTTTTTTCTAACCAATAGTCCAATATAACCTTCTAAACATAATACCCACAAAAATATTGTTAAGCACATAAAAATTTTTCTCCAACTAATGCCAAAAATATTCCATAATCCTTTTAAAACTCATTGAAAATTAAAAAATTTTAGGAAAATAATTTTTCTGAAAAAGAAAAGTAAGAAAAATGTCATTTGGAGCATAAAAAAGCAAAGTTTAAAATAAAAAAAATAAAAAAGAGACAACCCGTGAACCGGCAGGATTGCACCAGTTCACCCCGGTTTGACCGGGTCAACCCCGGATCAGAACAGTACCGGTCTATTAGCTGAACCGGACCGGCCAGTTGGTCAGTTTCCGGTCCGAACCGGCCGGTCCGGTCCAGTTTTATGAACAATGCACAGAAGTGATCCCAATTTAACAAGTTTTGTTTATCTCTATACTTAACGCCGTAAAACGCAAGTTAAACCCTTATGAAACTATTAGAGCTAAGAAGAATTACAAACTGAGACTAGAATCAAAATTTGATTAAATTGCAAAAACTGACAATAGTTAACCTAGAAAAAAGTGTTCCTTTCTCAACTTGCATGAAACATTCTTCGCTTTTATTTTCCATCCTACTGCAAATAAGGTGGTGAACGAAGGGATAGCATAACATTCTGGCAAATGTGTGATCATAAATAAAATGCAGAAAACAAAAGAAAAAGGCGAACCAATCAAAACCCATAGAATTGGTTAGAACTAGCCCACCTACGAGCTAGTTACTTGAGGTAGTTTTGACTCATTAGACATTCAATCTTATGTGCTTAAGAATTTGGCTATTTCTTTTTTTTTCCCTTAACATTATCATCCGTCTGGTTTAAGATTCATGCATACCCCTCATCACGTGTCTCCTATGGGAGACAAATTCGAGACGGAATATAACAAAGCCTTTCATCATTAAAACAACTTTATGTTGGATGAAGTTGGCTATTTCTGATAGACAATACTACATTCGGCTCTAAATATAAGACTTAGTTAACTTTTTTCTTTAGAGACATTAAAACAGTTAAATAAATTAATCATATCACATGTTGTTTAAGATCAGATTATATATCAATTTATAAGTTAGATAAATTAATTTGAAGAAAAAATGATAAATATAAATGCTTTAAAATAATTAAATTAGCTTCATTAATATCCCCAAAAAATCAACTGAATCTTATATTTAGCACAGGAGGTAATATTTTTTAAGTTGGTGATGTGCGAAGTTAAGTTGGCGCGTACAAGACTGATAAATAAATGTAATATTTAGTAATGTAGAACAACATGAATAAAAATTGTCTGTGTTTTCTTCCATAGGTGTTAATTTCAAAATGCTATTTCTGTACAGAAGATGAAATGTAATGACATTCGCGTAATCATTGAGTTAATTTCAGCCAGCATGACAATTTGGAAGTAAAACCCAAAGTGATTGGGAAACTTTTGTCCAACCGGTCCTTGCTCATCACGTAAAAAATGAAGGAAACCAAGCATTATTTCTGTTACTAATGCTACTACTATTATGATTTACCATATTGAAAATAGCAACACACGAGCTCAAGTGTAACGCACAGCCTAAGCAACATTATTAACAAATTAGCTCTACCTCGTTTGGCCACGAGCATGTAATTTTGAACAACACTATTCGCTTCTTAACAGGGCAGTGGGCCAACTATGTGTGTGTTTGGGGGGAGCATTTGAACCCCCAAACGCTAAATTTTCCTTATAAGCTCAATACCCAATTTGAAAAAAAAAAAAAAATTGAGTGTTTGTTTTTTAAAGTGAGCAATCGAGCTTAATTCTATTTTAATAGCTTTTACCATAAGCTCAATTTCTCAGTTTTTACTGATTTAGCTTTTGAGGAGAGTGAGAATGGTTAAAATATTTTTTCAGCTGTGTTCAGTGTACTATCAGACTTATTATAATTTTACCCTTAATATACTTTTTTTTCTACAAAAATTAATTTCAATTATTATTTGGTGCTTTTAACCCTTAAAATATTTTTTCCACTGTACCCAATGTGTTATCAGACTGATTACAATTTTAACTTTTTTCAATTCCAAAAATTATTTTAAACTATTTTTTTTTTGGTGTTTTTAACCCTTTAAAATATTTTTTCACCCACTCTCTCTTATTATTATCACAAAAGTCACTTGTGCTTAAGTCAATCCAAACAAGTTTTACTTTTATAAAAGTCATTTATACAATCGCTGTTCCAAACATAAATCACATTACACAATCAGACTTTTACCAAAAATAAAATTACTAATCGCTAAATTGAGAAATTCCATTTTTTCTATCACTGCTCCAAACACACTCTATGCGAGCAACTAAAAACAAGTTGCGAGACCATGAGAGGAGATTAAGTTCCTGTTTGAGACGGCTTTTAAAAAAAAAAAAAAAAACCAGTGACTTTTGACTTTTTGAAAACAGTGGTGTTTGATTGGCATTTGGGAAACTAGACTTTTTTTCCAAAAACAACTATTGAGAATAAACCCGAAAGTTTGGCTTTTCCAAAAAAAAAAAAACCATTTCTATCACCGTCAATCCAAACACAAATCACATTTACAATCTAACTTCTATCTTATCTGACTTTTATAAAAGTCAGATAAAAAAAACACTTCTACCACCGCTAACCCAAGCGAGCCCTAAATGTGAGCAATTGACAGCCACCAATTTTAATATTTGACAAAAAAAAAGAGTTACATGGGAAAAAATATATTAAAAATAAAACAAAACAGCCAACATCCCATGAAACTCGGCTCATCATATATTACAAAATGATGTTCTATTCACCTCACAAAAACAGCACGACGTTTCACCCAACGGTTCATAGCAAATTCAGTCTTCAGGCAAGCCCTCCCATCAACCAATCTCCAATGCCATTCAGATGTTTAAAATGTCTGTCTTCCATAACAACCTCTTCAATAAAAGTTGAGCTCACAGCCACAAAATTAACTTGCGCTTAACCATATTATATCAAGAACTAACACAAGCACTAGACGGGCCAAAAACACATTAAGCTACAATTTCTAACTATAATAATAATGCTAGAACACAGTATAATAAAAAAATTCCGTTCCCAATTCCCCTGACTGCCACTTAAATATATTTAAAAATTTTTACTATTTTTTTACTATAATGCATTTGTGACTCAACCTAGAAAGTCAGATATACCGATGCAACTGACATCACATAAAAGCAGGCTAACCTACAAGGAGTAAACCAGAGAGATTATGCGTTCATTACACCTAAATATGAGAACATCTGAGATGAGTTTCACAAGAGATTTTGGAAGAGCTTAAATTTGAGAAATAAGTCCTTATTACGCAAGCCGAGAAAAAACTCCTCTCACATACTTACCTCGTATACCGTAAATCACGAATTATAAGCACTTATTGCCCAAAAATAAGCTCTTCCAAACGAGCACTAAGCATTTGGTTAGAGAAAGACAATAAAGACAATTTTATAGGAACATTAACCTAACACAAAATCTCAAATCTTAGACAGCTTCCATGGTCAGATAACTCAACAGAAGGCACAAAAAACCGTTTGCAAGACACCAATCTAAAACTAATATTGGCCCTACAACCTCCTCGTTACAGATGATTAATTTTGGAGAAGTACTTATTAGTGACATTCCCAGGTGTTAACAATCCATCAGAACACAATTAAGACAAAGTTTTTTAAAGGGAAAATAAAATAACGTCATAGATTCAAATGCAGCTTGGAAGCCAAACAAACTCAAACAAGCCCTGCGAATCCAATTTGTTGTATCCATGCATATATAATATCACAAACTGGGGAAAAAGGACACTATTTAGCAAGTACCACATCCCTATAGTGCTTTCTTTGCAACGGTACCTTTCCACCATATGGCCTATATTAAAAATTCAACAGCAAAATGAGAACAGTTTCTTACCTCCAAAGTAAACCCACAAGCAAAACCTTAACCCAGAAAGAGTATGGCCATAAGAACTTCAATTATGAGTCTGCTGCATAGCGAGGACAGCTCATACCTCCAATTCAACAAATACTAAAAACTAAACCCATAAGAATGCATTTTGACGAGTAAAATAGTGCTACACAGAACACAAGATTACCTACTAATTGTGATAAATATAGATGTCTATACACGAAATTCAGACCACAAACCACCAACAAAATTTTATGTATACGATCAACTTAATCAGAATAAAAATCTTTAAATTCAAAGAAACACAAATTCGTACTACAAACGATTGTAACCAAAAGGGAGAATAAAAAAGAGATAGTGAGCTTATACAGCTTCCAGAGGATCATAAAAGTATCATAGATTTAGTTAAGACAGGAACTGGTATTGCAAAGCGGCAACAAAGGCAGGTCAGCTTTATAGGGTTCTTGGGAGCACAAGTTATCAAGCTTGGGGATGAAGGTAAAATGAACATGGCCAATTTCAATAGTCTCCACATATGTTTGGTCCTCTAAGTAGAAGCATCAAGGTAGGCCATGAGTTTGTCAAACGCTCTGTTCTTCCAGTTTAAACAGTAGGCAGGCTTCAGGCTTCACATATCTCAGCTGTATAAGTGGGAAGTGAGAGGCAACAAGGTAAAATAAAAGCATCAGAATTCTACATGGGACAATGGTCAGGTTGTCAGTGGCCTAAATTATAGGTAGTTGTCAGATATAAGAAAAGAGTCGGGGGAAACTGTAGTCTACCTGCGGTACCCATGAACAAGTTTTAGTAAGCATGGTTTCTCCTCCGAGAAACACTCTGGTGACTAGACAACCTGGTAACAGATACCAAACATCAGCACCGATGAGCTTTGAAACAGCCAGAAACTGAAATCAGCCAAGTGGTCTCTCCACAAGGACAGGGAACACTAAGGAGTCTCATACAACATAAGTCAGACCAAACCTAGAGTTTCAAGCAAGGTTCCTAAAGAAGCTATAGTCCAAAAATAGGCTTCATTAAAGTCTTAAAGAAAACCGTCAGTCCTCATATGACATCAGAATTATGTATAGGTATTCACCCATGAAGTATAGCATGAGCCATAGCACACTAAAAAAACTACAGATAAAGAGAAAAAAAGCAATATGGTATAAGTTTTGTTACCCAGAAGTGCCAGTCCGTCCCATAGAATAACTTCCATAAGCCCCATAAGCACCGCTACCACCATACTACACATGAATGGAACAATTTTGAAATCACTGAATCAGATATAAATGAACATGCAGAACTTATAAATAACTTCTTCTCAATTGCATATGCCTAAAGTAGTACCTGTGAACCACCGTAGCTTCCATAGCCATCACCAGCAGTTAAATCACTTGAACCCCCATAACCGCTTGAATAAGAATGTCCTCGCCCATGCCTTTTACTATCTCTAGCATCATAGCTTAAACCATCCGGACCATCAGCTGGAACAGGAAGATATGGCAGAACTGGAAGGAACGTAGAAACAGCCCCCTCCCTGTCAAAAAGATTTGCTCTTAATCGTGTCAGTACTTGCACAAGGGCATCCTTTGCAAGATCGAGGTCTCCTGAAATCTGATCACCCAAAAAAAATTAACTTTATAGAAAACACAATTTTATTCAAAATTATTTTTTAAGATTAAGAGCAACTATAAATGGCACACAGAAATTCAGAAAGAAAAAGAAAAGAAAAGAAACAACTATTATAACCTTACCTGCACCATTTCATCATCTTCAGATGCTATCTTGGGAAGACTTTCCTTTGACAGGATGCGGATGTTAGCCTTCGTCAGCCTCCTCATCTCAGTTATGATAGCTCCTCCTTTACCAATAAGGCAGCCAATTCGTGAGGTTGGAACCAGCAGCCGAGTTGTGAATGAGATAATTCCTGAATCTCTTTCAACTTTCTCACTGCACCGGGGCTGTAAACGTACAGCTGCTTCGATTGTTGGAGAAAATGAATCTTCAAAGAACTGCACGAGCACAATTTCAAAAAATCTTTGAACTAAAGCAAAAATCCTCAACCTATATTGCATATGCGCATAACAATTAAAAACAGTTTCACTAAATGATCAATAGACAACAACTCACCTCCTTTGTTGAAATAATTATTAGGCAATCATCTCCTTCTGTTGCAGAGCTATCAACCTTAATTGTTGCCCCAGAATCCTGCCTAATTTGATTTATTATAGCACCACCTTTGCCTATGACACCTCCAATGTTTCCGGTTGGACAAACCAAACGAACTGAAAATTCCTTTGAAGATGTTTCATCTCTTGAAGCTGAATACAAGGATCGTGGCCAGTCTCCACTATCACCTTTATATCCCCCATAATGACCCACAAGAGGAGCTATTCCCACAATTGGGCCTCCTGCAGCTGGGCCAACCAGCGAACCACCAGCATGATATACACCAGGCACTGCAGAGGTAAGAAGAGTCTGAGACCGTGATGGGTTGTCATGAAGTCGACTTGCAATCTGATATAGAGCCTTCTTCACAGTTGCAGCATCACCAGATATCTGCAATGCCACAAGCAGTACAGCCATAAGGAAAAAAATATTCACATTAACAGAAGCAAACCAGGAAGAGAAATATGTCAGCCATTCCCATAAAATGGAATACAGGACAAAACACAGCATAATACAAGACTAACATGCAGCAAAAAGATATGTTTCACCAAGCAGAAAAAGCGTCCAATGTCCACAATTTCAAGAATTATATTTTATAGAAACAGTAAGACAACTATTTCACTTAATAATAATTGATATAAGCCACAACACACCGGCCATTTATCCTCAGAACAGCAGGAGTATAACTAAAATTAAACTAGTGAAACAACAAGACTGAGAATTATAGTTTCAGCTTTCAAAACCCAAAAAAGAAAACATAAAGAATAATGAGGGAGAGAAGCTCATATATCATGCATTAACGTAAGTAAAAAATGTATTAAACTTTTTTGCAAATTGCATTGTAGTTCATTCCAGTCCCAACAGTGGCAACACGATGACAAATAATTATGAAGAACACATGAAAGGATTACAAGTCCTTCTCTGGTTAATATCAAGCAGTGAAAAAAACCAATATCAAGAAAACCCATCCAGTTTACCTGCACAAGTTCATCAGAGTTCAAGGCACAAGGAGGCAAATGTTCATCCTTTAGTATTCGAATCTGGGCACCAGTATCACTACGGATGCTCTGGACAATTTGTCCACCTTTTCCAATCACACAACCTATTTGATCAGAGGGTACAAGAAGCTTAGCAGTGGCTTGATGACCTCCTTCGGTATCCTGATCACCATCCCCCTCTTCAGCAACCACTCGATCATGCACCTTAAACAGTGCATCCTGTGCTGGTGATACAAAATTACCACTATCCTCAAAAGCATTGGTCTCATCACTGGAGCTGTAGATTGTAATAACACGTTCTTCACATCCAGGCACAGTCTCACCAATCCTAATTTTTGATTTAGTGTCTATCCTTAATTGCTTAACAATCTCACCTCCCCTACCAATAACACTACCAATCTTTCGAACTGGGCATAAATAACGGTATGCAGTATCTTCTGGGTCAATTATGAACTGCTCTCTCTCATCACCTGGATTTCTCCTTTTATTTCCACCATTATCATAGTCAGATTGAGAATGGGAACGCTTTCCATGACTACTTCTCGGACCCGCCATCAGGTTAAACAGTTTTTCGAGTAGCTCAGATAGTCAGATACCCTACATTGACCAAAGAAAAGATAGTCAGAAACCCTATAAAGGTTCACAAATCATTTACATGAAAGTTCATTAAGGTATTTACCATGACTAAGACATTAAACATCATTCTAATGCAGAACTGGAATACCTATCTAATCCATTATCAGGATGATAGAAATTAGCGATGATGCTGCCAAGACTCGCTTACAAGAACTTGCATTTAAACAAAATAACACTTGTACAGGACATTTAAATGTCATTCTAAAAGAAGTCTTCGATCAATCACACACAGCAGCATAACCCATCGCCCTCCGCCTCCCAAATGTTAAGCTTCAAAAAATATCAATGCTTCGGACTAGAAATGTGACTACTCCAATCGCAAGCCCAAATGACACATTCGGATTAAGTGAAGACGCAAAAGTTACAAGAGTGGCCATTCATGCAAATGTAAAAGCAAAAATGCCTGCAACAGACAAAATTCCACCTAGCATATAAACTCCCAAACGCACTAATTGCACCAGCGTATCAAGCGGAACAAAGATATTATTTAAAGACGTCGGTCCAAATTTATCATTTAGGTCAAACGAGGGACGATGTTATATCAATGAGAAGCGAGTAAACAGGAGGGGGGAAATATCAAACAAAAAGAAAGTAAATTACACGAGAAATATGTCCTCTTTCCCGTCAAGGGAAACTAACTTTCTTTGAGGGGTAAAAAATGGTGAAAAAACAAACAAGGAAAGATAACCAGATCTGGGCGCGAACTTGCGAGGCGAGAGAAAGAAAGATGCTTACAAAGAACGGATAGACAGCGTCGAATTTGGAAATGCGAATCTTCCCCAACAACCTGGAGGGAAAAGGCTGAAGAATGTACTTGCCATTAGGGTTGGCAACCTCTTATATAGTAAATCATCACCGCCATAATAGACCCGACCCGTTCGAAAAGAAAATCAATTATACATTATCATTAATAATCTAGTTAATTTTTTTTCCACTGATAATAATCTGGTTAATTCATAAAAAAAATAATATAATTAATCATATATTTTAAACTAAGGGTTTCGTAATTTTTCACTGGAAAATACTAATGTATTTATGGCCTTATATAATAAATATCTTTTAACTAATCAAACAAAAATAAATTGATTTTAAAATGTTGATATTCTAGTTGTATTGTTGTTGTTGTAATATAATAAAAGTACACGTCTATCCATATAATAAGGGATTCTTTTGTTTTGTTGGGGAAGGTGTTTATTGTTCATGTCATATTTAAAATATAAGTTTTCTAATTAGAAATGAATAAAATGATCTTAATTTAAGGATTTTACTAATCATCCTTAAGATTCTTTTCTTGATAATACGTTCATCTATTAAAGACATTGAAAATAAATGATAAACATGATATATGAAAACAAAAATTAAAGTTGTAGGATATCTTCATTTAAAGAGCAAAAACAAAGCTTATTACTATAATAATAGCTACGAATGTTCTTCAGTCTCCCTCTCATATAGAACAATTATATACGATTGAATCGGTATAACATTTACTTGTTGTCGATGTTTGGTGTATGCCAGCATATCAAAACCCTTAATTGAAATATTGACCAGATTGCTATAATTCTGTCTGGTATTTCATTCTCTATGTTATATATGCGCAACTGAGAGTATACTGAAGCACATCATTCAAACAACGATAAGGGGCCTCAACCAGTGTGATTAATTGAGTGTCAACCTTCCCTCCCATAGATGTAAAACAGAACATGATGTTATATGCTCGTAGACAAGTTCTTTTTTGTTTGCATATCATCCTTATCGAAGTAGAATTTGCTTAGTTCTTCCTTTGGTGGCTTGCAAAATGGCACAATACTCTTTCCATGACAGTTGTCGATTGAGAACCGCAAGTATTTAGAAGCATGGCACCTCTTTAGCTTCTTGTCGTGCCAAAATCGTGCACCATAAGATTAGCACTCATAAATAAGGTCTCCTTCACTTGGATAGGCCAAATCAGCTATGTCTATAATTGTCCATGGAGCATCTTCCATTGTAAAATCATCATCTGAGTCCTCTAATCCTTCACTTGCATTTTGTATGATTTATCGACTATAATTTTGGAGGTAGTACAAAAGTGGTGTGACAGTGCAACGTAGTCATACTCATTTACAACCTTCAACACCTATTTGAAGTGGCTCTGAGTTCATTTTTTTTAAAGAAGCTAAATAAGTTATTTAATCATATCATATGTTATATATCATTAAATTATATATTAATTTATTAGTTAAGCTAATTAGTTTGAAGAAAAAATGACAATATAAGTATTCTAAAGTAATTTAATTAGCTTCTTTAATTTCTCTAAAAAAGTCAACTTTATCTTATAATTAGAACTGGAAGAAGTACTATTTTTTATCTTTCAGAATCCTATCGGTAATACTCTAATTAGATGATTGCAATGTTCATTGATTAAGGAACTCAAATAAATTATTCTGATTAAAGTTCTTTTTTTTTTTTTTGACAGGCAATGCCCAATCTTTTCATTCAGTAGATTCTTGAATTAATAAATAATCTGTACCAACCTCGCTGATTAATAAGATAAGAAAGGGCCAAGTGCCCCATTCTTTGCTGAAAAAAGTTATTTGAACTTGAGATAAAGTTTCCTGACAAAATTAATACACAAATTTGTTAACAATAAAGTTTCTTGACAACATTAATACACGATTTTGTTAACAAACTTATAAAAAATGTGTTTTTTTTATACCATAAAAATATGAGACTTTAAGAAGACGAAAAATGTCCTATTCTCATAACAATGTCGGGATGATAGGATTTGTTTTCTTAAATTCACATTTAAATGTTGTTAAATGCTCCATTGAGAAAGCGATTGGAAAATGTTATCTTTTGTCGATAGAATCAACTGTTTTGAACTTCTCACTAGATTTTAAAGTGAAGAAATTCAGAATGCTAACTGGAAATAGTTGACAGAAGAAGAAGGCAGAGGTCGGTGGTAATTATTTGTGTGTTTGGCATTGCTACTGTATAGGAGAAATATTTTCGGCATCCATTTGGTAGTAAAAAGCTTTTACGGGTGGAAGATTGGGGGGGAAAATATGGAGCTAACTTCAATTCAATGAGAGATCTACAAACTAACATTTGAGCTTAGTTTGCTTAAGGATGGCATCAAAAGATGGTGGAGAAATTATCGAACTTAGTTTTGGTTTTGGGTATTTTTACCCTTCCTTTTAATAAAAATAACGCACAATAGGTAATTAGACTTTTGTTGTCTACTTCAATTTATTGTGTATTCCCTCCGGTTCTAAATATAAATATATGTCACTATCAAAAAAAATATATAAATATATGATATATTTAAGGAATTGATCTTCGTCAGACATATTTTTAATATATGTTATTATTTGTTTAATTTACTCATATTGATCATCCTTCAATAATAATCAAAGAGGACAGGGAGTGGAAGAATTAAAGAAGATAGCTAGAGTGTTTTTGAAAATACATGTCATAATAATTAACTTAACTAACTTTCTTAATCTAATCAAATTATATAAATATGTCTTATATTAAAAACCGGATGGAGTTTGTTTTTTGGTTACATACTGTATTGTGTATTTGCTCATTCATTTAAAAATAAAATTTTAAAAAAAAAAGGACAGGGGATGAACTAGCAAGAGAAGATGCTGGGCTTTTTTTTTTTACGGTACAAGATGCTAGGTTTTTTTTTATATATACAAGCACATGTATCTTTCTATTGAAGGCAATCATGTTCGAGGCGTTATCGGGCACTAAACATGGGCACCTCTCCCAATAGGGATTGGAATCTTGATTCCTCACGTTATGAGGGACTAGCCCCTTTTGCTAGATCCAACCCCTATTGGGGTTTTTTCTTCTATGACAGATGCTGGGTTGGGTTGTGATATGCTTGTCTTAGTTTCATTTTTTGGGGCAACTATTGTATGCCCAAATTACACGTTGGTCTTTAAGTCCGGAGATGTCGGGCTCCAAGGCCCATATACATCATTACACAAATGTTAACAATTGATAGTGGAACATTACCCAACACAAAGTAACACTCAGGAAGGTTGATACACCAAATAAAATAGTGCCTCACACTATAATGTGCCCCCTTAAATATACAACATTCCTATTTGCAAGTATATATTTAAGAGCCCGTTTGGTTCAACCTCATTGCATGCCCGCAATGGTAATCATGATTGTATTACCAAGAGAAGAGTGTTTGGTTGCTCTTTAGTATGGTAATAGGGTTTACCATGGTAATAATGATTACCAAAAAATTAGTAATCCTCATTCACGTTACATGGTCTAAAAAGTCCAATTTACCCTTTAGTTTCCCTTATCTTTATTTCACTTATCTTATTTCACTTGTCGCATCACGTTACAACTACCACCGCCACAACCTCTTCCTCGTCCACCGCCGTCACCTCCACCCCCCGCCGCCGCCACCCCCAACCCAGCCACCGGCCCACCGCCACCGCTACCATCTCCTCCTCCGATGCCACCCTCACCCCCGCTGCCCGCCACTACCACCTCCTCCACCCCCCGCCGCCCATCGCCAGTACCACCTCCTCCTCCTCCGCCACCCTCATCCCCTCCACCACCTCTTCCTCCACCGCCACCGCCACCGCCTCCTCCTCCCTCGCCACCCCCATCATTGCCGCCACCACTACCTCCTCCTCCTCCATTCTCGCCATCGCCGGCTTGTAACTATTTTTTCTACAAATATTATATTAAGGGGTAAAATAGATTTTGTATAATATATTAATTTTAAATAATTGTTAAAATATTAACTCATTGCATGTTGTTTAAAAATCAAACCAAACACTACCCTTATAATTAATATTACATTGTATTACCATTGCATCGCATTGCACTACATTGCAGGGTGTAATGGGATCGAACCAAATGGGCCCTAAAGGTTATCTATGGATTATATTCATCTTGATGGAAGCACCGAAACGCAACCACCATAGAACTATAATTACCAATCCTAGTTTATACGAACATTACATGTATTTGTGGGTTTCCTTTGCTTGTGTGTTGATGAAACCATAAAAGGAACAGAATTATGTATCCCAAAAATAAAGGGAAAAAAACTGATAATTGGTCTTTAAACTAAAGAAACAAATTTGTGGGCGAGGTTTGGAGGTTTTTCCTGGGCCAGATTTTATTTGCACCAAGTCTTTTTTTCTTTAATAATTAGAGTCCTTTTTCGCCTCAATACGTGTTGAATTAAATTTCTTTTAACAATGAAATTAAAATGTGTACGAGATATAAAATTTGTAAGGAGATATTTAGAAGTCATAATCAAGGGGGAATTGTGAATGAGGTTAACGCGAGCGTGATTGTCAAAATATTATAATGGTGGGAGGCAAAATTCGGGAGTCCATGAGATCAACACAACAACAAAGGGCCTGTTTGAATAAGTAGTGACAAAAATGATTTTTTTTAATATGATTTTTATAAATTTAAAATAAGATAAAAGTCATATTGTAAATATGATTTATGTTTTGATTGATAGTGGTAGAAGTGGTTTTTTTTTCAAACTGACACTAGTTTGGATGATTATTTGAAAAATAAATTTAGATAAAAAAATTACTGAAAATAACATGAATTTGCAAAGTACTAATATTCTATGTGTAAAAAAATTATCAAATCATTCTTACCAATTAAATTTTTAATAAGAGAATTTTTCCTCAAATTTATTATTTAATTTTTTTATCTTTTGGATACATTTATAAATATCAAATTATTGGGCTTATCAAAATAATTTTATCTTTTCTTACAGGTGTCATTTTCTCACCCCATGTTACGCCTAAAAGCACCAATTCATAGCTTTTGATGTAAAAGCCCATTAGCCTTTATCGTGAACACAAACAGGGATATTTCCTTCATCATGATTTTTCTCTTGCAAACGCACGTTCCCTCCTTTGTACCGCTTTCTCTTTCTCAAATAGGCTCAAAAGCGCCAACACACATGCACACCCTAGTTTTTTACATCATATCATAGTAACAACTACTACTCCTAATAAAATAATTAACTTGGAGCTTTCGGGAAAAGTTTGTTTGGCACAAGGAAAATGGAGAGACCGAGTCAAAAATTTTAGGGTTAAAGTACATTTTTGTCCCAGAAGTTATAAGAAAAGAGTAATTTTGTCCTAAAAGTTTTTTTTTGGGCAATGTCACCCTGAAAGTCTCAAAAATAGTGCAATATCGCCCCAATTTAATAGTTTAAATGGTCAAAGGTTAGTTAACCCCATTTTGCTAACATGGCTTGGCCATATCAGATTCACCTCACTTTTTATAAGCCACGTGTGGGGCCTATGTGGCCAAATTCTCCTCAATTTCTCCTTCTACCTGCAACAGCTTCGTTCCAATTTTTTTTTAACAGCATTCCAAAAATCGGTTTCAAACTCTTCAAATTACTTTAGAGAGTTCTAGTCAAGGAAAGGAGGAAATTAACCATGTCCCGACCCGAGTATTGCGCCACCTCCAGCATCACCATCGACCACCAATAATATGTGCCAAAAACTTGTCGACAATCCTCCCATCACCACCACCAACAGAGTCCTTCTTCTCCGATGCCGGTGGCATAGCAGCTGCAACAGATGTGGCATACTCAGTGAAGTGGGTGATGAGGTAGCCATATGGAAAGAAAGCTTCTTCTCCGATGCCGGCGGCATTGATCACGTCGTGCTTTTTTTTTTTCCTTTTACTTTGCAGATCTGAATTAAGAAAGAAAGCTTCTTCTTCTTCTTCAGCCACCTAAGATGCTTCCCATCTTCCCCTTGCGATTTTCTTGTGCAACCATTTCAATTAACTTTGGTTGCTTGGATTTTTTTTTATGAAAAATGGTTTTAACATCTGAGGCATGATTTTGTTTGAATGAGTTCTATGTTGTTGGGTAATTACTTTTGTATGATTTTTTTCTCCTCCCTTGTTCACTTTTTTGGGTGATTGATTTTGTTCTCGTTCCTGATTAATATTTTTTGTTCTTCATTTTCAAGATGGTTTCTTATATGTATTTGATTGTTAATTATTTGGGTTATTTGGTTGCTTGGAGATAGGTCTCTCTGGTTATTTTTTTCTGGGTTTCTTATTTGAATCCTTCCTTCTTATTATTTTTTTTTTTTTTGGAAAAATGTGATGGCAAGCTGAAGCTTGATAATAAAACAAGGCTACACTTCTAGCCAGATCTGATAAACAAAAAGCAGGCATAAATATGTTAGCTGTAGAACTGTTGATCCTCCAATATCTACTAGGCACATCCGTATGGATCTGAATCCTTCCTTCAAAGCAGTAGGAGGAGTCGAGTCGTCGGTGTCGCTTCATCAGCCCCACTTCAGACTGAATGAGGGAGAGAAGGGGATGATGAGGTAGAGAGGTGAAATGCAATGTGGATGCCACATAGGATAAATTGGTCAAATATGGGATTTAACGGTCAAAATTAACTATTTCTAACAGTGAGGGTAATATTACACCTCTTTTAACATTTCCGGGGTAATATTACCCCTACGAAAACTTCCGGAGCAAAATCGCTCTTTTTTGACAACTTCTAGAGCAAAAATAGATATTAACCCAAAATTTTAATTGGTTCGATTTTAAAAATTTTAGTAGTAGGGTCAAAAACTTCTAATTATTTCTTTTTAATTTTTAATCTTATATATTTTCTTTATTAAAATTTTATGACATCACTTCTCTATTTCTTTTAAATTAAACTCATTAAAATTTTTCCTGCCATCCCTTCTCCTCCCCTCCTTTTTCCTCATGCCAAACACCCTCTAACTGATTGACTTGACCTCACTCCCCAGAAGAAAGGATTGCAACCATAAAGTAAGATAAAGAAAAAACATAAAAAGAAAGCAATATACAATAACAAATTTTAGTACGGGAAATGACAATAAAATCATTCTGCTCTGCTGTAATTGGAACTTTCTGATAATTACATTCCTTATAATCATATAGTGATTTTTCATTAACAAAGCACACTTGGGTCATGCCAAGCAAGATGTATATTTATGTGTAGTAGTTTCAAATGTTGATTATACATTAAGTTGGGGCTCATTGTTCATTAATGAATTAATTATACCTTGTCATTTATAATCTAATTTTAAGTACATTTGTCAGAACTTGTGGCCAGAGCTCAGATACAAATGATATTGTTAGCTATGGCTTGTGTTTGTACAGAGCCAAGGGTGTTGACATTCACACACACAGGATGCAGACACTGAGGACCCCCAAATCTGAGTCCAGAGATTCGTCCCCCTCCTTCCCCCAACAATGCCAAAAGGGAATTATTAATACAGAACAAATCAACCAAATAAATGTAAATTAATTGGTACGTATGCGTATTACATAGGAAGGGATATTCTTGAGTAAAACATAAATCAAGCTAATTCACAAGTGGTAATAGTATTGGGCTTGGGAAGAGAGGGTTAGGAAAATGCATAGATGGAAGGGAAAAATCTAAGTACACACACAAACGGGGAATCATTAATACGAGTTTATCTCGTTTTTCACAAACACACAAACACAGTATAAAATCCAAATTGTTACCAAGGTCATAATTGCGTGCAAACCAAGTTCCATTCCATAGTCCCCGTTGATTGCAGAGAAAATTTCATTAAAGGACTATATCACTAAATTTATTTCAGTCAAAGATCAAAATATTCTAAAATTTCATTGTAGGATCATTAATCAAAATAAAAATAAGTTTTATAGGTAAAAAGGCAATAATGCCCTTTGCTATATTTTTTTTTATAAAAAAGTTTGATTGTCGCAGAAGCTCCAATGACCGGTCACTAGCCTCCACCAACTGGTCATTGAAGCTCCGACTACCAAAAATTAATGTTTTGTTTATAGGAGAATTTTACGTGTTCATGAAGAGTTGCAGACTTATTCATGAAGAGTAAAATACTTGCAAATGCGACTTGTTTAATTTATGTTATTCATATGTATAATCCATTTGTTCATGAAAAGTCGAACGCTTGTGAATGGAACTCGTTCATGATCCTATATTTTCTTATTAACCTATTAATTTTTGTTATTCATATGCCTATTTCACTTGTTCATGAGTAGCTTGACATGTGCAAATGAACAACACAAATTCAACAAGCCTCATTTGTAAGTGTGCAACTCATCATGAACAAATGGATTATATATATGAATAACACAAATTGAACAAATTGCATTTGCAAGTGTTATACTCTTCACGAATAAGTATGCAACTCTTTATGAATAAGTGGAATCCTATTATGAACAAGCATTAATTTCTGGTGGTCGGCGCTGAAGCTTCGATGGCCGTCCCAAGGCCTAGCTGTTGAAGCTCTGACGATGATCAAACATTTTTTTAAAAAGGTTAAAGCAATGATCATTATTGTCTTTTTACCCACAAAACTTATTTTTATTTTGGTCCTTAGTCTTGCAGTGAAATTTTAGAATATTTTAATCCTTGATTGGAATAAATTTGGTCTTGTTATCCTTTAATGAAATTCTCCCTTGATTATATGCTATGAATAAGAACTTAGAAGCTGGTTGGAAAATGCATTAGATAAAAGGAAAAGTTACTGTAAAGTCCCAATAAAAAAAATGTAATCATATAAAGTTTTACAACAAGAGCAGGCGAGCAACACTTGCAATCAAAGTTGTTAAACCCACGAATTTAAGCGTATTCATGACAATGACATAAAATGTATCATTAGCTCGAATTATAAACTCATAAAAATTTACTTTTATAAAAAAAAAGTATTAATAATGCATAATTAAATAATCAAAATATAAAAATGACAACACTTTGATTTAATATATTTTGCATCCAAATGATTAAAATTAAATTCATTAACATTCATGATTTATCATACTTAATAAAGGAATTTTTATAAAATTCATATATAAAACTATTGAGTATGATCAAACCCAAAAATTTAATACAATTTTAAGATTAAGTTAATACGATTTTATAAGTTAAAAACATAAAAATAATAAACTATGTGTGTGAACTCAGTTTGATTGAGTTTATTGCGAGTACGAGTTTAAGAGTAACTCGACACGATTTATAAGTTATAAAAACTCAAATAGTTAATTTGTAAGTTTGATAACAATGTCTATAATAACAAGTTTCAATACAATAAATGATAACAGCTCCATGCTACTATCTTTGGTCCTAAATATAAGACAAAGTTAACTTTTTTTGGAAAGATTAAGGAAGCTAAATAAGTTACTTAATTATATCATTTGTTATGTATCCTTAGATTATATATTAATTTATTAGTCAAACTAATTAGTTTGAAGAAAAAAATAAAAATAAAAATACTCTAAAGTAATTTAATTAGCTTCCTTAATTTCTCCCAAAAAAATTAAATTTATCTTATAATTAAGATCAGAGGGAGTTTTATCTTATTGAAATTTTTTTATAACTACATTCTTTACTTGAAATTTGATAGTTATTTTCCCTTGGATAAAAACTAAAAAGGTCAAAAGTAAATATCGGAGGGTACAATGGGGAAGCAAAAATGAAGTAGGGGTGTGTCCTCTGTACGGAGGGCGTTGAGTGGTTGGGTTTGCGGTAGTCCCTCGCTGGTTCCCTCCCATGTGAAATAGTTTCCAAATTATCATCTGACCCCACTCTCTTACCCATTTCTCATTAACCTCCCAACTTTAGGTCCTTTTTCACTTTCATCCCTGCCGACGCCTCCATATTGCATCCTGATAATATTTCTTCTAAGCACTCATATCAATTCGTAGTGTTTAAGTGCGGGGGGTGAAATTTTCTCATTAATGAACACACCTTTTGACATTCATTACCTTATTTAATTAAGTCCAATAATTGTGGCTAAACAGTTTGAATATCACATAGAGACATATAATTATATCTATCTTGGAAGTTCAAATTGTCTTTAGCAATTCAATTGTAGAAGTATATTTTACTTTTATGAATGATGGATTGAAAGAGAAGAATCCGTCAAGTTCAAGAACTGTTTTGGTTGGGTCACTGTAAGTAAGCTGTGAGTGAAGAGTTTTCTTAGAGAGAGAGAGAGTACTGTAGTTGAGAAGAAGATGGGTCATAAGAAACAAAACTCTAATGGGACAGTATGAGAGTGACAATAATAACTAGGTGGTACGTGGTGTCTGTAGTTAAGAGCAAATATCACATGTTTGTATTTAATGGCCAAGCAACCCTCTTGCATGCATGCCAGCCAAACACGCTTGTTTTGTTTTTCCAAAATTCTAACAAGTAGGCAGCTATAGCCAAGTCTTGTACCACCACACTTTCCTTTCATTTCCATAAATTCTACAATATATGTACGTATGAATAAATGGCCCTTTGAAAATTTCAGTTTAGTGCTTCCTTTGCACTAAATTTACTGCACCAGGAAACAAAAGAAAAGCAAGAAGCCTTTTATCTTTACTTGTCTTGCAGTTGCAGGCAATATTATCTACTCGCCATATAAATAAAGGAGTGGAATCCAGTTGATAAGTTATTTGAAATTCACATGGAATCTACTTTTTCCATAGATTTGGATTAAAAAAGAGACTAGTTTTCACAAAAATAGAGTTCCCAGGCCGTTTACTACCTCGCAAAACCCACAAACATACAAAGATTTTACTGCATTGGTATGGTCCCAACAACGCAAAATGTGTCAGGTCGTCTGTGTCAGCTTTGACGTTGACTGGCCTCTATTTATTCCCACTCCAATCCCCTCCTTCATCTCCTCAAAACACCACCTTTCAAGGTTCACCCTCCTCCTCCTTCTTCTCCATTCTCTTCTCTTACTCTTCATCGTTCTGAACCAATCTTAAAATTCCCATATTTATGCAGGAAACAAAAATGGGTCTTCTTCCTTTTGGCATTCTTCTTCTGGGACTTGTCTCATCTGTTCATGGATATGGCTATGGAGGCTGGAACAATGCTCATGCAACTTTCTATGGGGGTAGTGATGCTTCAGGAACTATGGGTAAGCCCTGTAACCAAAGTCAACCAATTATTGTTTGTAACACATAAGTGCTTTTTCTTTCAGCATTTTTATTGACAGAGAAAAAAGAGGGAATAATATGTTTGGATGTTGTTGAGATGACGGTGTGAAACTTTATTTTCAGGAGGGGCATGTGGGTATGGAAATCTGTACAGCCAAGGGTATGGAACAAACACAGCAGCCTTGAGCAGTGCTCTATTCAACAATGGACTGAGCTGTGGTGCATGTTATCAGATTAGTTGTGTGAATGACCCACAATGGTGTCTCCCTGGAACTATTGTGGTCACTGCCACTAATTTTTGCCCACCAGGTGGTTGGTGTGACCCTCCAAACCTCCATTTTGATCTTTCCCAACCTGTTTTCCAGCACATTGCTCAGTACAAAGCTGGCGTTGTTCCTGTCAGTTACAGAAGGTACCTTCTTTTTTTCACCTTGCTTCTTTCATTTGCTCTCACAGTCACAATCACGATGATTTTCAAGGTATTTTTGAGAGTTAGTTTCATCAAAAAACAATGAAATACAAGTGAATGACAAACAAAGAAGTTGTCAAAGTCATATGATGATACTGATATCTCTTACCCCTAAGAATAGTCAAAACATGGTCCTTGTGACATTATCTTCTCTGACTAACCATGTTTTTCTGGTGTGGTTTCTTGGAGATATTAAAGTGTCATTAGTTAGTTAATCACTCATGGGCTCTATGAATAAGGGTCTTAGCATGAGATTTAGGTATGTATAAAATAGTAGGATAATTGAATCCTCACTAAAGAGGGAGGTTAACATAGGTCTTCGCCTCATGAGTCCCCATGGTTTGGGGTTAGTAGTTTCACCCAAAAATGGGTTGATATGTTGCTGTAATGTCACTAATGGCTTGTAATAACCTCATTATATAGCTCATTGCACAAGGCTCTCATCAGGTGGGGTTTAGGGAGGGTCAGATGTATGCAACCTTACCCCACAAATAGAGAGACTGTTTCCAAGATTTGAAGCCATGATTTCTTAATTAGTCATATGACAGCAACCTCATCATATATTCATATGTTACTCCATTTTTTGGTTCACTTAGCATGGTTGAATGGAATTGCAGGGTAAGGTGTAGGAGAAGAGGAGGGATAAGATTTACCATCAATGGACATTCATACTTCAATTTAGTGCTGGTAACAAACGTTGGAGGAGCTGGAGATGTTCATGCAGTGGCAATCAGAGGGACAAGGACCAGATGGCAATCCATGTCCAGAAACTGGGGCCAAAACTGGCAGAGCAATTCTTACCTCAATGGTCAGGCCCTTTCCTTCTTGGTCACCACCGGCGACGGTCGCTCGCTCGCCTCTTACAATGTTGCTCCACCCTCTTGGTCCTTTGGCCAGACCTATACCGGTCGCCAATTTCGATACTGAACTGAATTCACCTTAGTCTTAACAAAAAAAAAAAAATTAACGACTGTGCATGTTTGTTTGTCCTTAAAAAGTTAATATTTCATGGCATCTCAGTCCTTTTGTCCGTTGATTACTAAATGGAAATGGCTGAGGTACGGTGAATTTGTTATCTTCAGGAACAAATTTGTACGTCGATTGATTTTTTTTCCCCCTAAAGGCTAAAATTCAGTAGGATGAAAGTATTAGCTTGGTAAAAAGATATTAAAGTAATAAGAGAAGCAATTAAAAATATAGTTGGGGTGATCATAATGGCTTAATAATTTAGGGCCAAAGGAGAGTGTGGTTATTTTAGGAAGATGATGATGTGTTGGGCTCCAATTATGGGACGCCTCAAGAGTGGCTCAGTTAGTGAAAGGGTTTCATGTTCAATTAGGAATAGGTACAGCTTGTGATGTCATGTACTATAAGATACAACTTGTGATAACGATAAGTCGTTTGTAAGAAACCCACTTGTGAGAGAGCAAGTGGGATTCTACGTACTTTGATTGTAACATGTTGTTGATGCTTTTAATGTTGTTGAGCTTCAATTATTTATGAATAAGAGACATTACGATAATGATCATGCTTCTCTAATGTAAATGCCTGATTTCACCTGTGCTTATTAACATTAATATCTTTCATTCAGATTTGAGCTCTACCTCCTTTTTAAGATTAAGTCCACATATTATTGATCTCTTGTGATCAGTTCTAATTGTTATTACAGTGAAATTCCCTGAAATGAAATGTAAAGTGGCAGGGTCATTTTTTTTGGCCCCCCTCCTTTTCTTTTACCGTTCGACCCATCATTTTTGTCTCTTCTTCAATTATTACAATTCTTGAGCTTGTCCCATCCTATCAGAGAACCCAGTGCCTTCTGTATTTGCTTTCAATATTAGGAACATTTCACTGAGAGGGAAAAAACAACTGTTTCTTCCTTAGAAAACAACTGCTCTGCTCAAGAAAAGAGTGAATATAAATTCCATTTGACATATTGTGGCCTCAATATTCCTATCACTCATCTTCTGCAACCAATTCAATTTCATCACAAAATACCAAACAAAATATCTGGTCCCTTCGTGTGTGCGTGTAAGCGTGCGTGTACATCAATCAAAATTCATAACGAGTTTCTGATATTAGTATTATTTATGCCTTCAGCTTTCTCTGTGGAGTGTGGACAATAAATTTTCAACATTTGATGTCTCCTTGGAATTAACCCCACAAAAAACTTATAAATAAATCTAGATACAAGATGCACAAGCTCAATTATCACTACTTGTCTACTTTGTAATGTAGAATTTAGGATAATCCCTATAATTCTTTTAGTATAGCTATTTAGCTACAAATTTAGTAGCTAATATCAGAACATAATGATCTATTCCCTTAGGGGCTATTTGGCATGACGTGAGGGGAGAGAAAGTAGGTGGAGGAGAAAAATTTTTCAGTTGAATTTAAAACAATTAGAGAAGTGGGGTTAAAATGTTTTTAATTAATTTTTCTTACTCTTTTATCTTGTATCTTTGTTTTATCAAAATTTAATAACCTCATTTCTCTAATTTCTTTAAATTCAGCTTATAAAAATTTCCCCTCCCCTCAAATTCCTCATACCAAATAGACCCTAATTAAGTTGTTACGGAGAATGAACATGTCTAAAACTTGGTTATTTTGCAGTGTAATATAATATGTGTCTATTACCTTCTCAGCTTCTCTCAATTTTTTATGGAAATGCAATATTTTTATTTATATATTTTTTGTTAATAGCTAGCCATTAAACTTCATTGGCAAAAAAACTAGTCATTAAAATTCTTGCAGTTTGAAAAAATCTGAAATTGAGTTGTAGTATTTACAACTTATGAGCAATACAGCTCTCTATATATTAAATAATTTATGGCAATATTCATTGAAGAAATGAAGTATTATCATGATTTTTCTGCCTAACTAAAGGATACTTCATATTAGAGAGGGATAAATTTGAGTCAATCAACATGATAACGATCAGCATATGGACCCCTTAGTTTGTAGTTAGTTGTGATCTTAAAATTCCTTTAATCTGTAACAGCACATGCAAGTGGAGTGACTTGTTAGGAAGGATTTTTCAATTGGCTTTCTGATAAAACATGATTATGTACCTTTTAATCATTTTGAAAGCTATTGTTTCACTTGTCAACAATTAGAATATAAATAAATCTGATAAAGCAAAATTCTTTGAAACAGGCAAGATCTTTGATCCAACTTGAAGGGAAAATGTTCACATTAAGCAAGAAAGTTATAATCTGATTAAAGTACATGTAGCTTGTCTAACTAGGTACAACATGTTAGGTTTAAGAAATTCAGACACAGCATTTGTGGGAAACGTGGAGAAGTCCAAAATGCCAGAAAAGCTTTTGATGGCCTGCAAAGTCCACATGACTGAAACTATCAAAATTTTCTTCCACTTTATTGGACATCTAATAACAAGAACCTAAATAAAAATTTATTATAATCTTGGAGATTAAATAGACAGAGTTAGTGAGTTACTTAGTATGAACCTAAAGTGTAATGACTATATGTTTACAGACTATATCTTTCAAAAATATGTCCTCTTTCACTCTTTGGCCCTTCCTGTTCCCCTCAACCTATGCTTTATGTAATCTGTTTTTTCCTTAACCAGTGATGGCTCTGCATATCAACCAACAACCACAAAGGGTTGAATTGTATAAAAGTAACTGAAGTTCCAAACTGCTTTCAAGTGATAATTTTTATGGTCAGTAACACGAAAGTGAGTGGGGAAATGAGGAAGATAGTTTGCAAAATGTTCTTGCTGTACGCATATATACAACTTAGAGTTAACTGTCTTGAGCCTGCTACTAACGGCTTACAGTAACTTGAACCAATACAGTTCAACTAACTCAGCTAGCTGTAGCCTCCGTTATCCCCACAGAAGCTAGAGCACGTATGTCAACAAAATTCAGCATCAGCAAGCTCAGCAAATGAGGGTGCATTGCGATTAGTGTTAGGCAAATAGAGTTTGGATAAAACTGACTTTCAAGAATAATTTTAGGCAAAGTTGATTTAATCAGAACGCAGAAAGCCACAAGTCGGAGTTGCTTCTCATATAGTAACATGGTTTGGAAACTCAAACGTGGTTTTTTTAAAAAAGGAGGGTGTTTAGATAAATTTTCAAAAAAAAATCTCCTTTTGGATTTCCAAAGTTGATTATTCCAAACCCGGCCCCTATTCAAACAAGCACCAAAATGCCAAATGACTTTTGGCTTAGTCCCTCCATGGAAGGTGGCTTCTGGCTGCTATCTGAATTGCAGAAATATCATGTTGACTTCTTTATACAATTTATGTATTTTATAGAATATAGATACTAAAAAGTGCAAAGGTTGTAGGAAAATCTTGATCTGATAATTAGTTTCTTTAAATTATGGTTTGGAACTCTTGCATGGTGGAAATAGGGTTCTGTATTATTCATGGGATGTCATATTGCAGCCAACCGGACGGGTTGAACAAGAAGATAAGTACTTCAAATCCATTACTATTGACTGAGAATCGTAATTTGAATCCAGGACATACAAATTTTGATCTTATGGTGAATTCGTTGATCTGTTGGGAAAAGCAAAGAAAATTGCAGCAACAATGGCTAACAAGCAAACACAGGCTTCTTAGTTTACTGAGTTTATAATAACTGTTCATTCTAGGTGATCAAGCTTCATTTTACCTTGCAGAAATATTAAAAGGGGGATGAATTTAAACCAAAAACAAGGGTACTGGGAATTAAAATCATATATTGTATCTACACACCAATTTGACATAGAGGAAGATAATTGATTCCTTCAGTGGGGTTGTTTTGTTTAGGTAGCGTTTGTATTGTAATTCAATTGCGTGGTATGGGATTTGAGCCTTCATTATAAACATGGGATTCTGTTTAACAGATTATCACACACACACACACACACACACACACACACATCAAAGAATGTACATATAAGCAATGTCCATTACTGATTATTAGTAAATGTTTAAACTAAAGAAGAACAAAATCAGCAGAAGTTATTCTCCATGATTTTTACAAATTCCCTAAAATCTATTCTTCCATCTCCATTCTCATCGAAGTTCCTGATCATTTTTTGGCAGTTCTGTGGTTCTGTTGCTGCTTCGTTGAAACCCAGAACACACAGAACTCTCTGCAGTTCCCTTTCATCAATAAAGCCATCTTTGTTCACATCAAACACATCAAATGCTTGCTTCACTTCCTCCAGGCTTGGCTCTTCCTCTTCAAACACCCCAGAAACTTCACTCAGACCATATTTTTCCCCAAGTTCCTCACTCTCTGATCTGCAAAAAAGCCCCAATTCTCCCATCAACATTTCTACTTCGTCCCTACCAAGAGCCCCATCATCGTCTCTGCTTCCATGAATCAAACTCGGTCGATGGGTCAACTCAGAATCTGAGACACGTTTCTCTGTTCTAACCTTTGGATTAAGTTGGGACAGGAGAAAAAACCAAAACTTTGGGAAAGAACTCTTTATTTTGTCGAAAACTGTACCCAAAAGGAAAAGGTCCAACAGACCAAATAATAAGGGATTAGAACTGGAGGCAACATCATTCTGAGAAGTTGATCTGTTAAATTGAATCAAGAAATCAATTTGGCCGGGAACCATGGCTGCAAAAACTCTTAAAAGCAATGTCAAGTTAGAATTCTGGGGTTCCTCCAAAGGGCTCAAACTGATTTATCGTTAGAAGACGAGAAGGCTATGATATGATTTATTGGAATGGTTTGAAGAATTGAGGGAGAGTTGTTCAATATATAAAAAAGGAATATGAAGCAGGGATGATACCAGAATTTGACGTTTGAATTCATATTGAAAGGTAGAAGAAGTTGCTGGAGAAACTCGGAGGAAATTTCCGCAGCCATGACAACGAAAATGCTTAAAGTATATAAAATTGGGGTGACTTGGAAGAGAGGTGGTGAAGGGTGACCTACTTTTCTGTGTCGGCTTGTGGATGGAATTTTCCAGAATGAGTGGGGAACGGGCAATTCAAAGAATGAGAACTTAAAAGGTGTAGCTTCGCAGAAGGGAGTGAGAGATATTTAATGAGCGTCAACTCTTATGTTCCACGTTATAACGCATGGGATCATCGTCAATTAGATTTTAAGGCGGCCGTTCAAAGAAATATTATTACTGTTCTATAGTGGAGGAGGCTGTATATGCTATAATACTATATATTTAAAAATTAAAAAAATTATACCCACTCCTATTTTATTTTAATATGTAAATTTTTTTATTCTATAATTATATGATGGTTAAAAATGTAATTTATTTAGTGCTCGTTTGGAATAGCTTATTTTTTAGTAATAAGTGCTTATAAATTGTGATTCACGGTATATGAGGTAAGTATGTGAGAAGAGTTTTATCTCGGTTTGCGTAATAAAGACTTATTTTTTAAGAAAACGCTGAACCAAACAAACATTTAATCTATTTCATATCATATAATATAATAATGTGAGATATGAAGAAAATGACAGTTTATGACTTTATCATCACATAATAAGAATATAATATAATTTTTAAAAGGAAACAAATAGAGAGAATTCCCCCTTGAAAATTTTACTAACAAGGAGAACCTAATAAATTTTTATACACAAAAAACACCTCTAGTTTGCAAATTTTGTATACAAAAAATACCAGTATTCTAATTTTCATCTCAATAAAATTTTTAATGTGGGATTTTTGCTCAAAATTTCCCTTTAAAAGTGAATAAGTGAGTTCTAGAATGGATTGAATTGTAAAGTTATGACAAACTGAAAAGAAAGTGGAACTTTTGAACAAAAGAAAAAAAGAAAGTGGAACTTGATGGAAAAGTAAAGCGAAAGGAGGTGATGAATTGAAGGGAATTTGCAATGAGTTGAAAAAAAGAAGAAAGGTAGCACTAACTTTTCAAAAATTCAAAAAACGTGTAATTGAGAGAGATAGAGTAAGCTATGGGTTTATGGGTTATTTGTAAGCTGGAAGACAATTGGATCAAACGTTTAAAACTAAACAAACCTTTGTTCTTTAGCTGCATTTGATTATGGAAAAATGACACTCCTTCTTTTCTTATTATAGGGTCTACTTGAGGAGTTAATATTAATTCTAAATATAAAATAAATTGGGTTAATATAACTTTTGGTCCCTGAAGTTTGATCTAATTTTGGTTTTGGTCCTTCAAGTTTGAAATCGGTGGTTTTGGTCTCTGAAGTTTCACCCAATTTTGGTTTTGGTCCCTTAAATTTGAAATCAGTGGTTTTGGTCCCTGAAGTTTCACCCGATTTTGGTTTTGGTCCCTCAAATTTGAAAAGGACTTGGTTTTTCCGGGTCGGGTCGGGTTTCAAAAACGGGTCGCCAAGTCCTTTTCAAATTTGAGGGACCAAAACCAAAATCGGGTGAAACTTCAAGGACCAAAATCACTGATTTCAAACTTGAGGGATCAAAACCAAAACTGGGTGAAACTTCAGGGACCAAAACCACCGATTTCAAACTTGAGGGACCAAAACCAAAATTGAATCAAACTTCAAGGACCAAAAGTTATATTAACCCAAACAAATTTCTTACACTTGTCAATCGTTTTTTAATTTATCGTTATTAATCTCCCTCAATAATAATCAAATAAGAGAGATTGAAGGAATTAAAAAAAATGATTATGGTGTTTTAGAAAACATATATCATATTAACTAATTTTTTCTAATCTAATTTAATTAAATAATTAAATCTTATATTAAGAATAAGGGAAGTACATTCCACGCCAAAATCCATATAAATCAAAAGATTATTGTAAATGGCTTTGGATGAGAGAGAATTGCAGGAGCGCCGCCGTATAAATTATATGAGAGTTGGCAATTGTAAATTGAATTGACCATCAACTTCCGGCCAAATAAAAAAAAAAAAATCTTTAAGAAGACTAAAACCTTTGCTATGACATGATAGACGACATTTATATCTTTTAAAAGAAGGTTATCCATGAATTTGATCAAAGTTAATATAATCTTTGATTATGTCTACTTGGAATAATTAATTTCAGAAGCCGGAGTCATATTATTTCAAAATATTTTATCATGCACTGATTGACACAGTCAGATTGTTTAAAACATGGGGCTTCTTTGGAGTACCCCGGTCCTTTTTATAAATAATTTTCATTTTTTTTAGGGTTAATCCTTTTTATAAGTAACTTTCTCCTTGTATATCCAAATTTAAATTGCCTTTTCTTTTTCTACCCCTATTAAATACATATCTTCATATTAATTAGGGAAAATTCTAAAAAACTACACTCAAAATATACAAAGGACAAATCAGTACAACAAAATTCAGAAAAGACAAATCAGGCGGGTGTCAGAAAAAGGAGGAATCTGTCCTTTTAAAATTTCGGCCAAATTACGAAAATGCCCTTCATGCACACTTCAGAATAACAACATGATCATCGGAATTAACACATTCGGATTCAGTATTAACAACTGCAATTCTTCTTTTACAATTAACAAATTTCAGGATCAATAACAACACATATCTCGCCATTAACAACTTTGGATTCGATATTAACAACTCCAATTTCTTCTTTCAACATTTAACAAGTTTCAGGGCCAATAACAACACTCACCTCGCCATTAACACCTCATGATTCGCCATTAACAACTCCTATGTTGTTATTGCGACTGAGGGCCGAAGGGCATTTTCGTAATTTGGCTGAAATTTCAAAAGGACAGATTCCTCCTTTTTCTGACACCCGCATGATTTGTCTTTTCTGAATTTCGTTGTACTGATTTGTCCTTTGTATATTTTGAGTGTAGTTTTTTGGAATTTTTCCTATTAATTACCCCCCACTCAACACTACTTCTCTTTCATTTAATCATTTATTACATATTTTCTCTCATATTTTATACTTATACTCTCTCATATTTATTATTCTTTCTCTCTCCTATACTCATTTCTTAAATAAGGACATATTTAAAAAAAAACATGACATTTGTTACACATTTATTATTTTTAACTAATTTTAACTGTTAGTTCGTTTTGCGTAATAAAAATAAAAATTATTTATAAAAAAAACGGAATGAAGGATATTGTATGGAATAAATTGGTGGACTAGCGGCCATATGGTTGACAAATCTTTAAATTTTAGTAATGTGAACTGACTTATGAGGAATATGCCTTTTTTTTTTTTGTGGGGTTGGGAGAGGCCGGGAGGGGCACATAACATAATGCTCTGACAAATGGATCTAGAAGTTGAAATTGTTGTTAGTGTAATTTACTCTCGTGTCCTTATTTTGAGTCATCACCTTGAAGAAGAGCTGTACGGACCATGCTTCTGATTATAAATTTATAAGTCACTTGATAAAGGGGTATTAAATTTCCAATATCATCTCTATTTAAAGTTATTAACTATAACCGAAAATGTAATACAAATATAAAAATAATCTATACAAGGCTAAAATCAGAAATTTATTCCATTTTAATATAAGAATTAGTGATTTAATTATCTCTCTTTGATTCCAATAAGGTAGTTATAGTTACGGGATATAGCATATAAAACAATACGAACTACTTCTTCCGATTTTGAATATAAGATAAAGTTTACTTTTTTTTTTGGAGAGATTAAGGAGGTTAAATAAAGATGTGTTTGGGATCATTTAATTTTAGAGAATAAGTCCTTATTACGCAAGCCGAGATAAAACTCTTCTCACATATTTACATCGTTGATAAATCATAATTTTAATATATTTTATCCCACCTTATTCATTTATTTTGGAGATTATTTTAGGCTAATTTGGATTTATTAGATAATATTTGGATAATTAGCCAATTTTGGGAAATAATATAAATCTGAATTGATTATGATATTATTGGGCTCAAAAAGTTAATATCTTAATTGTTATCTTGTGATTGAAAAATATTTCCAATTATAAGATAAATCACGATTTTATTTGATTCTTGCTGAGTAAGAAAAAGCAGATTGAAAGATCCTACGGTGCAGAACTTTTCTTAGAAACTCAAAAAGAATCCAATGGTAGAATTTTATTGGGCTTTTGGAATTTTAGTAGGCTCAAATTAGTACCCAAAACTCTCCCCTCCCTTCTTAAAAATACCTAGCCGCCGCAGAAGGGGGGAGGGCTGACACGGATATACGCAGAGGAGGCTGAGACTCGGGGATTGAAGACGGAGAGACGGACTGACGCGGAGACGCACAGAGACGCATTGGCAGAGAAGGGACGAGGCAGAAGACACACTCCATTGAGAGCTGAACCTCTCTCTTTCTCTCAATCAACACTCACGGGCCCCACCTTCAATTGTCATTAAATTATTCCACTCCCCCTTTCCAATTCGCAGAGAGTCACGTACACACAAGATACATTCGTTCATCATACCTTCACAAATTCTTTTTCCAATGGCCGTGTCATGCTGGTCGAAGTTTGGAGGGGAGAGCAAATTCATGGAGGCTTAAGCTATTTTTGGGGAGGTAATTTGGGAGGAGCATGGAAGAAGCTAGAGCCTAGGAGCTTACACTTGAAGACTATAAGGGAGTGTCTTTCTTTTATCTTTTTGATTCAAGACTTAAGATTATTTAGTTTTAAATGATTTTGGGTTGTGTTAATTGAGAACAATCTAGTTTTAGATTGTAGACTTATTTTTTATTTGGATTAAATTGATATTTTAGATTTGCTTTATTCTTAATTGATTATTGGGATTTTTGTTTGCAAACCTTTGATTGTCGATTAAATTATTAATTGAGTTTTCATTATTAATTTAATTGTCAATTTGGGTTTAATCTCTTGATTGTTCAATTAGGTGATTAATTGTCGAATTGTTTAATTAGGCAATTGTAAACATAATTTCCAAAATTATCTTAAGCAATTGTGATTGGTCTTTAATGGATTTAATTAACCACCATTTTTTCCATTATGAGTTTTCTAGTGGATTAGGTGTTATTGAGCATGAGGGTTTCCCATGTCTTGATTAGGTGATTAAGTTTATTAATTCCAATTTTTCATGAATCTCCCTTTGGTCTAATAAATTAAATGGCTAAGAAAGCTAATTCCATGTGAATCCTAAGTTGTCCCCTTTATCACCATAACTGAACGAAATCCTTGTTGATTGTCTTGCTTTTGATCATTTTCTTTGCTTAGCATCTTAATTCATTTTTCACTAAAAAAACCCCAAAGATTGCATGTTCATTATTTAGGTTAGTTTCATTCTCATATAGATTTTAGAGTCATTTGCATTTAGGTAGTAGAGTCTTGCACTTTAGTTTAGGTCCATTCTATTGCATCTTTTGTTACTTAAAAATCAATCCTAAAGAAAACCCATAGCTTGCTCCTTGGGAGAATGACCTAGGTTGACCCTAAACTGCATAATAATTTAGGACCTAGTTTAATTGATTGCTTCAGCGATAGAAGCACTCATCAATCGTATACCATGAATTACGATTTATAAGCACTTATTGCCCAAAAATTTAAGCTATTCCAAACGAATACTAAGTTACTTAATCATATTGTATGTTGTGTATTCTTAAATTATATATTAGTTTATTAGTCAAACTAATTAGTTTGAAGAAAAAAATAAAAACATAAATACTCTAAAGTAATTTAATTAGCTTCATTAATCTTTCCAAAAAAATCAACTTTATCTTATATTTAGGACCGGAGAAAACAGTAAATTTGTTTTCCACCAGATTTCAACAGAATTGTTTCAGGAATGCTTGTGACAACATCTGATGAATATATATATATATATATATATATATATATATATATATATATATATATATATATATATATATATATATATATATATATATATATCAGGAGATTTGAGTAATGTGTATCATAATATATTAGGTTCAAAGTTCCAAACTCTACATACAATTTTTGGTGGGCTGTGTTAACCTCTTTAATATTTATACTGACGTAAATGCTGCAGATGAATATAATTGGTGCTGGCAATAACATAGATTTGGATTTTCCGCGTCCTTTTTTTGGAGTAAAAAAAGTCAATATGTGAAATAAATAAAACTGAAGTGTAGCGTTGATTAGATGGATAAATGGCATTGCTAAATATAGAGACACAAATATGAGAAAAGCAGCTCCTAAGATGGGCACGTATGAGACATAAACATGAACAGCCAATCGAATTCTTTGATTAGATCATTCCCCTTAAAAAACAATAAAGGAGAGAGGTGGGAGAGGCATGTCCAAAAGTTTAAGTATTACTCATCCGATCCTTAATATAAAATATATTTAAGAAGTTATTTTTAGTCTTAAATGTAAAATAAAGTTTTTATATTTGTCAATCTTTTCCTGATTTACCCCGATCGATACTCCCTCAATAATAATTAGAAAAGAAAGGGAATTAGGGAATTAGAGAAGATAACTAAGACATTTTAAAAAATACATATCATATTAACTAACTCAATTTAACTTTTTAATCTAATTAAATTAGATAAATATATTTTTTATTAAGGATTGGAGTAAGTATTAGTACAACTCATGTTGTCTCAATCCCTCTTCTTTTTTTTTTTTTGGGTCAAATCTCAACCCCTCTTCTAACTTTTCTTTACTTTCCAACTTGTTAAAAGTTAACACAAACTTGGTTAAGGATCCAGCAAAGTTCCTCCATCATGACATGGTGCTTTGCTGCTTATTATACCCACATTATATGTTTTCATCCACCATCAACGGTAATGAAGCTACTCCTTTTTTTTTTTTTTTGGGGCCATAGCACGTGTATATGTTATATCTATAGAGATCTTTTTTTGATATCATCAAGGTTTTTCTTTCAAAGCTTAGAGGGTAAAAAGTTCTTATGTCTCCTAACAAGTGGGCTTCTTAAGATTTAAATCTGTGTTCTCCTCTTTACGGGGTAAGGCACTTTACCACTTCAACCAGCAGCATAAATTTACAACCTCACACTTAAAAAATACTTAAGAAAGGAACTTCTTATTGTTATTGGATTACAATTTAATCAACCAATCATTTTCTCCATTACATTACATCAACCCTATCAATTAAATTTCACTATTCATTTCTAACAAATAATGTCATCTTTTATGAATTTTATATGAGGCCTTGGATCAAAAGGTGTCAATAAAGAAGTATTTAATTACATATTACTTATTTGCAATGAGATTTAAGTTCATGCCCTCACAGAGTATTAATCACATCATCTTTAAATAAATCAAACTTTCAGCTAAGCTATAACATTTTTAATCAAAATAAATTTTATGGTAATTATTTTTAGTTATTTGTTTTAAACTCATATTGTATATCAAGTTATGATATTTATTAATATTGATTTTTTATTTAATATAAATTTTTAATACATGAAATTATATTAATTTAATTATTTCATTTCCATCCAAATTTAATTATAATGATTTAAACCATTTAGAAAAGTAGAGTCATAAAGGGTATTTCTATAAGATTATGAAATTGATTATACTTACACTGGAGAGGTGGGCCATAGAGGTCTAGCCCATAGAATATGGCCCACCAAATCATTTGTATATAATAATTTGAAATCTATAAAGGCAAATCCAAGCCCATTTCGGAAATAGCCCACGTTAGATGCTCTCGCCCGCTCCCTATGTTTGATATTAGCTACAACTCAGAACAAAACGAGCATCTGTAATACGATTCCTTTGCGAAATGGTGAATCGTGATAACATACGAAGACTAGTAATGACTCTCCCTTGTCCTCTCTGATTCTTCTTCTTCCGATTTGGAACTCTTCAAGCCGGCCTTAGCCCCCATTTTACAATTCTATCAGTCTTGCTGTTTTGGCCTTTTCTCTACTCAATTTAAAGTAACTCTTAGGTTGCATCAAATATTGGATTTGAGCTGTGAACACTGCCTTGAAAGGTGGGGAAGAAGAGATTGATGCATCTGGGCACCGACCTCTTTCGATCTTCTGGATCACTTCAATTTCTTCTCTCTTAATGTCAACGATTTGGATCGATCCGATTCTGATCTAGATTGATCGTATTAATCTGTGATTTTTCTGGTGGGCGTTCAATCGTTGATTGGATTCAATTTCTGGATTCTATCTGCAATGTTCTATTTCGATAACTCTATCTCGCTCTACAAGTCCGCTGATCAGCCCCCTGCTATGGCGAATTCTAGTTGTTCAGCCGACTTCGGTTCTAAATCCAGGCGAGCCAATAACATCCTGCGGAATAGGAAGATGCCCACTTCTTTCAATAGTCTGCAAATTCCACCTTGCGATCGGTCTCGATTTGCGTTGGTGGATGTAGTGATATTTATAGCTGTAATTTGTGCCTGCGGATTCTTATTATTTCCCTACCTTCAGATTTTTATAGTTAAATCTATTGAGATTGGTGGGACAATCCTGGATGCGGTGAAAGAGGAGTTTGCTGTGGCTCCACTGATCTACATCTCTATAGGACTTAGTGTTTCTTCTGCTATATTGGCTACCTTCTTAGTTGTGACTTGGACAGGTAGAAGATGTGGAAATCCCAGTTGCAAGGGCTTAAAAAATTCAGTTGAATTCGACATCCAATTGGAGACAGAGGATTGCGTGAAAAGTTCAGCTTCATTTGAAACAGATGGAGATGGATTCAACAAGGGCTTGTTTGAACTGGCTCGCCATCAAAACAGGGAATTGGAAGCTCAACTGAGAAAGATGGCGCCCCCTAATGGAAGGGCTGTTCTTATCCTCAGGGCAAAGTGTGGGTGTTCTGTTGGTAGATTGCAAGTTCCAGGTCCCAAGAAGCATCGAAAGATGAGGAAGTAAGATCACACATGAGATGAGACCCTTTAACTTTGTAGGCCTTCTCTGGTCTATGTAGTAGGGAACTAGCCTAGGTTGTCTTTAAATAAGCCCTCCCAGCAATAAGTTGTAAGCTTGTGATGAAACATGGATCATAATGAATTAGTTACAACTTGAAATAGAATAACCCCTTATTAAATTTGCTTCTGGGGATTACTTCCTGTTTTAGGTATATGAATTTCATTATTCCTCATGATCGCAGTAATATCAGTTAGGGGATCAATGTCTACAGTTTCTTATGATTAACATGTTACAATAGAGAAAACTGTTATTCTTGTTATCTGCTATTATTATGAGCTTGCATTTGAACCTTGTCAAGTTCAATCTCGAGATGTAATTGGAAGGCACGATAATCTGCTTATATTTAGTTTCTTTATTTTACTTTAATGCTTGGACACTGATGGACATTCTAAGTAGAGTTTGTAAGTTGTTTCACTGCCTGATTTGCTTCTTGGACTCAGGTGTCCTACTTGAATTTGTCATGTTTAGTCCCTTGTGCGAATTGAAATTGAACGACAAGGGGAAAAATTGAGGCTAATGTCCCTCTTAGTGTGTGTGTGTAAAAGTGAGGCTTATGGTTTTTCTTCTCAATCATTAGCATGTTTGGATGGCGTTAGGATAACTTATAAGCTATTTTTTATGTAAATCGTAACAAAACTCCTCTCACATACTTACCCCGTATACCGTAAATCACGATTAAAAAACTACTTTTAAGCATTCCAATCGTTGTTCTAAATGAGCACCATGTCTCCCACTTTAGTCAGTTGCGTTGTGCAAGTTTAAATAACATCTATTTATACTATTTTTTGTGTGTCCTGCTCTTGTTATACAAACATATCCCCCAATCATCATGAGTACTTATTTTGCAAGTACATCAGTACAATTGTGACACATCTTTCCAGAATCTGCAGAAACTTTTCCTAAATTGGCTTGACATTGTTCCAGAACTAAGCGAAGCTCCTCATGATTGGTGGGCAGCCGAAGGGAAAATTATTTTCACTTTACGGAGGGAATGGGGGAGTTCTATTTCCGGCCTGAACGTAAGAGAGTACTATTTCTAGATCAGGAAACTGTTGTGTCATAGGACCAATCCTGCCTTACCTGTCATTATTTTTCTTAGGTCCAAAAAAGTTTCCCTCCTTTACCGTGGCAGTGGCGATGTTTGGAATAATTTTTTTTAAGAAAATAAGTGTTTATTACGTAGGTCGAGGTAAAATTCCTCTCACATACTTACTTCGTATACTGTGTGCTTGTTTGGAATAGCTTATTTTTGGACAATAAGTGCTTATAAATCGTGATTCACCGTATACGAGGTAAGTATGTGAGAGGAGTTTTATCTCGACTTGCGTAATAAGGACTTATTGTCCAAAAATAAGCCCAACCAAACACATACTGTAAATCACGATTTATAAACACTTATAAATAAAAAATAAGCTATCTCAAACGAATACTGCAACTCTTTATTTGTTAACCAATCTACTAGCCCTTTCAGTTTACCCCTTCCAAATCCAACAAAATCTCCTCTTTGTTTGCGTGCGTGCCTGACCTTTCATCTTGATTCTTCAACCATTCTTCATTGGTTTCTTTGTTTACTCGGACAATACATACTTCCCCATCTTTACTTTCCCAAATTATTCACTCACTTCAACCTCTTCACACTCCCTTCTTTTTCTAAACCCTCATATCTGTCTCTCTTCTACATGTAATTGGGATTTTGCGTGGATTTTTTTTAAAAAAAACCTGTTTTTAATCACATAAAAAAAATCTAATTTGTGGGTATCTAGAAGTTTTAGTTAGATCAATTTTGCTCAGAAATATTAAAAAAGAGCAATGTCACCCCTTATTATTAAAAATGTCACTCAATATATGTTTTTGTAATGGCTAGAACAACTTTATTCATTTTAAGGTTAAAGTGCAAAAATACCCATGAATTTTTTTTTTAAAAGTGTACTCACCATCATAATTTTTTTTTGTGCAAAAGTAACCATAAAGATTAATAACACCCAAACATCCGTCACTGTTTACAGTGGGCCCTCCACTATTAAAAAAAATAAAAGGGTTAAGGGGTAAAAGTACACATGAACTTAAAATGTGCACTCACCACCTTAAATTTTTAAAATGGGGGCAAAAGTGACTAGGGGTGGGCATGGGTAGGGCTGGGCAGGGCGAGACCCCTGCCCGATGCCCTGCCCAAAGGATGAATGAGCTGCATTTTGTAGCCTGATGCTCGGCCTTGCCCGCTAAAAGCCCTAACCATTTTGGGCTGGGCAAGGGTGGGTTGGGCAGAGTGGGCTTCCATGCCCAATTAATAACACCTTATCTTGTCCACTTATGAAAAAAATAATTCCTTATGAATTTCATAAACATTCTTGTAGTCACTAATACCATATATGTCTTAACTTCACCCTAAGTAATATAAACTTCAAATATATTCGATGATTTCACATCTTGGGATATTTCAAAATAAGTCTACAACTTGAGTCTTGAAATTTAAAAAATACTATATGTCTTAACAAATATCCATACTTTAAAAATTAAACAACATCCATAATCCATTATAAATAAGAAAACAAAATAATTGTAATTAAAGCCGTGAAGTCAAAGTAGTTTGCATCAATTCAATGTCTCAAAAGTTGATCAAATGATGAAGCATCTGGAAAGAAAATAAAAAGCAACTATAATTTAATACAGTACAAAGTAAAGAAGAAAGGAAGAAATCTACTTGTAAATAGTGTTTAGTGGTTAGGGCAAAAAGGAGAGGATCAGAAGAGTATTATACAATAGACAATATATATTTTAAATAAAAATATATATATGAAATAATATTTAATTGATATGAAATTTTATATTTTAAATAAATGAAAATAATTTTCAAGACAGGGCCAAATGGGCAAGGCAGCACCCCTTGCCCGATGCCCGGCCCTGCCCGGTTATTAGCCAGCCCAAAATTGCCCAAAATTTTTTCGGGCCACTTTTTTAGGGCTGGGCTGGGCAATTTTTTGCAGGGCCAGGGTGGGCGCACTAGGCTACTAGGCACCATGCTCACACCTAAAAGTGACCACGCAGTTAATTAGGGGTGTTCATGGATTTCCCATCCCGGCCTTTCCGTCCCGATCCCGAGCAAATCCGGACGGGATAAAATTTTAGGATTGGGAATGTGATTTCGGGATCGGGATCGGGAATGGGACTTCCCGATTCCGACTTTTTCCCGATCCCGAATACACACACACACACACACACATGTACATCTTTTTAAAAATATTTAAGAAAATAAGATCAAATATAAAATAAAATATGAAAATCCCTAACACCCTTAAGGTAATATCTATTCTTTTAATTTATTTAGTTAATTTCGTTTATTATTTATTAAATAATTCCAATTTTTTGTTCTTGTCTTTGTTCTTTTTGCAACTGAATCGACAACTTTAAGCATATACTGGACTAATTATATATTTGTATTATACTTATTTGGTACAATATGATATTAGACAAATTATATATTTATACTAGACTAAAGGAAATACAACAAAAAATTCAATATAGAGATTTTTTTTTTGAAAAAAAGGAAATCCAGGATTGGGAAATTCCCGATCCCAATCCTGAAAATTTCCCAATTTTTGGGGACGGGAAATTTTCGAGATCGAGATCGGGAATAAAAATCATTCCCGAACCCTTCTTGGGATCGTGATCGGGAATGACATTTCCCGATCCCGAACACACCTACAATTAATAACACCAAATGTCTGTCACTGTTTACAGTGGGCCTCATACTATTAAAAAAAATAAAAATGCTTAAGTTTTTAAATTTCCTTTCTACCCCTACCCTTATCTCTTTCTTTCTTCTCCCTTGTACTATCTCCAATCCCTTCATCATCGATGGTCCCTCCCTCCATCTCCAGATTATCTTCTTAGACGTCGGTGGCAACGACGGCGGCGAATCCCAATAGCCTTCAACTCTGGGAAGGCTGTTGATGCGGAAGCCTCCAACCAAACCCATGAGCACTACTTGGAAGCCAAGTACGACGAGAATGTTCTATGCATGAATCAGGTTGGGATTCACCGTCGTCGCTGCCACCAACATCTAAGAAGATAATCTAGAGATGGAGGGAGGAACCTACGATAAAGGGATCAGAGATAGTATAGGGGAGAAGAAAGAAAGAGATAAGGATAAGGTAGAAAGGAAATTTAAAAACTTAAGCATTTTTATTTTTGTTAATGGTGCGGAGACCACCGTAAACAATGACAGATATTTGGGTGTTATTAACCTTTATGGTCACTTTTGCATAAAAAAAAAATTATGATAATAAGTACACTTTTAAAAAAAATTTATAAATATTTTTGTTCCTTAATCTTAAAATGAATAAAGTTGTCTTGGCCATCACAAAAACATTTATTTTTACACCTTATCCTTGAAATAAACAAAGTTGTCCCACCTATTACAAAAAGTTATATTAACCCTTCTAAGGCATAGGTCAGGTTAGGTTGAATTCAAAAGCAGAGCGTATCGTTCGAGTGGATTTGGAGAGGAGCATGGGAAATATCGCTGTGATTTGATTTCATCAACTTTGCAACTACCAAGCCTACCTCATTCCTCATTGTCAAATCTGGCGGATTCCTCGATGCCAATTATTCCCTACGCTCTTCTCTTCTTCACTTCCCTCAATTCCTTCTAACCTAACATGAAGTCACCTTCACACTCTCCGTCCTCTGCATTTTCATCCCCTTCCTTCTTATTCCTACCCCTCGTTCTTTTCCAACTTGCTGCGTACTCATCTCTCGCTCCTTTCTCTTTTCCTTTCTTCTTGCCCTCTTTACATTCGCTTCTTATTCCGAGACATGGACATTCCCCTCTCCCGTCATCAAACTTTCTCGTTCGATCAGATCCAAAATACTCGTGGATTTGCATTTTCGTCCAATAAGTGTCTGTTAAAAGGAGGAATATGGAGGAAAACTTGTTCGCGGATCCATTGTTCTTCTATGGAACGAGGGTTGCGACCCCGGCCGATGCCAAAACCTTCGAAAATCGGTTTTGATGAAAGACAAGAACCGATATTGGAGAAATCCCCGATTAAAAAACCCCCTCCAGGTTTATGTAGTCAGATAGAGAAGCTGGTTTTGTTTAGTAGGTACCGTGAGGCTCTGGAATTATTTGAATTCTTGGAGCTTCAAAGCGGCTATGATATGGGTAGCAGTACATACGATGCGTTAGTGAGTGCTTGCATTAGTCTGAGATCGATAAGAGGCGTCAAGAGGGTGTTCAATTACATGGTTACTAATGGGTTTGAGCCAGATCTGTATATGAGGAACAGAGTGTTGCTAATGCATGTGAAATGCGGTATGATGTTCGATGCGTGCAAACTGTTCGATGAAATGCCTGAGAGGAACTTGTTGTCCTGGAACACAATCCTGGCGGGACTTGTCGACTCAGGAAGATACATGGAAGCCATGAGATTATTTCTGATCATGTGGGAAGAGGATTCTGATGGTTGCTCTCGCACTTTTGCTACCATGGTTCGAGCATCAGCAGGATTGAGTCTCATTCATGCAGGAAGGCAGTTTCATTCGTGCGCTCTGAAAATAGGTGCGGGTGAAGATATATTTGTGTCTTGTGCACTGATTGACATGTATAGTAAGTGTGGCGACATTGAAGATGCTCAATTTGTGTTTGATTTAATGCCAGAAAAGACAACTGTAGGATGGAATTCCATTATTGCCGGTTATGCGCTTCATGGTTATAGTGAGGAAGCTCTGGAAATGTATTACGAGATGTGCGATTGTGGTGTTAAAATGGACCATTTTACATTTTCAATAGTTATAAGAATATGCGCAAGATTGGCCTCTCTGGAACATGCAAAACAAGCTCATGCTGCTTTAGTTCGTCATGGTTTTGGTTCTGATATAGTGGCTAACACAGCTCTCGTGGACTTCTATAGCAAATGGGGAAGAATGGAAGATGCTCGACATGTTTTTAACAGGATGCCTTGCAAGAATGTTATATCTTGGAATGCACTGATTGGTGGATATGGCAATCATGGTCAGGGTGATGAAGCAGTAAATATGTTTGAGCAGATGCTTCGGGAACGGATGATTCCCAACCATGTCACCTTTCTTGCTGTCTTGTCTGCTTGCAGTTATTCAGGATTATCAGAAAGAGGTTGGGAGATTTTTCAATCTATGAGTCGAGACCACAAGATTAAGCCCCGAGCAATGCATTATGCGTGTATGATCGAATTGTTAGGTAGGGAGGGCCTTTTAGACGAGGCTTTTGCATTAATCAGAAGTGCACCTTTTAAACCAACCACTAACATGTGGGCAGCGTTGCTAACAGCATGCCGTATGAATGAGAATTTAGAGCTTGGGAAGTTTGCAGCTGAGAAACTATATGGAATGAAGCCTGAGAAGCTGAGTAATTATGTGGTGCTCTTGAATATATACAACAGAGCTGGCAAATTGAAGGAAGCTGCTGGGGTTGTTCAGACCTTAAAGAGGAAGGGTTTAAGAATGCTTCCAGTATGTACCTGGATCGAAGTCAAGAAACAGCCATGTGCTTTCCTTTCTGGAGATAAATCCCACCCGAAAGCAAAAGAAATATACCAAAAAGTAGACAATCTGATGCTGGAGATATCAAGGCATGGCCACGTTGTTGAGAACAGGACTTTACTTCCTGATGTAGATGAAGAAGAACAGCGCGTATTGAAATACCATAGTGAGAAATTAGCAATAGCTTTCGGATTGATCAGCACAAAAGGGTGGGTCCCTTTGCAGATGACTCAGAGCCATCGCATTTGTAGTGACTGCCATAATGTAATTAAATACATAGCCATGGTTACTGGACGAGAAATTGTGTTGAGGGACGCTAGCAGGTTCCACCATTTCAGAAACGGGACTTGTTCTTGTGGTGACTACTGGTGAGGACTGAGGAGTGATGATGAAGCTTATTCACAACACAAGTACCTCATGGTTAGTGTCTATTCAATGTGCATGCTGGACCAATATATATAGGAGGGTACTGCCAAGTGGGATCAGTGATCTTACGTGATGCGTACTCGAGAATTTTTGCCGGAGTAGCTTGCAACTATGTTTCCATTGTTCAGCTAGGGAGATACTAATACATATTTATATGGTTGTAAAATTTTAAATTTCTTTTCCTAGTTACGCAAATAAAACCTCCTGATGTGTTCTGTCAATTGATATAGTAGTTGTATTTGTAGAGGAACAGTTTGAAATTCATACATTTTTACTGCATGCTCTTTATTATTTTCGTTTTTCATAGAAGTATACACGAATTTATTGCCAAAAAACAATTATCTGGTAGTAAATCATGGTAATAATTTTTCAATCTATTCAGACTCACTAGTTAATGTTTTTTATGTAACTCAAGCCAAAATGATAACTAGGGTGAAAAATACATTCGATAATAATGTTAGGATTTGATCCACCCTTTTCCTTCTTACGATTTACTGGTTTCAGTTTTGTTTTGAGTTTCCCTTGGATCGGGAAAAAAAAAATGTTAGCATTTGATTAATGATAAAAAAAAGAGATAATTTGGTTTCAAAAATTCAGCCTTGCTACGTCTCTGTATTAGGCTGTGTACGCCTCATTTACTTAAGATTGCAAAACAAGGCAGCTAAAGGGCCTAACCTAGTTCACGGTTAGGGAGGCCATTCCGATAATTAGCCAATTAATCAATTAAAAGTTAATATAATCTTTTATTTTTCAAATTTACTCTTATTTTGATTTTAATCTCTCAATTTTAAAATAAAAAAGTTTGATCTCAAGTTTCATTTTATTTAAAATATTAATTCGTAATATAAATCTGAACTATTTTACTTTAAAGGACAAAAACAAATAATTTAAAATTTAAGGGGTTAGAACTAAAATCAAAATAAACTTAAGAGGTTAAAGATGACATTAACTCATTAATTAATTAATCTAATCAATCAATTATTAGCTCACCTCATTCTTGCGGCAATCTCGCACCAATATCCCCTCATTCGCTCGAACATTCCGTGCCCAATGCAAAAGTCTTGATGGAAATTGGTTTCACAATCAAACATGAATAACATCCAAATTCATCTTTACATCAACCAAAAGACATTGAACAAAAAGAACCATTTTGCTGTAATTGCATACACCATGAACTCCTACGAATTCTTCATATTTCCAGATTTAAGGCAAGTCAACTTGCAAGGAGACTAACATCAATTACTACGATAGAACCCCATTCTTTTTCAGAATTCCATGTCTTGTGCCTCTTGATCCATCATCCACGAGTCTTCATTTCCTGCAGAATTTCCTTCTCGTGAATCATTATTGGCTCCCCCCGATCCATGATCCGAGTCTGAATCCACTTCCATTGGATCATCATCATCTTCTTCTTCTTCGTCCAGGGACCTCACCCATACACTCACGGATACCAACCCCTCACCGCTCTCCCTCCTCTCGCCGCCATCGTGCTCGCCCTCGCTGATGGCTATACTAGTGTTTTCCTCCTCCTTCGGCATGGCATATCGGCAGATTGGGCAAGACCCGTGAAGCCCTAACCACTTCTCAATACACCCAGAGTGGAATTTATGCTTGCAAGGCATTTCCCTTGCTTCGCCGCCGACTTCGTACGTTTCCAAGCAGATCGAACAATCCGTGCCTTCTTCGGTCACCACCACTCTGGGCATGGCCTGAATCGAATCCTTTGACGCCGGCAACACTCCGGGCTTCCCCGATAGGCCTTGAAGTACGGATTGGAGATCTCCGGAGCCTTCGATCACGATCATGGCTCCTGCTGAAGGGTCAACTACGATGATCCGGATTCGATCACGGCGGCTACCAGTATCGGATTCTGGGGTCTGGCGAGGAGGTGCTAAACTGAGAAGCAGTGGGAGAAGCAGAGACAATCTTCGCATTTGGGGATCGTCCAGTTGCAAAGGAGTCGAAGATGACGAATTGGGGAAGGGGGCATCAGAATCAGACGACATATTTCGTTCGTAGAGCTAGAGAGAAGAGGAGAGAAGCGGCGCTTGTTCTGTTCACAGTGCTGAATTGAAAATTGTTTGGCAAAAGGAACAAAGGGAAAATGCAAGTTATTGGAAAAGAATAGGTCGTCCGTTACGTCGCCTCGGAAGGATCAAGGACGTTTCGGAGAAACTTGTTTCCTCATGTCAGAAACGTTTTCTTGGTTGATTTGAAGATACGGTGTGCGACCCTTTTCTGGTTGTATTTATTATTTAAAAGGAATATAACATAACACGCTTTTAACCTCACTATTATTTTGTCTCTTAATTTTAAAAATTATCTTTTTAATTTTTTTAACTCTAATGTTATTAATAAAAAGATAATTACAATAAAATTTTAAATTTTAATAAATATCCTTAAATACTGATATATTAGTGTTAAATGACTAAAAAATAATTAATAAAATTAAGGAATCAAGACCTTATATAAAGTTGGAGGATTAAAAAGTAATCTTTGGCCTTTAATATTTTATTAGGTGTAGAATTTATAATTTTCATTTGTGAGAATAATTGTTTATTTAAAATTATTTGAATGCAATTTTTTTTGGGTTTAAATATTCTAATGTAAATTTTCTTTATTTCTTTTAATTATGACTATAGTTTGTTGATAGATACTCCATCTCGCCTTTAATGTGAGAAATATTTACATAGTTTGATTAGATTACAAAAATCAATTAAGTTGGATAATATGACATGTTTTCTTTTTCTAAAACATCCTAATCAATTTCCTTAATTTCCTCCGTGACTCTCTTATTTAATTATTGTTAATAGAACATCAATAGAAATAAATTAGGAAAAGATTGACAAATATAAAAAATATCATATATTCAAAACTAATGGAAATTTATAAGTTGTATTTTTAGCCTGCTAATCTTAACGTGGTTTATGTCATCAGCTAAAAATTCCAACTTAATAAATTTAAGTTATGAATAAAGTCAAAATACCCCTTCACAACAAATGGAAATATCTCCTCTTCTTCTACTTCAACCTCCACCATGGCCTTTGCTTCTCCGACCCACATACGTGACCGCTGCAACTGTAGCTATTCACCTCATTCTTCCATACCTCCCTCACCTAGTCAGTCACCTACCTAAGATTTCCCAAGGTATCTTGGCGGTCATCTTCAAATAACAATGAAATGCTGGTTAAATATATTTAGGGCCTTTAAATAAGCTTGTCTACGCATTACTCCCTTCGATTCTAATTATAAGATAAATTTAATTTTTTCGAAGAGATTATTAAAGAAATCAATTAAATTACTTTAGAGTATTTTTATTTTTATTTTTTTCTTCAAACTAATTAAGTTGACTAATAAACTAATATATAATATAAGGATACTAAAAATCTAAACACTCTAAAGTAATTTAATTGACTTCCTTAATTTTTTCAAAAAAAGTCAATTTTATCTTATAACTAGGACCGGAGGGAGTATATATTTCCTTTTCTTTGTTGATTAATAGCAAATATAGGGTATATTGCTCTTACCCTTAAGTATACAATTATATGGCATTTTTTTTTATAAGAATTCGAAATGAGATTACCAAAACCCAAGTATATAAATGATTATAAAGTAGAGGAAAATAAGGACATGAACATAAAAAGTTAAGAGAAGAATAACAAGGAAGATGATGAATTTCAATTTCAATAAAAGGGATATGTCCTGCTGGTCAGGGTATCATCTAGTCCTATGAGTGAAACATTTTCCAAGGAGAAAAACAACCGGGACGACTGTTCCAGCTAGGCGAAGTCCTACGAACTACGAAGGCTCTTTGGTGTTTGATGGCCCTCTTTCACTATAATAGTCCATTCTCTACAGCCTACGCCCCACATCACCATCTATTTCATATGACTTCAAATTTTAGAACTTGATGCAGAGTATGGGAAACTTGCACCTCAACTCCATAGAAACAAATGAAGGAATTTTTGTGGGAAGATAAAACAATTATAGGGACAAAATTTCTTTTTAAATATTGTCATGCTCTTTTATGAATTTATAACACAAGTCTCTCACAGTCAGATCTCAAAGCTCCATTAACGAGTGTGTGTTTGGGATGGCCCAAAGCATTTATTTATACAAATTAAAACAAAATTTCTCTCATATACTTACTTTATACACCATAAATTATTATTAAAAAGTTGTTTTTAAATGTTCTAATCGTCATTCCAAACAAGTAATTATTGTATTGGGAATTCTTTTCTCCAAATTCCCCCCACAATCTTTTTCAACTCTCAAAATTACTTGATATGAGATCTTAACTCTGGTTTTTGATTTTTGTTGTTTTTAATATTGATTAGAGTCATTCTAATATCAGTTTTTTACAATTGAAAATGATAAAAAAAGAATTCTGAAATTGCAAAATCTTAAATTAAGTTTATTATCAAGAATTGATAAAGTAATGATGAGACTTATAAGCACCTCAATTCAATTTATGAGAAACACTTGATTTAGGATTTTGTAATTTCATAGTTCTTTTTCTATCAATCCCTTTTTTACAATGTCTTAGGAACATATTTTGGTTAATTGACTATTTATAATTTGTAAACTTATGCTATCATTTTTCCTTTTATTAAAAAAAAAAGGAGCTAGCTGATTGGGTTCATTCAAAAATCAAGGCCCTAAACAATTTTGTGTATGCACATACTTCCTTTAATCCATAATATAGATAATAATATGAGTATTTTGTAAAATTTTGTGAAGCATTAAATGATTTAATCAAAAAATATTATTCTTATCAATTTCCAATCAAGAGATAGAGTGTTATTTTTTAAAGAAGCAAATTTAGTAAAAACATATTTTGCTATGGATTGCTAACATAATTATTGTTTGTCAGGTTCAAATATAGATATGTATTATGAAAATATGGATGATAAGAGAGAGTAAGAGATAAAGAAGAGAGAAAATAGAGAGAATTTCTCATTTACTTGTCTATACAAAATAATCAACCCAAGACCTATATTTATAGGCAAAGAAATCGCGTATAAATAGTGAAAAACACGTATGCTACAGTAACTGCTACAGCAACCGTATATGAACATTATTTTCAGTATGAACAGTAATGTCTGATTTTAGAGATCACGTTGACTGGAGAAGCAAGTTGGTCTGATATGAGTCAATAGACATCTACATAATTAATATTCATAACACTCCCCCTTGGATGTTCATTATGGATGTGCCTCATTAAAAACTTTAACTAGGAAAAATCCAATGAGATAAAAACCCAGCCAAAGAAAAGAGTACATCATTCATTGATACACTGTCGAGTGTTGCCTCATTAAAAACCTTTCTAGGAAAACCCAATGGGACAAAATCTAGATAAGGGGAAAAAAAAAGAGTACAGCGTGTATCGATTCCCCCTCTTGACGACATCAGTTGATATCTCTAAGTCTCCGAAGGCCAATGTCATGGACAAGCTTTTCAAAGATTGTACCTAGAAGTAACTTAGTGAATAAATCTGCTAGATTTTCACTTGAATGGATTTGATGGATATCTATTTCACTATCCTTTTGAAGGTCACGAGTGAAGAAGAATTTTGGTGAAATATGCTTCGTTCTATCGCCCTTGATATGGTCTTCTTTAAGGTAGACATAGGGGTGTTCAAAACCGGGACCGGGACCGGGTTCCACCACTCCCGGTCCCAGTCCCGGTTTTTGGCCGGGATGCAAATTGCATCCCGGTCCCGGTTTGGTCCCGGTCCCGGTAATCCCGGGCGGGATCGGGATCAAACCGGGAAATCCCGGTTTTTTTTTAAAAAAATAAATTTAAAAAATATTATTATTTTAGTTAAATTTTCTATAATCTAGTGTTTAAAGTAATTATTTAACATCTAATAAGGCCATAATAATCACACAAATTGATCTAGAATTGAAGAATAACATTTTATTATTATTATTATAATCACCTTCATCATTTTTATTATTATTTTTATATATTATATAGTAGGATTAGTATCACAATATATATAGTTTAACTCCAACTAAATATGTGATACACATTTTATCAAATGATAACTTAAATTATGGGATAAAAAATACAAAAATAAAACAATAACTTAGTTTTTAAGAAAAAAATTTAAAAAATAAAAAATAAAAAAACCGGGACTGGGACCGGGACAGGGATCACAAGGTATGTGACCGGTCCTTGGTCCCTTAGATCCCGGTCCCGGTCCCGTCCGGGACGGGGAATTCCCGGGATCAAAATTCCGGGACCGGGACCGGGACACTTTGGACACCCCTAGGTAGACAATACATGCAGCATTATCCTCATATAGGACTGATGGAATCATTTTTCCTAAAGATAAATGACAAGTGGTGCGTATGTGATGTATCACTAACTTCAACCACACATATTCTCGACTTGCTTTATGTATTGTTAGAATTTCTACATGGTTAGATGATGTGGCTGATATAGTCTGTTACATATATCGTCATGAAATAGCTGCACCTCTACATGTAAACAAATAGCCTATTTGTGATTTACTATCATATGGATCTGATAAAAATTTAGCATCTGCATAACCAACCAGTTCATATTTGGATACATTTGAGTAGTATAGTCTCATATCCATAGTGTCTCTGAGGCAACGAAGAATGTGTTTTACACCATTCCAATGCCTTCGTGTTGGTGAAGAATTATATTTTGCGAACAAATTAACAACAAATGATATATTAGGATGTGTATAATTAGCAAGATACATTAGTGCTTCAATAGCACTAAGGTATGATACTTCTGAACTAAGTAATTCTTCATTACCTTCTTCACTAATTACTTGAGGTCGAAATGGATCCTTATCCACTTTCAAAGACCTTACAGCCATTGAGGTACATAATGGATGAAATTTATCCATGTAAAATCACTCTATGACATTTCTTGTATAAGTTTCTTGATATACAAATATCATATTCTTGAGGTGTTCGATCTGTAATCCAAGACAGAATTTTGTTCTTCCCAAATCCTTCATTTCGAATTCTTTCTTCAAACAATTAATTGCATTTCGAAGCTCTTCAAGAGTTCCAATGATGTTAATATCATCAACATAAATAGCAATTATAGCAAATTCACTGTTAAACCTTTTATAAAGATGCATGGGCATATCGAATCATTTTTGTGTCATTCTTTTAACAGATACTCATTAAGACTATTATATTACATGCGCCTTGATTGCCTTTGGCCATACATGAACTTATGTAACTTAATTGAATATTGTTCTCGAGAACTTGAATTGGATGCTTCTGGCTTCTTAAATCCTTCAGGGACTTTCATATAAATATCATTGTCAAGTGAGCCACATAAATAGGCAGTCACAACACCCATTAGATGTAAATCAAGTCCTGTATTTACTGGTAGGCTGATCAAATAACGGAAAGTAGTCACATTTACTACTGGTAAATACGTTTTTTTAAAATCAATGCCAGGTCTCTGTGTAAAGCCTTGAGCCACAAGACGTGCTTTATATCTTGTTATTTTTCCCTTTTCATTTCTTTTTCGTACAAAGACCCATTTGCATCCAACTGGTTTACATCTTCAAGTGTAAGGACTACAGGTCCAATTACTTTTCGTTTTGCCAATAATTTTAGTTTTGCATTAATGATATCGTTCCATAGGGGTCAATCTTTTCTCTGTTGGCACTCGTTAATAGATTTTGGCTCATGATCTTTATTATCATTCATTATATCATATGCTATATGATAAGCAAAGATGTCATCAACATTGACTTCATTTCGATCCCATCAGATTCCATTCATAACATAATTTATTGAGATCTCATTATTTTCACATATGTCAGGTACCTGAGTCTCTTCTGGGACTACAACATTCTCTTCTAGAGATATCTCTACTGAAGATAATAACTCTTTAGGAGATAGTTCTTTTGGAGCTACTAACTTTTCTTAATTATCCTCAAATTGACCATCTATATTCTTTGCTCCTCTTCTTTTTTGTAGATTTTTATCTTTAGAACCGATGGGCCACCACGCTTCAGGCATGCCTTAAATTCATTCACAGTAGGTTGTCCTTCATGGACATCAATTTTAATAGGAGCATTAGCAGCTAGAACATGTGACTTTGTTACTTTCTTTGGGTCAGTAAATGCTTCTGGCATTTAATTAGCTAAATTCTATAAATGAATGATCTTTTTGAACTTCTATTCACACTATTTTGTACGACGATCAAAATGAGTCAATGATAATTCATTTCAGCTAATTTCTTTACCCAACTGCTTGTTTTCCCCCTTAATGTCAGGAAAAGTGATTCATCAAAATAACAATCAACAAATTGTGCTGTAAATAAATCTTCTATAGATAGTTCTAAATATTTTATGATCGAAGGAGATTCATACCCAACATATATTCTCATCCTTCTTTGAGGACCCATTTTGGTGCGTTGTGGTGGTGCTATTGGCACATATACCACACATCTAAAAATTCTTATATGAGAAATATTAGATTTCTGACAAAAAACCATTTGTAAGGGGGAAATTAGATAACTTATTGGCCTAATACGAATTAACATTGTTGCATGCAAAATGGCATGGCCTCAAGTAGAAATTGGGAGATTAGATCTTATAAGTAAATGTCTTACAATTAGTTGCAACCTTTTAGCCAATGATTCTGTAAGTCCATTTTGCGTATGAACATGAGTTACAGGATGTTGAACGTCAATTCTAAAGGACATATAATATTCATTAAAAGCTTATGAAGTAAATTCACCAGCATTATCAATAAATATTTTCTTGATAGGATAATCAAGGTAATATGCTCTTAATCTAATCAATTGAGCAAGTAATCTCGCAAATGCTAAGTTGTGAATAGATAATAGGCAAACATACGACCATTTAGTTGATGCATCAATTAAAACCATATAGTACCTAAATAGTCCATATAATGGGTGTATTTGCCCACAAATATCTCCCTGTATTCATTTTAGAAATGTGAGAGACTCACTTTCTACTATGCTTGGCGAGGGGCGAATAATTAACTTTCCCTTAAAACATGTAGCACATGAGAAATCCTAGGATTGTGGTATTTGTTTACACTTCAATGTATGTCTACATGAATTGTGAATTATTTGTTGCATCATGATTGAACCGGGATGGCCAAACCAGTCATGCCAAACATTAAATTCATTAGTAAACTTATAGTTTACACTGGCAGACTTCTAGTTTGCTATGACAGACTTCTGGTTTGTATTGGTGAACTTCTGGTTCTCAATAACATGTTCTTTAATTGCGCTTATACATGTGTAATACAAGCTAGAAGAAAAAGCAGGAAAACTTTTTAATATGCATTTTCTACTAGCAACAATATTTGTAATAACAAGATATTCCTGATTATTTTTAGTTGTTGTTTCTAAATTATATCTCTTTTTGCGGATATCTTTGAAACTTAATAAGTTTCTTTTAGACTTAGTAGGATAAAGTGCATTATCAATGTATAATTTTGTTCCTTCAGGTAACAAAAATTGATACAACTAGATATAGTCTGAACGTTAGCTTCTCGTATTACCAAGGAAGAACAATATTTATCATGTCTGAGTATGGTGTGGGTTGTTGCACTATCAACAAGACATAAATCTTTAGGATTAATATCAATAAGATTCATTCTTCATTAAAAGAAACATAAAAATATAATTAAAATTAATACATATGATAGAAGCAATTTTACATACAATAAAGCATAACAGTTCAAATTAAATTAAGAAATCTGCAACATCTAAATAGGTATTATCCATATCGCCATACTCAGAATTCTTGGCTTGATAAACATGATTTACTTCAACATTTGATCCTTTACCATTATTTTTAATTGATTCTTGGTAAAGGTCAACTAGGTGTCTTAGCGTACGATAGGTACGAGATCAATGACTTTTGCCACCACAGCGATAACATGGATTATCAGCATATTTGTTATGCCTATTGGTTTCCCCTTTTTGGTTCCTATAAGTCTTTTCCCACTTTTGGTAGGAATTTGAACCATTATGATTTCGACCACGGCCACGCTTATGGCTGTAGCCACGCCCACTCCCACGTCCACGCCCACGGCCGCAATTAGATTCATTTGTTACTACATTCGCTTTAGGGAGTGGAGTTGAGTCTGTTGGACGGGATTCATAGTTTTTTAATAAAAGCTCATTATTTTGTTCAGCCACAAGGAGACAAAAAATCAATTCTATATATTTCTTGAAACCTTTTTCATATTATTGCTGATGAGCAAATTGGATGTATGAAATATGGAGAACGTTTTTTCTAATATATCTTCATCAATAACATTTTCTCCATATAATTTTAATTTAGAAGTAATCATGAACATGGCTGAGTTATACTCGCTTATAGATTTAAAATCTTTCAGATGCAGATGTATCCAGTCATAACGAGCTTTCGGAAGGATGACCATCTTTTCTGGTGATCATACATTTCTTTCAAATTGTTCCAAAGAACAAATGGGTCTTTTATTGTCAAATATTCAATTTTTAAATCCTTATGCAAATGGTGGTGAAGAAAAATCATGGAGCTGGCTTTGTCTTGGTTGGATGTATGATTCCCTTCTTTGATCGTGTCTTCCAGACCTTGAGTATTCAGGTGAATTTCCACATCCAACACCCCAGATAAATAATTTTTTTCAGTAATATTAAGAGTTACAATTTTAAGTTTTGCTAGGTTTGTCATTGTTCAAACTAATTAAAGAAATAAATAAAAATAATTAACATATGAAATGTAAAAATGCAATATAATATCTTAAACAAAAATAATCATAAATTCGTAAAGACAATAAATAATTCATAAGGCAAGAAAAGAAAATTAAAACTTGTATGACTTTGGGCCATTTAATCTCATGGCTTGAGGCCAATTAATCTCATGCTACAGTGACCATACATATTTTGCTATAATAATCGTATATGAATAATATTTTCAGCATGAACAGTAATGCCAATAGATATCCATATAATTAATATTCATAACAATATAATCATTTTTTTGAGGTAGAATATTTGGTAAGTCGTTAAGCCCTAAAGTTCGCCCATTTTTTTAGTTATGGGGCCTATTCATTCTTCAACTGGCATGTATTATAGGTCCCACTTTTTTATTTTTATTCTCTCTCTCCCTTCCCACCCTGCCCAAACCTTTCACCGTCTTCGGGCCTCGCCGGTTGTTTTCGGCTCCTCTAGAAAATTGATCAGAAGAGTTGCCGTCGGGAGAGAATGTGGCGGTGGCGTACTTAATTTCCTCTTTCATATGGTCTATTAAAAACTTGTTCCTCTTATGTGTTTTGGTTTTGTTGCAGATTCTTGGTTGCTGTAGATGCAATACCTTGACATCTCTGGCTTCTTCACCCTTGAGTAGAAGGTCAGTGTGGTGGGCATGACTCTTAGGTGGAAGAGAAGCTGTTGGATTCACATTGTACAGCAAAGCCTTGTACTCGTAGTTGAACGCTACTGCCACCATAAAAGAAACTATTCCACCTGCCAATATTCCCAATCCTGATAAAGAATCACGAGTAAGGAAGGGAAAAAGAATCTATCAACTCATTATCTATAGGGTTTAGATTTAATAATAATAAAAGTTCGATAGTTGGAAAAAAAGCTCAAAATCCACCCGCTGTTTTCGCCTCCACTGGGAAACTGATCGGAACATTTTGCTCTCTGAGGTATCTCATCTTCATTCTTCAGGCTCCTGGTCCAAAGACAATGAGTGGTTTGGGATAGGTGGGAGGAGGGGAAGAGAAGAGAATAAAAATAAAAGAGTGGACCCATAACATATGCCAGCAAGAGAATGAGTGAAAAAATGGATGGACATCAGGACTTCTTAACGGACTTGCCAAATATGCTACTTGAAAAGATGATTATTCTATACTTAGTTACAACAAAAGATAATTCTGCTAGCTACTCATAACAAAAAAGTTCTTTATTAAATTTGCATATTTATCTTTTTTTTTAAATTTATAATATTTATGAGGGATAAGGATGAAAATAATGACAAATTTTAAACAATTTTCATTATACAACAACCTTTTCTTGGTTACATTGAATTAATTAGAAGTGCCTCATAATAAATCCGAACATAGAGGCTGAAGCGATAATGATTATTTCCTTAAAAATTATAGAGTTAAAGGCTAATTTTATTCTGGCAGTTTTTGAAGGGCAATTTTGCACCAGAAGTGTCAAATTCGGAGTAATTTTGCTCTGATCATTATTCTAGTTAAATTTGATCATTAGTTGACCAAATATACTGAAGTGACAGTTTGTTATAGTACAAATTTGTCTTAGAAGTTTTGACTTAGGAGCAATAGTATCCCAAAAGTTTTCAAATCATAGCAATATTGTTTAACAATTATCTAAGTTAAGTTTGATTGTTAGTTGCCTGAATATATCAAACTAGTAGTGTGAACAACATTGAAGAAGAATAAGCTATGTAGAAGGAGGAACTCACATTTGCTAGAGAGTAATGAAAAAAGAAAAGAAAAGATTCTATCACTAAATAAATAACACATTAAGGAAGATTACCGAGAACAAGGCCATAAAAAACTCTCTGCCCTTGTACCCCAATGACATTGAAATAGATAAGTACCTCTTTGATTTTCTCTTCACCACACAAGATGGTTTTCACCTCTTTGATTGTCTCTAGTCCTTCAAATGGGATACAGTTTTTTTTAAACAATTTACTTATTTTTAAATCTAACTTTGAAGAAAAAATGAAGAGGACGACGACATAAGACTTGCTAATTAAGTATATTTGGCCAACTAATGAATAAATTTAACTTTAATCACGACCAAGGTGAAATTTCTACGTCTTAGAAATTTTTAGGGCAACATAGCTTCTGGGTGACACCTAAACCCAAAACAAAAATGATAGGGACGACATGTGAACTATCAGTTTAACATATTTGATTAACTAATGGTCAAACTTAATTGGGATAATGGTTAGGGTAAATTTGCTCGAGATTTGACACTTTCAAGATAAAATTGCTCTTCAAAAAACTTCTAAAACAAAAATGTCCATCTGTAACAACTTCTGGAACAAAATTAGTTTTTAACCCAAAATTATAAACTTACAAAATTGGGTGGCATGTATATTAAATTCAAGGTTCATTAACCCGGACCGGACCGGCCGATCCAGCCGGTAGACCGGTTCGGTCCGGGTTGCTAATTTAAAAAAAAAAATTGATTTTTCCTTTAGAAATTTATACTATAAGTCTAAAATTTTTAATTTCTCATCGGTTTGGTCCCAGTTTGACCCACTAACCCTTAACCCAGTACCCCGACCGGTTCAATACTCAGTCCGGGTTTTAATACCTTGATTAAATTTCAGCCATACAAATCGAAAAGCAGAGGCTGCAACAATGCAATAGTTTGTTTTCATACCTAGTGCCTGTTTGAGCTAACATTCAGGAAGCACGTTTATGTAAGTTGAGATAAAACTACTCTCTCATACTTACCTTGTATACTGTAAATTATATTGGAAAAGCAGATTCTACCGCTGATCTAATTAGCTTTCAAAAAGCACAATAACGCAAGTTTAGACAAAACTTTTCTCATATATTTATCTCATACATCATAAATTACATCGAAAAAGCATTTTCTGCTGTTAATTCAAATAGATATTTTAACAAGGCCACTTGGCCCGTACCGACAGAGCAATCAAGTATGGAGTGGCCTATTGAGGAAAACAAAGGTAAAGCACCTGAGCCTCTTTCTAGTTTTTAGTTTTTTACTCTTATTTTTTTTACTGTTTCCTTTTAATGTCCCCTCAAACATCAGTCACGGGACCCTGAGAACAAGTGTCTTATACATAGACAAATGGTTAAGTTGCATCAGCTTTCGCCCAAAGTAAGGTCCGTCAACACCGTATAAAATGTCCAAACTATAAATATTCCTTATTTACCTTATTTTTATGTTGGGACTACAGTCATAGGCATGTGTGTGTATGCTATTGGATTAGTTTATTTTTATGATTTATAAAATAAATATATAAGAAAAATTTTATCTAGGTTAAAAAATAAAAAGACTTCAAAAATCTGATGCTACCCAAACACCCACATAAATATATCGGTACCAATATTTTTGGTTGCACGTTCACTGTTGTTAACACCCACACACACATGTTATTTATTTATTTATTTTTACAATTTTCAAGAATCTCGTTTTCTTTTTCTTTTTCTATTATATAGGAGTATATTTTAAACAGAATAATACTAATTTCTCTCCTTTTCGCACCCTCGCGGTACTCAAAAATCAGACGCGGAGAAGACGACGAACTGAAACTTAACGCTGAGAGCTGAGAGAGAGATCAGATATAATCTGGCTCCCTCCGGAGCAGCGTGCTCGAATTTCAGCACAGGGTTTGCTTCTTTTTATATCTTCTTCTTCTTCACCCTTGCTGCGAGCTCTGACTGCTTCCTAGGCGAGTTGATCCATGGATCCATTGGCTTCCACTCGGATCGACATCTTTGAGATATATCGGCAATACCGTGGTGAGTTTCTTTTTAAAATACTTCACTTCGATTTCATCGTTTTTCAGCGGTTTGTCGGTCCCAGAAAATTATGGAATTGGGTTATTTATCGTACTAGCTAGTCTATTTTTCCTTTGAGACTCAAAGATCGTATTGGTTTGCTGCCATAATTTGATTCTGAACTCTATGTTTAGCTTCTTGGCTATTATGAACGATAGGTTTTTTCTTTTTCTTTTTCTTATTCGCTCACCATTTGTTGGCAACACCACGTTCGGTGCAATTCGCGGGCATCTTTGATGTCAGGGTCTAAAAACAGAGTATTTTACTACGACGCATGCAATTGGAGATGTTTCCTTTCTAAATGAATTCTATCTTAAAAGAAATCATGAAGGCCGAGGGCTTTATTTTTTTAGTGCAATTTGAAAGTAAAGTATCTTCCTTTGTATCGCTGAGTAGAATTGGGTCCGAGAACCAGAGAAAGGAAGCGCCCGGTGCTTTGTGGTCATATATGTGACATTTGAGCATCTTCTGCAGACATTAAAACAGGAAATACGCATCTACAAGCGGAAGAGGGCTACAGGCAAGACAGTGACCTTCAGAAGGCTAGACACTCGAGGGAGGCATTGGCACAGCTCTTAAAATTAGCTGAGTCCAGAGTTCGTATAGGGTATGGATGTGTCCTTTTGTGCAGATTTTTGGAAATTTCAAACTTCCGTTCGGAATTGATATGAATGAACTGTCTGATTTAAATAGTCCATTTCATTGCCCTGTCTTTCCTGTCCGTCTTTGCGTGGTGCATAACTTGCAGATGCTGGCTAGTTGGTGGAATGTATTCTTATTTCTGTTTTAGTTTCCAAAGTTTTGGAATCCTATCACTTAAACGGTTCCTTTTTTTTTTTTTTTAATAAATTCGATGGAAATCAAGGTAAGGCACGATAGATTTTTCATTGTTTCTGTGACAAAAGAGGAAGAAACTTTTATCTCAGCAACTTACCTTCTTTAATGGGAAGTCAAAGGCTAAAGGTGCCATCAAGACGCAAGACTTGTAAAATCCTGCATGCAAATGGTGTTTGAAAGGCACTCGCTTGAGTAAATCAAAGTGCTAAAGTAAGAAACAATGTGATATCAGAACAAAAAATGTAATTTGAAATAACCCCGATGTTAACCTGTTGTTTACTTTTTCCAGCATACTAGACCTAGGACAGAAACATGGGTTTTCAGATGGGGCATCAAGGACAAACAATTGTTTAAACAATATTTTAATGTGAAATTTGCGTTTTTACCCTATTAATAAAGGCCGGCCTGGATGTGTTTTCTTATTGACGGGCTTGGGCAACATGAGTAAGTTTCCAAAAGGCACACACTTTTCATAAGGAAAAAGCGCGCAAGGTGAAAGCCTTTGGTGCGTTAGTGATGGCAGTGCCCTTCCCAAGGTGAGAGGTTCTTGAGGTGCATGATGCCCCACTTGAGCGCCTTAGGCATTAAGGAGAGTGCCTTTAACCTATTTGGGGAATGATATTTCCTTGTATTACATTGTGTATGTGCGATATCAATTGAAATCTTTTGGTTAATAGTATGTTGGAAGAGTTGGTTGCGGATAGAGAACACAGGTATCACATGATTCATGTAGTTGACCCCACTCTTCTTGTTGTTACCATGTGTGGTATCCATCAATACTGTTGTTGCACTATTTGCCATTTGCTATGATTGTACATTGTGGTGAGCTTGATTATTATATACTAGTTGATTAACTAGTAATGATTATTAATTATACACACCACAGTGTTGGCCTTATTGAACTTATGCTTCTATATGAATGGATTTGTTTATCCTGTCA